>CM075490.1:24840000-25305000 GCA_037950665.1 Hypophthalmichthys nobilis | reverse complement strand
ACAGTCTCCAGAGTGATACTGGACACAGCAGTAATGAAGGTGAGAGCACTTTATTACGGTTCATCGGAGTTGATTTACGGATATAAAATGTACCAGTTTATTAAGCACCACCCGAAAAGGCATAAGGTCTTTATATATTTGTTTACTGTTAGTTGTAACGAGTGTTTCTATGTACTTCGCTGTGTATGTTGTTGGTGATAATACAAGGGAGAGAGAGAGAGTATGGATAAAATTTTAATGCACACTTGCACTGTTTTATTAAGCTCTTACAATGATTTTCTAGAGTGAAAATGGACGCTTCATCTTTTGTGTAAAGTACAATAAACATCATCTGTATAGTTTTGGCCATCATTCGGACGGTACAATATAGTGGATAAAAACAAGAAGACAATATAAGTTATAACCGTAGTTGAACTAAACTATACCTGTTCTATCTCCATGCAGCATATATTCGCAGTTTCTAACATTATTGTGCGTCCTGACTGAATCCTGTCACCGGAGAATCAGCTCATGAAGCTCCGCCCTCTTACGCCGAGTGCAGCAGCTCATTTACATTTAAAGGGCCCACACTGAAACGGCTCGTTTTTTCTCAACCACTAAAAGTGGCAATTTTAACATGATATAAAAAATTATCTTTGGGGTATTTTGAGCTAAAACTTCACATACACACTCTGGGGACATCAGAGACTTATTTTACATCTTGTAAAATGGGGCATAATAGGTCCCCTTTAAAGGTGCAGTATGTAAGAATTCTGTCCGCTAGAGACCTATTCAAAACAAAGGCGTGGCTTGATGACGCCAAGTTTGAGAGCGGAATCTTGGGACATGTGGTCTCCACCTCAACGGCACGTGCAAAAGAATAGGGATAGGACTCGGGAAGAAATCATTTTCATGGATGCGATTATTAACGTTACTGTAGTATGAAGCAGAGCAGGACCAAGTGAGCGATTGCGCAACACACGCCTCACGAGCAGCAGAACATTTATTCCGCTGGCGCCGCTATTCCGTTCATGATTATGAGGTAACGCAGCTCTGTTTATCATATTAGATACATTTTAGTGTGTTAAATGATGTTATAATGTTACTCTGTGCATTCGCTCAGTGGCTGCTGTGAGACACTTGTTACACACTGCAGTAAGCTAGATCGATTTTAGAATATCAAAACAAATGCTGGATGGCTTGTGTTGATAAATGGCATGCAATTCATTTTAAAACGTATTGTATGATGGAGAAAATGCTGTATTACTGTTACTAAAAATAAAGCTGCATCTGATTATGCTATGTTAGCTACTTCACAAAATAGTGTTTTTCTCTGAGGCATGGTGAAGCATGGTACTCGCAAAAAATCAAGAAAATTAGATTTAAACAATAACACTAAACGTGTTGAGCTATATAACAATTTGTTTTCTGTCTATATATATATATATATATATATATCAAAACAGTTGTTCCCTTGTCTATTAAAACGTGTAATATATTAAAGCGTCTTTGGTGTTTCCATGGTTTCTACAAAATAAAACCGGAAACCGAGGCAGACTGAGGGTAACGCGGGTATGACGCAATTGACAGGCAACTCCTCACACGTCCCGGAGCCTTGGTTAAAATTGCAATTTTCTCCCGATTTACAAATAGTTGGAAACATTTGGGATATTATAAGTACTCAAGTTAACAAAATGTATAACACCTCACAACAAAAACTACTACATCTAGTACTTTGTATGGCCTCCATGATTTTTAATGACAGCACCAAGTCTTCTAGGCATGGAATGAACAAGTTGGCGACACTTTGCAACATCTATATTTTTCCATTCTTCAAGAAAGACCTCTTTTAGAGACTGGATGCTGGATGGAGAGTGATGCTCAACTTGTCTCTTCAGAATTCCCCATAGGTGTTGGATTGGGTTCAGATCAGGAGCCACTGAATCACCTTCACCCTGTTCTTCTTCAGAAATCCAACAGTGGCCTTAGATGTGTGTTTAGGATCATTGTCATGTTGGAAAAGTGCATGACGACCAAGGGCACGGAGTGATGGTAGCATCTTTTCTTTCAGTATAGAGCAGTACATCTGTGAATTCATGATACCATCAATGAAATGCAGCTCCCCGACACCAGCAGCACTCATGCAGCCCCACATAAGGACACTGCCATGTTTCACTGTAGGTACCATGCATTTTTCTTTGCATTCCTCACCTTTGCGACGCCATACAGTTTTGAAGCCATCAGTTCCAAAAACATTTATCTTGGTCATCACTCCAGAGTATAGAGTCCCAGTAGTCTTCATCTGTGTCAGCATGGGCCCTGGCAAACTCTAGGCGGGCTTTTTTGTGTCTGGGCTTTAGGAGAGGCTTCTTTCGTGGACGGCACCCATGAGTGCCATTCCTCTGCAGTGTACGCCGTATTGTGTCACGGGAAATAGTCACCTCAGTTTGGATTTCTACTTCTTTAGATAACTGCCTTGAACTTGCATGCCGATTTTCTTCAACCCTTCTCATCAGAAGACGCTCCTGTCGAGGTGTTAACTTCCTTGGACGACCTGGACGTCTCTGTGAGATGGTTGCAGTTCCATCTTTTTTAAATTTTTGTACCACTTTTGCTACAGTTTTCTGACTGATAAGTAAAGCTTTGCTGATCTTCTTGTAGCCTTCACCTTTCTGGTGTAAAGAAATTATTTTCTTTCTCAGGTCTTGTGACATTTCTCTTCCATGTGGTGTCATTGCTGACAGCATGAAATGGGAAGGGGTTTTAACACCCTTTTATAGTCATCTGTCTGCTGGACACCTGTGTAATGAATAATTACTCACCTGTGGTTGAATTCTTGTTAAATTAGACATTTGTAGTCTAAAATGTAGCTTTGCTCCAGAGACTTTCAGTGGGGTGTACTCATTTTTGCATCACCCTAATTTGAGTATAACTGAAAATTTTGTTCTCCAAGTTATATTATCAACTTTACTTTCATGTTATAAGTTAAACGGATGTTATATAAAACTTAGTCTTGTCAACATTTTGGAAATTGTTTTTGTGTTCATTGAGATATTGTTTAAAATGTTACTTTTCATAGGGGGTGTACTCATTTACACTGAGCACTGTAAATCAAATCAAGATATAGACTAGTGTCTGTGAATATTAAACTGCAAAAAGGCTTTTTAAATTTGAATCCTGCATGATCTGTGTGAATGAATGGCACAGACATGCGGTTTCATTTACCACACACACACACACACACACACACACACACACACACACTAAAGCACGCATGATGCTCGTGGTGTTTTCTGCCTCTGCCACCTCATGAGGACACTCCAAGAGTCACTTCATGAGCATTTTACAGTTTCATTTGAGAAAAACTATCATCATATCATAAACACAAAGAAACTCAAAGGTCTTCACGGCAACCCGTCAAAATAAAAGTTTGGTTTAACTTAAAGAAATTGTGACAAAAATATATTACTGTTATTATATTACATTATAAATATATTACTGTATTACAATAGAATTTAGCTATGACTCAATGTTATAATAATACTAATAACAATAATAATAATAACTTTATTTTTTAAAGTTTTCTTCCATGTTTTAATTTTAACAGTAAAGCTCTGTTGTGCAGCACTTTGTTTGACAAAAAAGTTTGTTTATTGTCATATGATTAAAAGATAAATGAAATTAATGTTTTATGCCTTCATTTGATTGCCAGAAAAAATAAATACATTTAAATTAATCAATTTTGTTTTTATAAATTCAATTAATTAGACTTTTTGATTAATAAAATTTAATTAAACCATTAAAATTGAATTTAGAAGTCTTTTTTTTTTTTCTTTCTCAAATTCTGTTTTATTTTTTACCACCGAGTTTGGTAAAAAAAAAAAAAAAAAAAAACATGATTTGAGAAAAAAAATAAAATGTATTTCACAGGGCCCTAAAAGTGTAATTTTTGTTAAACTTTTAATTGTTGTTAAATTATTAATTAATTTAACCATTAAAATGGAGTCCAAAAAACTGTAAACAGGAAAAAAACGGAATCCAGAAAAACGGATTTTGGGAAAAAATAAAACTGATTTCATAGGGCCCTACTGGTCTAAGCCAGCAGAAGGACTGCTGTGGCACAGGTCACACAAAAGTTTAATGATAGTTATGGGAGGAATGTGTCACAACACACATGAAGCGTATGAGGCTGCATAGCTGCAGATCAATCAGAGAGCCTATGATGACCCCTGTCCACCGTCGAAAGTGCCTTCAGTGGGCACACCAGCATCGGAACTGGACCTTGGAGCAGTGGAAGAAGGTCGCCTGGTCCGATGAGTCCCGTTTTTGCCGTGTTTTGTGCATCGTTTACCTGAGGAAGTGACAGCACCAGGATCACCGTGGGACGACTACAAGCCAATGGAGGGAGTGTGATGCTCTGGGCAACGTTCTTCTGAGAAACCCTGGGTCTGATCATTCATGTGGACATAAATTTGATACGTGCCACCTACCGAAACATTGTTGCAGACCAGGTACACCCCTCCGTGACAGTGGTGTTCCCTGGTGGAAGTGACCTCTTTCAGCAGGATAATGCACCCTGTCACACTGCACACATTGTTCAGGAATGGATTGAGGAACATGATGAAGAGTTCAAGGTGTTGCCCTGGCCCACAAATTCTCCAGATTTCAATCCAATCGAGCATATGTGGGATGTGCTGGACCAAACAAGTTTGATCCACAGTGGCTCCACCTCACAACCTACAGGACTTGAAGGATCTGCTGCTAACGTCTTGGTGCCAGAAAGCAAAGGACATCTTCAGGGCTCTTGTAGAGTTCATGCCTTGGTGAGTTGGTACTGTTTGGCAGCACGTGGAGGATCAACAGCATATTAGGCAGGTGATCATAATGTTTTGACTCATCGGTGTAAAGTTACCTTTAGAGTAGCTAAGTATTAAGTAGCTTGTATCATCTCATATATTAGTGGAATAAAAAAAAAAATATTTCATTGGTGCACCCTTAATATTGAAATATTGAACATGATATGTTTGTATGTTTTTGCTGCACATGTAATTCTTGGTGTTTTTCCAGGTACAAGAATACATTTTTGCTATTTCACATGGAGATCACCAAATGTTGTCCTTCCGTGACTGGCTACAATGGATGAACATTTGCTAAGCACTGGAATTCGTGGAATTTGCTCTAATTTAAATGGTTTGAGTGGGTTGTTTTGCACAATATGTGTGTGTTTAGCATGTTACATAAAAGCAAGTTGTTCAGCCCATGCTCTCTGGTTTAGTTTACTGAAATTACCTCTTCAGCGCTAAAGAACAACTGAAACTGATTTGTCCAAATTAAGATAAATGTTTCCCAAAAAAACATTTGACTGAAGATGACTGAAGCCAGACTCAAATGATCCTTTTTACACTGCTGGATTTGTGAAATGCTTTTTTTTTCTTGCAATATTCTAATGGGACTCATAGCAACGTTTGTACAATAAATGTAACTTTTTAAAAAAAGCCAAGTTGGTTGCATCATTTGTGGTATTGTAAAACCTTTGAATTATTGCAAGAGGTTACAGTTTGTTGTGGGAAACATGCTACATAATGACATAGTCCTGGACTCCTTTTAGCAGTGGCATTTTTGACAGGAGGGCTTCACTAGCATTTTTATGATTCCATCTGGACATTAACTAGAGCAAGTAACCTCAAGAGTTCACCATGTTCTGTACCATGCAGAGTGCAGACACAGTGTTACGTGATTGAAACCATTTGGGGCTAAAAGCTTGTCCACCGCGAGACTGCATTTGAATCTCTAGCTTCCTCATGACATGAACTTCCAGAGAAGAGCTTTTTGGTAATGGAAAAGCCTCTGGAGAGGTGTCATGTCCCAGCTTGGGACAAAGGTCGGCCGCTCCAGCTTGTTTCTGTCTTTCAGCACCTCTGCGCTGAGAATGTGCTGTATAGTCAGATTGCTAAAGAGCTGCGGTCACGTGTCTTCTGACATTCGCTGCTTGCTGCAGTCGAGCTCTTTGGATCCAAATTTTGCAGCTGAAGTTATTCAGATTCAGTTTTTCTTAAAAGGGATAAGAGTGCATTAGTGCCCGTTCACTTTTTCAGAGGCGTTGGGCTTTTTCATAGGGAATTTAAAGTAGTCTTTGTTAAAGAGTTATAAGTCATGAACAAAGCCAACCAGCTACAAGGTGAATCGCAACATGACAATTTTTTTAAAGGCAGTTAATGGAGCGACAGAAATCTCTTAGATTTCATTAAAAAGATCTTCATTTGTCTTCCGAAGTTGAACAAAATTCTAACAGGTTTACCTTTTAAGTGTATTACAAAATAATATATACACACATATTTTGACAGCATAGCGAGACTCGATTATGTCATTTGTGTGTGCTTCATGGGAGTGGGCATTCCCTGCAAACTTTTTTGGCACAATTTTCTCTCAGCAACTTTCAGGCCTGGTTTACACCCAAGATGCATTTTGGTCGATCAGATCATTCATCTCTTTTGCCCACTTTCGACCACTTCTGTCTGGGTTTCTTCAAAGGGAGGGTCGCAGGTAAATGTATGGGCTTTTTCAGATCTTTCGATCTAATGGACGAAAAAAGCTCACGCAATTTACATATGAATACACCAAAGATGACGGAAAAACATACGGAGAGCATCAGCTTTATTTTCTGCTCTGATATCCGCAAGATCAAGCCGAACACTGTGAGTGTGTGTGAGAATTTAGGAATGATTGTGGAACATTGTGCTTAGTATGTTTTTCATCTTCAAACCAAACTTGGGTCTTCAGCCGACAAAGTTTAAATCCCATCTGGCTAGCGCACGTCCCATAATGTTTATGCATTAGGTCAGCAGGTCTTTTGTGTCTGTTCGAACGTATTCGTCCACATGAGCGTCTACACTACGAAAGCAATCCGGTCGAATGTCTTTCTAGAGTACCTCTGGAAGTGGTCGAAAGTGCACAAGCCCAATACGTTTTTCACCCTGTTTACACCTGTATTTAATGTTGTCCACTTGTGATCCGATCAACCAAAATGCATCTTAATACCAGTTCTAAGGTTATAAATAATTAATACAGGCTGATGGCTTCAACAAAACCATATACCATTGATTACTATCCAATCATAACTGGAATCATACCATCTTCATTAGTTGGCTAGAGGAGAACTGGTCCCCTGACTGAGCCTGGTTTCTCCCAAGGTTTTTTTTCCCCATTCTGTCACCTGATGGAGTTTGGGTTCCTTGCCACTGTCGCTTCTGGCTTGCTAAGTTGGGGACACCTAATATTCAACAATATTTTTCATCTGAAAGCACTGACATTATTGGATGAGAACTGAGCTGGGGTGCGTTTCCCGAAACCATCGTTAGTCAACTATGGTCGTAAGTCCCATTGAACTCTATTGGTAACGACGGAACTTGCGACCATAAGTCGCTTTGGGAAACGCACCACAGGACGATGACATCACTGTTTTCTGCAGAGCTGAATTGAACTCGTTTAATTATTGATGATGATCTTTTCAATGGAACTGAATCAACACTGACTTCAACAATGACACTTTTTTCTTTTTCTTTTTAGAGCTGTTTTACAGCTGAATTGAACTTTAAAGATTTATAAGTTATCTTTAAAAAAATAAATTTCCTTATGGTGTTTTTACTTCCCGTACCCAACTGTTGCACTCTATATAAGATTCAGTTGTAAATAGTGTACAACCCATTATATCGTCCATATGTTGTTGGTACGCTATGTCACATCTACAGACTCCTCAATCGCTGTGCTTGATAGCGAAATGTTGACTATAATAGCCCAGGTGCAAGCTCATATTTCCAGCGCTGGTCTTGGCATTGTTACTGCCGACTCTGTCCTGAACTCAGCGTTCATTCATGCCCGTTAAGATGCTTTGCTGTAGTTCCTCCCCATCTGATGAAACCTGATCCCATTCTCATTTGAGAGCCACAATAGGAATTGAGGGACTTTGCCGAGCTGTCTGCAAGCTCATAGTGGAGCATACCTTCCAAACCCATGTGAGCACCTTTACATTTCTGAGAAGAGTAAGAGTGAGGCCAGTAGGGGGTGTGGTTTTACTGTGTCTGATGATGTTCAAAAAATGATATAAATGAATGAAAAATCAACATTATTTTTGCACTCTTATGTTTCTATAGAACACAAAAGGGTTTTTAAGCATATTCTGACTTTTTTATATATTTTTATATATAAAGGAGACATGCAAAATGTGCAGTGCTGGGGTGCCTCCAGGACCAGGATTGCGAACCACTGGTCTATACAACTGTACAAAAGTGGTCTATACAATATGCTTTATTTCATGCCTTATGAAGCCATACAGTAGTTTTATGTGATAAACAAACCAAAATTTACTTGGTAAATCTTGACAACATCACTGGTGAAAAACCGCATTTGTTTAGGGTTGTTTCATGACCGAACATTGTAATATTTGGTCATATTGGTCATTTTTGATGTTGTCTTTCACATTCATTGTATGGAAAAGAGAGTGTCCAGGATGTTCATTAAAAATGTCATCTAGAAGAAAGTCAAATGGGTTTGAAATGACAAGAGGGTAAGTAAAAATTTAACTTAAAAGACAGTCAAATGGGTTTAAAATGACAAGAAAATTCTCTTTTTTGTGTAATATTTCTTTATATTGCTTTGTAAAGACTTAACTATGGTTTTAGAGGAACATCATATGTTTTTATTAATATACACCACTTGAAAGTTTATAATTGTTGTAATTTGATAGTTTAGTGCACAATAGAAAGGGTCATAAGGACGGATTTTGAAGATCCAGCTATGCTAACCATTCTTGTGCTATTCCAAGAATCATGTGTAGATTACTGTGCAGATGAATTACAGTCTCTGATTTCATCCCCCCGTCAAAGTGTCGAAAGAAGTTGTCCAATGTTGAAAACTTGCACTGTGTGAGGAAACAAGTGACACAGCACTTTTGGCCTTGGATATGCGGCAATTAAATCCCGCTGCCCTTGGAGAGGGTCGGTAATGTAGTGTGAAATTGTATGTTTAGGGCATCGGTTGGGGGAACGTCTCAGCTGACATTGCATTTGTCTTCTGGACATTATAAATCACCAGAGTAATTACTGAGTGGGGACGGGAGGGAGAAAATCCTACCGCCCATCCACCCCCAGCCTCTCCCGAAACACAGCTGCTGGTCGCTCTCGAGTTTGTTTCCAAAACTTAAGCCACAACAATAAAATCCCCATTCCTCAAAAAGTACTGCTGCATCTGTTGAGTTTAATTGCTCTTCACATTTTCTCACCCCATGGTGGAGGAGATTCATTACAGTGGCAAACTAGATCGGCCCCATACAAACTTTTTCTGGCCAGATGTTGAGGAAGCCTGAGTGAATTGTCCCACTGGACAGGAAAGGTAATTTCCAACGCAGCTATTTGTAGGAACAGAGCAGCATAGGTGTTAAATGTTAATGAAGGTTGTCACCATGGCCTAAATAGTTTCCTAGGATGCTTCATTGTGTAACATGTTAGTGTTACTCTAATTACGCAGCTCTCTGGAAATCCCGATTCTATAATGTCAACCAAGACATTCTATGGTAAAATTCTAAGAGCAATGTTCCAATATTTAGACCAACAATGCGATCGTGTGTGCACTCATGGGTTCGATTCCCTTGGAATGCATGAACTGATAAACGTATAACTTGAATGCAATATTCAAGGTGTGGTCACATTTACCATTGCTCTGCGAAATCCAGTTATTCCAATAGGAATCTGCATAATCTGAAGTTCCGTGCAAGAGTGGAAAAATGTCGGAAGTTGCTCACATGAACACCAACAAAAAGCTGCTTGATTTGATACTGACTTCTAAGAAGCAGTGCTTCATACATCATTACGCTATTGACAATGGACTCTTTGCACACAAAATTTAATCTAATGTGATGGCACCTTAACTTAAAGCGTCTACCAAATGCATAAATAAATGATCAGTGGAAGTGGAAAAATAGTAGTGCCGGTTCAAAACGCATTCATGAAGAAGGGAGGGCGTAGCGGACAAACATGTCGGAAGTGCCGGTACGCAAGGAAAACTGGCGGTACGCTAAAGATAAAAATAGAGATGTGCTGGTACTGCGTACTGGCACGTACCGGCCCACTTCAAGCACTGTAAATGATATTTCTTTCATTCAACAGTTCAATAAACAAGATTGTAATATTGAGTGACTCGCATTTTAGACACAATGTTTTATCCATTTTTGTGCCACCAAATGAGAGAGCTCCAAAACAAAGTAAAAGCTCAATCAGCTGTTGAGTCTCCCAGCAACACACAGTAGTGGCATTTACATTTAATCATTTTGCAGACACTTTTCTCCAAAACAACTGAGAACAATAGAAGCAATCAAATCAACATCAGTGCTGCAGTATGCAAGTGCTGTGTCAAGCCCCAGTTATTCCAGCAATGTGCTCGTAGCAAGGATTTTTTTTTTTTTTATAAAAAGAGAGAGAATAGAAATTGAAAAAGTAAGTGCTAATATTACTGGGTCAAGTGTTGATGAAAAAGATGTATCTTTAGCAGTTTTTTGAAAATGGCTAAGGACTCAGCTGCTCGGCTGAAGCTAGGCAGGTCATTCCACCAGCAGGGAACAAGCAAGGAGAAGGTCCAGTGAGAGTGATTTTGTGCCTCTTGGAATGGCAACCACAAGGCGCCGTTCACTTGCAGAACGCAAGCTTCTGGAGGGTGCATAAGTCTGATGTAGTGAGTTTAGGTATAGTGGTGCAGAGCGAGTGATTGTCTTGTAGGCAATCATCAGAGCCTTGAATTTGATGCGAGCAGCTATTGGCAGCCAGTGCAAACTGATGAAGAGAGGTGTGACGTGCACTGTCTTCGGTTCGATAAAGACCACTCTTGCTGCCACATTCTGGACCAGTTGCAGAGGCTTGACAGTGCATGCTGGAAGGCCTGCCAAGAGAGCATTACAATAGTCCAGTCTGGATAGAACAAGAGCTTGGATGAGAATTTGTGTGGAATGCTCCGATAGGAAGGGTCTAATCTTCCTAATGTTGTACAAGGCAATCTGCAGGACCAGGCCAGTGTAGCAATATTATCTGTGAAGCTTAAACAATCATCCATCACAACTCCAAGGTTCCTGGCTGTCCTGGAAAGAGTTATGGTTGACGAACCAAGTTGAATGGAGAGGTTATGATGAAGTGCTGGGTTGGCACAGACCACAAGCAGTTCCATCTTTGCAAGGTTGAGTTGAAGGTGGTGGTCCTTCACCCAAGCAGAAATGTCTGTCAGGCAGACTGCGATGCGAGCAGCAACCGACTGCTCATGTGGCTGGAATGAGAGGTAGAGTTGTGCGTCATCAGCATAGCAGTGATAGGAAAAGCCATGTTCCTGAATGACAGATCTTAGTGATGTCATGTAGATGGAGAAGAGAAGTGGTCCAAGTACTGAGCCCTGAGGTACCCCAGTAGCAAGATAATGTGACTTAGACACCTCACTCCTCCAAGATACCCTGAAGGACCTGTGCGGTTCCCGAGATGCTCTTTGTCATGGGGGTTGATGGGGGATCTGGTGGTTGACTGTGTCAAAGGCAGCAGAGCGATCCATCAAGATGAGTACTGATGATTTTTAAGTGACACTTTGTTCCTGAATGAGTCAGTGTTTTGATTGAATTGGTTAAATGATTCAATGACTAACTCATAAACTCATACCAGCAGTCATATCACCCTGTAGCCCAAGACTGGTTGCCCACTGAAGCTAAGCAGGGCTGAGCCTGGATGGGAGACCTCCTGGGAAAACTAGGTTGCTGTTGGAAGAGGTGTTAGTGAGGCCAGCAGGGGGTGCTCATCCTGTGGTCTGTGTGGGTCCTAACGCCCCAGTATAGTGATGGGGACACTATACTGTCAAAAAAACACCATCCTTCGGATGAGACGTTAAACCGAGGTCCTGACTCTCTGTGGTCGTTAAAAATCCCAGGATGTCCTTCGAAAAGAGTAGGGGTGTAACCACGACATCCTGGCCAAATTTGCCCATTTGCCTCTGTCCATCATGGCCTCCTAATCATCCCCATATACTGATTGGCTTCATCACTCTGTCTCCTCTCCACCAATAAGCTGGTGTGTGGTGGGCGTTCTGGCGCAATATGGCTGCCGTCGCATCATCCAGGTGGATGCTGCACATTGGTGGTGGTTGAGAAGATTCCCCCTTCAATATGTAAAGCGCTTTGAGTGCCCAGAAAAGCACTATATAAATGTAAGGAATTATTATTAATTATAAAGACAGTCTTTTGTTTTGTTATGAATGAATCTGTTTTTTGAACAGAACAGTTTAGTGAATGATTTAAATGACTCACTTGTCGCTACCTACTAGCACAATGATGTAGCCTACAGAATAAGACATTGAGAAATCCCTGCAACTTATATGCAACACACAGAAGCAACGCTTTGTTCCTGAACTAATCAGTGTTTTGATTGAATTTGCTGAATGATTGATTCAATGACTAACTCATAAAGACAGTCTTTTGTTTTGTTCATGAATGAATCAGTTTTTTTAACAGAAAAGTTGAGTGAATAATTCAAATGACTCATTTGTCGCCACATACTAGCGCAGCGATGCAGCCTACAGAACAAGACACATCTGTGTACAGAACAAGCTTGTCTGTGTATTAGAAAAATCTAATACACAGACAAGCAGAGTGATACAAACAGTGAAAATTCCCAGTGGTTTTTGACTTCTGCAGTGTGGCTCAAATTTTAGGACTGGAACTAAATGTTGAATAATTTTGAGACCACTGTGTGTGACTTAGTTCAAAGTTCATACAATAAAACAGACTGCTTTATCAAATAGAGCATTATATGAACTACTGTTTTGAAATAAGTTGTTTTTCAGAGTCAGTGATATCAGATTGTGTATGTATTTTTATTGTACTTACACTAACTACATGGAACAAGAGTATATTTTTTTCCAGTAATTAAAAAAAAACTTACTTTATAATGCAGAAAATTAATAAAAATGACTGTATAAATGCACTGATATGTATGTTCCTCGTAATTTTAAAAAAGCATATATGTATTGGTATTTTTTATTACAAAAAGATACGCAAGTGTATGTTCTTAATAGTAGAATAAGTACTCCTTAGTTCTAAAATACTTACAGTATAAATAATTTGTTAATTTTCCCCAAACTATACATATTGTTCCTTTATACCTACATATGTTACCCTATCAGCTTATATTTACCATATACATATATGGCCATCCAGACACATATCAAGACTTATTATCCTTATTATAACTTTTTATATTTTATTTTAATGCCTTTTCAGTTAAGATCAAAATAAATACACAGTTTTTAATTACATTTATTATCAATAAAGTTAAAAATGCCATGAACACTTTCAGTGCATATGCCTCCTTTATACACCTTAATCTTTTTTTAAAACTGCTACACTGTTAAAAACACTACAACACAAATACAATAAAAAGCAATCATTCGCATACACAAGGATCTTATAACAATGTTTAATCCCTTTTTTGTTTTATAGACCTCTGGAATGTGTGAAACAAGAAAAGTTGAGAGTCTTGTGCTAATGTACATTCTGTACAAACCCAAACGTTCACGTGTGCACAATGTACACTGTAAAAAAACATATGCTAAATACACAAATGCCCACTCACAGCCTTGACCCACTTCTTCCTGGAACATACTCCATTATGTTTATGTTCTTGGCCATAACAATCATCGTAACTTATCGTAATGTTTGTACAATATACAAGCTGTAGTCATGGCAGCAAAGTGACGTTTGAATAACGTGTCCAACAGAATACTTTGTGTCATCTGTTAGTGTACGCACACATGGTAGTTTGTGTTCCTACCTAACACCTGGTATCACATTTTTGTTCTTAATATGGTCTTTTTCACATAGAAGAATTTCAAAATTGTAATAATTATATCCAGTTGAACCATATCTAATTCAGCGTAAGCCCTTTAAAAGGCAAATCATCAACCAAAATTCAAACCAAAATTCCGTTCTTTGAACAATCATGAAAATACAGTAGTTTGCTTGTGTGTAGTGGTCTTCAAAGCCCCATGATGTACGTGCTGCATGTTTGCCGCAGCTGCTCTGGTCATAACATGGTAGAGTACAAGAGTTCATGGGTACATGTATTTGTAAGAATGTGTTTGTGGGACGGGGGTCATTTTGCGATCAACAGTGGGGTTAACCGGGGTTAACACCAACAAGTTGTGTAAATCTTCTCAAAACAGTGTGTGGGCAAGAGATCAGACACTCAGCAGCACAAACGAAGAGCATAAACACAGCTTCCCCCAAAAATATCACCTGACGGGGAGTGTAGACGGAGATGAATAAATCCATTTGGCCGATTGGTGTCTTGGCGTAAATACTCTGACTGAGCTTGGTCTACGTTGCGGTCACGAGCCCAGAAATGGGATAGTTCTCCCAAAAATGAAAGTTCTGTCTTTATTTACTGACCCTTGTGTCATTCTAAACCTTTATGACCTTTTTCTCCATGGAACATGAAGAACACTTTTTGAATCAAAGTATGCTCTTTTCCTTGAAATTACAATGAATGAGTCTTTCGAGCTTCGAGTTGAGCCCTTTTTTAAAGTTTTCTAAAGCCGTAAGATACCTGTGAGTAAAGAACAGACCAAAATGTCTTTATTCAATATACACTCAAAAAAAAAAAAAAAAAAATGGATTCAATAAAGTTCCAAATGATGGAAACATGTTATTGTTACTCAAATACTTCTTGAAGGATGAACCTGATTGAATCAAGTTATTTGGACACATTTTATTTTAGCTGAGTTTACTCAGTTCAGTTCATCCTACATGTTTCCATGATTGAATCAAGTTCAATGCCAGCCCAAATAGATAAAAATAGCTTTTCTTTACACGTTATGTGTTGGCAACCAGAAGATAGTACTGGTTACATCCATGGCATTCCCATAGTTATTTGTTTGTTAGTTATTTATTTGAATTCTTGTTAGCTTGTCCTCAACTCAAGCACACACTCGACACTTCACCACAATGGTAATCTTGCCAAAACACCAACATAACAGAAACTATTTTAAATACCAACATAATACAACATTAACAAGTCTCTCCATTTTCTCATCTTGTAAATACCACTTTTGCTGCATCTGAAATTGCTGAAATCGTCTTTTGCGCTGTTTTAATGCATTCCAACACATGAGGGTTTACACTACGAAAGCAATCCGGTTAAATGCGTTTTCGACTACCTCAGGACCTTTTTTTTTTCAGATTTTCAAATGCTTTTTTTGCTGTAAATAAAAGTTTGTAATGTTGTGATTCAACTCATATATGGTTGGCTTTCGTGGTCTATAACCCTTGAACCAAGACTTTTTTAAAATCCCTATGGGGAAAATGAATGGAATTCCTGGTCTGGAATGATTGTCATGGAATGACATTCATTCTCTATGAGGCTGGAAATAGGTCAGTGTTCATTTCCTCCTATTCTGATTTATGAGTGGAAGCACTTTGAGAAATAACCATGAATTCATGTTTGATAGTGTTTGAAATATTTACTACGGCAGTTGAGTAAATCTGTTATCATTCAGACTACTCCCTACTCCCTAAACCTAGTCCTATTTATGAAACGTGTATATAAACTTAAAGTCTAATCCTCTGGATCCAGCATAAGCATGTTTGTTTTACCATGTCCTGTAAATTCTGTTTATATTTACTAACCACTGGATGATTTAGACCAAATTAAGTCTTTGAATAAATGTTTTTAATATTTTCATAGTCAGCGATTTATTAAGGAGCAAAAAACATGTAGACAGAAAGTGGCCATCTATGGCATTGCTTGACAAACTGCAGATTCATCTATTGACTGCCAAAAGTTTTTCCTAAACAAATATATAACTAATGCTATTTGATCCTCAGTTTATGTAGAAGTGGCAAAACAGAAGTAGAAAATATAGTTACAATTTATTGAATTTTTAAAGGATTAGTTCACTTCTGAATGAAAATTTCCTAATAATTTACTCACCCCCATGTCATCCAAGATGTCCATGTCTTTCTTTCTTCAGTCGAAAAGAAATTAAGGTTTTTGATGAAAACATTCCAGGATTATTCTCCTTATAGTGGACTTCAATGGACTCCACTGTTGAAGGTCAAAATTACAGTTTCAGTGCAGCTTCAAAGGGCTTTAAACCATACCAGACAAGGAATAAGGGTCTTATCTAGCGAAACAATCGGTCATTTTCTAAAAAATTAAATGTATATGCTTTATAAACACAAATGATCGCCTTGCGAGTGCTTCCGTCTTCCGTGTTCTTCGAAAAGCTTACACTGTATGTCCTACACCTTCCCTATTCAGGCGTAGGACATACAAAGTATGGTATCGTTTAAAGTCCTTTGAAGCTGCACTGAAATAGTAATTTTGACCTCTACCAACAGTGGAGTCCATTGAAGTCCACTATAAGGAGAATAATCCTGGAATGTTTTCATCAAAAACCTTAATTTCTTTTCGACTGAAGAAAGAAAGACATGAACATCTTGGATGACATGGGGGTGAATAAATTATCAGGAAAAATTTATTTCAAAGTGGACTGATCCTTTAACCATTGCTGTTTCATTCATTTTTTAAACAGTCTCTGAAATCATGATCTTAAACATTATTTAATACTTTAAATAATTCCTATATGTCTTAATACTTTGCATATTGTTTTTTTTTTTTAAATGCTTGGTTTATATATATATATATATATATATATATATAAATGAGTATTTATACATGATTATGAATTCCAGAGGTGCACAGGATTCAATGAACCCCAGAGTGCCGGTTTATACCTACAGTACACTTACTGTGCAATAATATAAGAGACATCCCAAGCATCCCAAACACCTGAGGCAACTAATGCCATTGCCCTTGCCTAACATGGTGTACTTGACGGACCAGCATGCTTCCTCTGAGCAAAAGTGTTTAGTTACTTTTTGTTATTTTAATAGCAAAAATGGAGGTTAAAAGGTTCATGACATGAGAAATCAAATTAGCCTTATAAGAGGTCTTTGAACCATGAAAAAATCCTGCAAGTTTCAGAGCTTAAAACATCCTCCTCATTACAAACAAAGCATTTATTTAATGAAGCTCCAAAAACAGCTTGTTCTGATATTGTGGGATCTGTGACGTCACATAGGCAAATACAATTGCATACAACTGCCTCCGTAGCAAGACATTAATGGCTTTCGCACTGGGTAGTTCTTACGAACTTCTACGAAGTTTGTTAATGTTCTAGGAACTAGCCACCAGGGTGGTTCCCCAAGAACTAATTTCTCCCCTGGGCCATGTTCCTGGTTGCATTCGAACTAGCAATAGGAACTCTGAAGCGGCCAACAGCAGCGTCTTTAAGCGTGGCATTTACAAACGCTAAAAAACGGTAAATGGAGGATGCCAGAGCTGTGTTTGTTGTGTCGTGATAATGGAGATGGAATGTAAACGCAATGACTAAAAGAGCAAAAAGTGGGGCTAAGAGAAGAAATCTCCTATGACAACCTTCAGTATTACATATCATCGAGGCGGAGAAAAGAACACAACCCTGCAGACAACAGGTAAATGCCGTTATCGCTGTTTTCCATGTTCGTGAAGTAAATATGTTTACACGGCTTTTTAAAAATGCCAGGTGCCTGTGTTTGACATGCGTTTGACCAATCAGCGTACACTTTTGGTAGTTCATATAGTGCTGGTTTAGACCCTACTCTGAAGTAGGAGCTAATTTAGTTCCCCCGAAAGGAGTTTCTAATTCCTGCGGTGTGAACACTGCAAAATCTGGATACTTCAGCCAATAGTTCTAAGAACTAGGAAAAGGCTCCTCAGGTGCGAAAGCCCCCATTGATGAATAGTTATACATCATTGCACCATAAGCCCCGCCTACTGGCATAAGTGGGCACGCCCATTAGTGACCATATCGCCACTGGTAGTGTGAACGCACCTTAAAGGATTAGTTCACCACAGAATTAAAATTTTCTGATAATTTACTCACCCCCAAGTCATCCAAGATGTTTATGTTCTTTCTTCAGTCGAAAAGAAATGAAGGTTTTTGAGGAAAACATTCCAGAATTTTTCTCCATATAGTGGACTTTAGTGGGGTGCAGCGGGTTGAAGGTCCAAATTGCAGTTTCAGTGCAGCTTCAAAGGGCTCTACAGGATCCCAGCTGAGGAATCAGGGTCTTGTCTAGTGAATCGATCAGCATTTTCAAAAAAAAAATAAAAAATTTTGCTCATGTACCAGCGATTACCCCACCATAGGTTGCCGACCCCAGGGCTACACCATTGACAGCACCCCAAACTCTCGCTATTTGTTGATCCAGTGTTTCTGTGTTGAGCTGGTCAGGATGCAGTCTTAATATTAATATAGTGCCACAGAGTCCCAGTGTTTATAATTTTGGGGGAAATCAGCCTACAGATGACGTAGGGCTGCATATTAGTATGGAATAGGAGAAAGTTACATTACCTTTTAACATACTCAAATAAAGGTGTTTGCCTTACATTTTGGAAATGTAGCAGTTTGGGAAAACTGTTTCCACACAGATCTACTAATTACAGCAAGTTCTGAAGAATTCTCAACTTTTTCTGCAATATGGGTGAAATAATGACAAATGCATCACAAAAAGCAATTTTAAGGAAAACTGGGTGAACAAAAAGTGAATATTTTAGTTTAAACCTGGATCCTCTGTAACTTTACACTCATTTATACTCATGTACAGAGTACACCTGTCTAGAACAAAGCAAAGCTCTACCAAGTTCCAGATTGAATTTTAAAGTCAGCATGAAATGGAAGTTGCATTATAGTCTTTTCTTCCCTATTGTGATGTATATCCAAGTGAAACGACTTCTTGAACAAGAAAAAATGTAGGGCGGGATTTGAGTTCATCCATGGGGAATTGATTGGATGGTTGTGGTTTGCTATTGGTGGATCTCATGTGAGTGACAGGTTGCCCCGCCCTCACACCAGTAATCACATCATCAGAGAAGAGAAGAGATGTCGCTGCAAGGGGAGGGTTATTTTGATAAATCATTTATAATAAACACTGTAATATTCCATAAAAAAAATATAATTTTCATTTATCTCATTTATGCAGTTGTAAAATCATCAGAGAAGATATGTTGCTGCAAGAGGGAGGGAAGTTATTTTGATTGAAGAATACGAGGGTACATTTATTAAAATAATAATACTGATGATGTGCATGCATGTGTAAATACTGCAATATTCCATAAGAATTGTCAGTTCTGATTTCATGGTGACTTTAAAGCATAGAATCAACAGTGTGCTGTAACCTTCATTTAACCTTTCCTTTAAACTGTATTATTCACGTTTCACAACTGTTGTTAGGTAGTCATGAAGGGATATATCTAGTTATACAAAATACTTAGTGGGTATTATACTCATTAGAATGCCCACTTTTCACAGTCCAGTCAATTCCCGATGGAGTTCTCCCTCATTCTTCAAGGATCCTCTTGCACTACACAATTACAGAAGTTAAATGGGTTTCATATTGACTAGAATTTTTCCCCCATGTCTTTCTAGTCTCATTTTTTTCTGGAACCATGCAATCTTGTTTTACAGTTCTTATAAATGCATATATATTTTCAGATAATTATAGGCCATTCATTGTGTTCATGTCACCCAGGGATGATGCAACAGTCAACCACAGTGATAAATATTGTCATTAAAATAACTGATATTAAGTAAATCATATGTGGTTACAATTAGAATAATTTCAGCCTGCAAGGAGCACATTTCTGTGCCAAATTTAGCCCATAATCAGCTTGCCATTCCTCCTCAGCTGGGGTCTCATTTCTAAAGCTGCTGCACTAACATTTTATGGATGTAAGCCATTGACACTAATGTAAGGATGCCAAGGGGATATGTTTGGTTTGGCAAGAGGCCCCAGTGAAAGCATTCAACTGCCTCTCACCTCGTGTTCCTCCACTGCTCCAGCAGAATGAATAAATAGATCTTGGTAAACAGATCATCCGTTATTCACCTCAAGCAAAACAGTGCGGTGACTCCCTTTGCGTTGCCTTTGATGGGGTAAATCAGTTTGATTCACAGCACAAAACTGCATTCAGTTCACAAGTTCTCTCAGACTACATGACTGTTTTAGTGTGATAATTTACTGTCAATAGCATTTCGGTAAATAGGAAAAGTCCAGTTGAGAAATTACTGCAAGTTATGCTCTGTTGCAATGAGCAATAACTCCAGGGTAATTCATTACAATGAAATACTTTCGATGCCAACTTTGGATCAACATACAAAACAGTCAGATACTATCCTAATACTGTAATCTTTATGATGGTATAATCACTGCCTGTGTTAATTTTGACATTTACAAACCACATATCTTATAGCTGTGGCCGATATTACTGCACTATGGACATTTCTTTGACACATTAATTGTAACATTGAAACATGCATCCTGCTTTTAAACAATATGTATTGTGAAAACGCTATACAAATAAACTTGAACTGAATTGAATGCTTTGCAGAAAGATTTTTTTCTGTCGTAAGTAAAATTGTGTCCTGAAAAAAATATTTGCACAAATTATTCTCTGATTTATGGTTTCAGCAGAATGTAACTAAATAGAAGGATGGGATAGTAAATTGGTTGATTTTCATTGTATTCGGTGCTGAATTTCCACACGACTGTAAGTTTTAGCTGTTTTTCTCCACAATAATGGTCATATATTTTTTATATCTCCGGGAATGGTCTGTTTAAAAACTTGCCAGCCCAGGAACATGCTTTCCGTTCATAGCAACTGACTGGGTGTGTGGCTAATGATAATATTAAAAAGTCCTATATGATTTAATGTGATATGATAATGTAGTAGGACTTAAATATAAGCCTACTATTAAGTAGTATTAAATATATATATATAACTATTCAGAATAATGAGCTGCAAACCTTGTAATAAATAGAAATAACTGAAGATGTAAATGGGAAATCCTTGCCCCGAGTCTCAGGAGGTTATCTTGGAGCACTGTTGGGTCATATATCTGACTAATTGAGGCTGGATGTGAAAATCCCATTAGGTCCATTTAATAGATTTAACATGTGTACTCGCCACCTGATAGCTGGAGGCTGTATTGCTGTGTGATCATATGACTACGGTGCGGGGGGGGGGCATGTTGGGCTTGGAAGTACACAAACATTTTAATTCTACATTGGTTAAGTGTCCACAGCTCTGTCTGAATGAAACATGTATCAGTAATATATCATTTTAAGCACCATTAAAAACAGGTCATATTGCCTGAGTGTGCCAAACTAAGTGTGTTCATTCATAAGGTAACACAACACAGAATGAAACATTAACAAACCTTTTCTTAAAATGTGTATATGTAGTAGTAACAAAGTTTACTTTAAATGTTGTTAAATCTTACATAATACGAGAGGACAAGCTGCACAGTAATATGTTAAACAGGTGTTTCTTGTCATAGCTGTTACTATATCATGGATTTTTAGCATGCCTGGAACATTGTATTGAGCAATCAGAACCCAAGACAGGAACTATGGATTTTATAATTAAATTATAAATTTACAGTAGTTGTCAGGCGATGGTGTGACTTTCCAAAATGCACAACACAGGAGATACAAAGTAACAGTCTTTATTTAACTAGAGGTTAAATATTATTAATATTTATTAATAATAAATAAATTTTAAATTAATAGTATTATGTTAACTCAGGAGGACTACAAGAGAACAGAAAGGCTTCCCACACGTAAACGAAAGATGACACCAAACAATGAACAGAAAGAACTGAAGGCTTAAATGCACACAGGGATAATTAATATAACAAGAAACAGGTGCGTAACGCAATCGGAAACCATGGTTGCAAACTTACAACAAGAACTCAGGAAAACAGTGACAGGGAACAATGAAAACGAAACCAAAACACAATGAAACTTAACATAACCCTGATATTACACCCCATCCCAGAAGGTGCATCCTCCTGCTGTAAACAGTCCAACAGGTGGTGGCTTTGGAGGTGGGTGCAGAGCTGATGACGTACAGATGAAAACTCTATGGTGGAACCGACGGAGGGAGGAGCCAGGGTGGAGCCTTCACTGACAGTCCTGGCAGACCCTGGTGACCCACCGATGGAGGTGGCGCCGGGAGAGGCGGAGACCCAGGCAGAGCCAAGGAGACAGAGAGACAGGGCGACACTAAAGGACCTGGAGACCAAGGTGGAGCTGCAGTAATGAGCAGCCGAGGTGGAGCCAGGGTGCTGGAGGACAGAGGCAAAGCCAATGGGACTGAGGACTAAGGCAGAGCCAGAGAGAAGGAGGAGCCAATGGAGCCGGTGGAGCCGTTAGGATGACGGTCCCAGGTGGAGCCAAGGAAGCGAGGAGCCCAACAGAGCCAAAGGGGTGGAGGGACGAGGTGCAGCCAAAGGCCCGGAAGTCCATGGCGTAGGCAGAGTGATGACTGACCAAGGTGAAGCCAGAGGGATGAGGGAGCCCGGTGGAGCTGTAAGGACGATGATCCCAGGTGGAGCCGAGGGAGCGAGGAGCCAGAGCTGGAGGGAAGGAGGAGCCCAACAGAGCTAAAGGGGTGGAGGGACGAGGTGCAGCCAAAGACAGAGCGATGACTGACTAAGGTAAAGTCAGAGGGATGAGGGAGCCCGTAAGGAGCCGTAAGGATGACAGTCCCAGGTGCGAAGGTAAGAGCCAACTGGTCGATGGGCAGAGGTGGAGTGGAGTGACGGGTTCGGCGACCCGAGGCAGAGGGAGGGGATCCACGCACCAAGGTGGAGCTGAAGACCGGAAGACCCGAGGCGGATCCAAGCAACAGAGCAGAGCCACCAAAGGAGGAGCCAAGGGACTGAAAGGAGCCAGCGTAGTTGGGGACGAAAGACTGGATGGCTTTGGCAAAGGGGGTTGGAGAGGGAAACTGGGTGGGAACATCATTTATGAAGGATATTGGAACTAGACGAAACCATCAGCGACACAGGAGACTTGGAGCTGGGCGAAACCAGCACCGATGGGAGACCTTGGGAAATTATATTTTCCAATTCATCAACTAATTGTATTGGGACCAGGCACAGCTCACCCTCAGCCGTGGGAGAATGGGTGGGGCTCCACTCCAAGCTGAAAACTCATCTCTTTCGTGAGCACTTATCCTCATCCTAAAAAAAAAAAAAATTCTATACCTATCCCTTCACTTCCTTTAATCCCTCTCTATTGTAGCTTATGATACTCTGAGCACTGCCTAAAACTTGTATTGTAAGCACTTCTTGCCCCTATTTGCCTCGTCATGACGACTCGCTTATTGTATTCCTCACTTGTAAGTCGCTTTGGATAAAAGCGTCTGCCAAATGAATAAATGTAAATATAAATGTAAGACGTCATACTCCACTAAGATTCCCTCCTTGACGGATGCTGGTGCTGGCTTACATACCTGATCAGACTCTCTGTGGTGCTCAGGCTCCGGGGCAAAAATGGCTTCAGTTGTAATCTCAGGTGCTGTCTTTATAGTGGGCTTGGGTTCGGAGTCTGCAGTGGGCTCAGGCTCTTGGTCAATGGGGGGCGTGGCTAACGTCTGCCTGGGCTGTGGGTCTGGAGTGGGGCTAGGGTGTACTGCACATATTCGGCGAAGCTCCCTTGAAGACCTTCCACAGACCGGCGTGCCATCGACTGCTCATTGAGACTGGTGTTGAAGTAGACGCAAACCGTTTCAGTGTTCTGTCAGGTGATGGTGTGGCTTTGCAAAATTCACAACACAGGAGATAAAAGTAAAAAGTCTTTATTTAAGATAAACAATCAGGAGAACTACAAGAGAATAACAAGACTTTCCACACACAAACAAAAAATGACACCGAACAATGAACAGAAAGAATTGATGGCTTAAATACACACAGGAATAATTAACGTAACAAGAACCAGGTGCGTAACTCAATCAGAAACCATGGATACAAACTAGCAACAAGAACTCAGGAAAACAGTGACAGGGAACAATGAAAACTAAACCAAAACACAGTGAAACTTAACATAGCCCGGATATTAGTGGAGACCAGGGCTACATGCAAAAAGCAACAGAAATTGCAGTGAATGAATTGTATAAAATTACAACATATGGCCTATAAACAATGTGACAACATGCCCCGACCTAACATACATTGAAAAACTATATCAAAAATATGTTTAAATTTTAGCTATGGAGGTTCTTATAATTGAAAAAAAAAAATCGGGCTTTCAACTGAAATTTAGTGAGATAGCCTACTATAACCCTTGTGACAACTAGCCCCGGTTTCCCCTATACGTGCTCTATGAACTTCGAATGGACGCACGGTGCTGTCGTGTTGCCAGTGTCTGTGATTGGTCAGCACCTGCTCACCTCCTTCATCCAAACTGACATGAGTTGGAGGAAATATAGGCAGCATCCAACCCCCCCGATCCTCACTTCGCGTCTGCGCTGCTCCCTCCACCGCATGTGCTTCAATCTCTATGGTAATGCTACAGTGATCCGAAGATATTCGCAGTTTTACACAGCGTTATCATCATCTTCACGAGACATGCGTGTGCAACTGACTATAGGAGTGTTGATATTGTTTTTGGCGGTGCGGCAAACACACGCGACTGATTCCAGCAGTGCTCATGACACCTCACAAGAGAGATCGCTGAACATCCAGAAGAGAAGACTCTCTCTGCAGAACACAGGTAGGCACTAACAGGGCTTTTGCGCAGTGCATTCACAGAAAATCAACGACAGCTCATATGTGCGTGTGGTTGTTTGAACTGTTGGTGTTAAAGCTGTATGAAACTTTTATGTTCTATTAAACAACTTACATCCAGATTATGTCATACCGGTCAGCACAGCTACATTAACAACGTTTTTTTTTTTTTTTTCTTTTTTTCTTTTTTTTCTAATACGTTTTTACCACATGTACTTAATATGACATAAGGTTTTTTCAATGTAATAAATATGTATTTTTACACCGTTGTGGAAACGTTGTTATGACGTTGTTGGCACGTCACCTCGCGACGCTATGTATTTAAGGCAAAGTAAGCAACATAGTTCAAATGTGACACTTTATTATATTTCTGATTGGTTATATATAATCTGAATAACCGGAATACCATTGTTCTTCTCCTGATTTTTCTTAATTTTGCCTTACCTGTAGTTACACCTTAATGTTATGATGGCATTATTGTCTTCATATATTTCATTTATTATATTATTATTATTTATTTATTTTTGCTATCTACCTCATAAATTTATTTGGCAAAATAACATTCAAAATGTTTTAATGTGGCATTGTTGTTTTAATATTTTCTGTTTCTGAAATGTTGCATTCAAATATACAGATAATAAAACTACACAGAAGCGTTTGATCTGGCTTTTGTTGTGGTAGTAAAAACAGGTAGGTATTTTATAACTTTATTTAAATATTTCATTTTGGTCACATCATTATTTAATTGCAATTGTGGCATGGTTTCTAGAACATTTTTAAAACGTTCTACTACATTACCTAACTGCAAATGTTTTCAATTGTTATAAAAACAATGACTGTCATAAAGCTTCAATGAGAATTTACACGTGGTGAACATAAATGTAGAACACTGCATTTGAACCTTACCAAAGTCCACACCGAGACAGTGTCACAAACATAATGGACATAGAACTTTATGATTATTTTGAACATTCTCAATCACAATCTTTCCAAAAATGTCCTTGTTACCCAGTGTGGTGTAGTTGTTTAATATAATTTTTCAAAACAAAATATCAAAATCTTTAAAAAAAAAAAAAAATTTATATAAATTACCCCTTCAAATGAATTACAGAAAAATGTTGTAAAAATGCTACAGTAAAAACTTATTAACTTTAAGTTACCTTACCATATACAGTGAAAAAATAAATGGTTTAAAATAAACGTAACAATTTTACTGTTATATACTGTCAATTTATTATTATTAGCAAGTAAAACTATGAATTACCTTATAATATATGGTGAAAAAACAGTAAAAGGACATTCCCAGAAGTCCCTGCATGCACAAATAGACCTTACTTTATTTGTAACTGTAACTTATGTAACTTATTTGTAATTTATTTGTATTGTATTTGTCTATCCTTGTAATGTGTATTTGTTCTTACTGTTCACTTGTCTTTGATAATACGTAATAAATTGAAAGCAAAGTTACATTATAAAAATAAAGTAAATTGTGAAAAAAAAAAATGTAAAAATGCAGAAAGGTTTTTGTATGGGTGATAGAGATGGTAGCGGGCGAGTCTGCATATAAAAATTTAGATTGTCATGCATCCCGCACATGCACATGTCCCAGTCACTCAGAGTCAAATGAATAACCTTGATTATGAGCCTAAAACACACGTTCATCACAATAAATTACACATTACTATAGTTGTACTGTTACACTGTTCTGTGACCTGATAAGCAGAATTTGGCTAAATTCATATTGTAATGTAGTCGTGCCTATTTCCTTTAGCCATATTGCCCCCCCACCCCCCACAGCACATTGTCTTTGACATTTGATCCATTTCATGAACTAAAACTAGACCTGCAGCAGGGGTGTTGCTAGTGGGGGGAAAGGTGGGACTGAGAACAGGGGGCCCAGAGCTTTAGGGGGCCCCTGCCATTTCTGCCAACAGGGAACTTCAAAGTAAATAGTATTATATAGTAATATATCAACTAAGGCTACATCCACGTGTCCAAAAAATGCAGTTTTTGTCCACACTAGTTGCTTGTCTACACTGAAATGTCTGAAAATGGATTACTTTTATGATGAATGCATGTACTTTTTGGAGCTTCAAAAACCCTGGCAATATTCAATGCCATTACAAAGCTGAGAAGAGCCAGGATATTATTTAATATAACTCTGATTGTGTTTGGCTGAAAGAAGAAAGTCATACACACCTAGGATGGCTTGAGGGGATCATTTTCATTTTTGGGTGAACTGTTCCTTTAAATCACCTTATTGTGCATGCATAAAATGTAATAAAAGCTCACTGAGATGATACCTGAGACCAGACATAACATCCTCACATGATTCTTCTGGCATGATTATTTCCACACTATGAGAAAATCTTGTAAAAATATGAATTGGGCAGTGTTAAAGGGTTAGTTCACCCAAAAAAGAAAATTCTGTCATTTATTACTCACCCTCATGCCGTTCCACACCTGTAAGACCTTCGTTAACCTTCGTTAATTAAGATATTTTAGTTGAAATCCGATGGCTCAGTGAGGCCTCCATAGCCAGCAATGACATTTCCTCTCTCAAGATCCATTAATGTACTAAAAACATATTTAAATCAGTTCATGTGAGTACAGTGGTTCAATATTAATATTATAAAGCGACGAGAATATTTTTGGTGCACCAAAAAAACAAAATAACGACTTATTTAGTGATGGCCGATTTCAAAACACTGCTTCATGAAGCTTCGGAGCGTTATGAATCAGTGTGTCGAATCATGATTTGGATCGTGTGTCAAACCGCCAAACTCCTGAAATCACGTGACTTTGGCGCTCCGAACCGCTGATTCGACACGCTGATAAGTCGTTATTTTGTTTTTTTTGGCGCACCAAAAATATTCTCGTCGCTTTATAATATTAATATTGAACCACTGTACTCACATGGTACATTTAGTACATTAATGGATCTTGAGAGAGGAAATGTCATTGCTGGCTATGGAGGCCACACTGAGCCATCGGATTTCAACAAAAATATCTCAATTTGTGTTCCGAAGATTAACGAAGGTCTTACGGGTGTGGAACGGCATGAGGGTGAGTAATAAATGACAGAATTTTCATTGTTGGGTGAACTTACCCTTTAATATGAAGGAATTTTCTGTACTGATTTTTTACTTGTAATTTTAATAACGCATTGCATTGTGCTCTTTAATGGTTAAAGGAAATAAATGCCTGTAAATGAACAAATAATGCCTTTTCAGTTTTTCTGCGCATATTTTTTCTTACAGTGCAGTTTGCGCTCAAACTCCATTCTATTCTTCTACTGAATCAGTTTCTGGTTCAAATATATATGGCTAATTTAACCAGTATTTCCACTTGCCATTGTGGAGTGTTTACTACAGTAAAGTTGATCTTTGAGCTGGTGTGAGTGAGTGGAGGCGGGGCTAATTTGCATATTCAGCGTGTACTAAATGAAGCAAGGGTGTAGAGTTACATTTTAAGTCATGAATACACTTTTTCATAGAAAAAAAGTTTAAAAATAAAATTTCGGTGATCAAAGATGAGCCAATCACGTCAACATGCCGGTGGGCAAGGATATCCCGATATTTTTTCTGCTGATATGAAAAATCGTAGAACTACATGCCTTTTTCCACTGACGTTCTGAGTTGTTCCAACTGTTTCTAAGGATACTGATTTTCGGAAGGCAGCTGTCTGACTCGCGAACGGGAACATGGTTTGTGTAACATAAGCAACACATTATTAGCTGTTTGATAATGTAGTCAAGCAAAAGGCTAATCATATTAATTACTGTTGTGTGTCCGACGTTGTAAAAAGCAATACCATTGTGCAGCGTTTACCTCAGTAAGTTGACCGAGTGGATCTCTGAGCTGGTGTAAGTGAAGGCGGGACTAATTTGCATATTCATAGATCCGCATATACTTAATGGGGCATGTAGAGTTACATTCAAGCTATTTTAAGGCATGAAGAATTTTTTTTTTCACAGGAAAAAACATTTAAATATGTCATTTTGGTGATCAAAGATGAGTTTTAAGGGATACAATTATTGACTACAGGGGGACTTTAATTATCATACATATTTGTACATACTGGCATGGTTTCACAGACAGGGCTTAGACTAAACCAGGATTAGGCCTTAGTTAAATTAAGACATTTAAGTAGTCTTTATAAACATGCCTTAGAAAAAAATATTACTTGAGACAAAACAATGGCACTGACATATTTTAAGATAGGTTGCTTTCAGTTAAAACAGCTCAAACATGCATTTTAGTCTAGGCTTAAGCCTTGTCTGTGTAACTGGGGGATAATGGCACCCATTCTGTGAAATGGCCCACATACATCCCTTAAAACTGAAACATTGTCAGGCAGTTTACTAAAAACTGTAATGTGAACACTCAGCGTTCTCTCTCCCTCAACCGTTCTCCAGCGGAGATTCAGCAGTGTCTGGTGAACGCGGGTGATGTGGGCTGCGGGATGTTCGAGTGCTTCAACAACAACTCCTGCGAGATCCGCGGACTACATGACATCTGCATGACATTCCTCCACAACGCAGGCAAATTTGACTCCCAGGTATGTTCCTGACTTATTCACTCACATCCCAATATTCGATAGGCTATATGTACACTAATACGTTTCATTGGAGTCGTATCTTGCCTGCTTTCCAGTGAGAGCTGACTGTTTGCTCACTATGTCCATATCATTAGACATACTTGAGCTGAAATAATCTTGGTCAGCATTTTGCCATTAACTGCATGTGCTAACGGCTCCGCGTTGATGAACGACTTATGCATCACCGCAGGGAAAATCGTTCATCAAAGATGCGCTGAAGTGTATGGCTCATGGACTGCGCCACAAGTTCAGCTGCGTCAGCCGCAAGTGTCTGGCCGTGAAAGAGATGGTGTTCCAGCTGCAGCGCGAGTGTTACGTCAAACACAACCTCTGCTCCGCAGTGAGGGAGAACGTCAACGTCATGGTGGAGATGATCCACTTCAAGGACCTGTTTCCTAAAGGGTGAGTCCTTCAGTATAGGGTTGTGCGATATTGACAAAAAAAAAATATATGCCGATATTTGTCGATAATGATAATTAGACAATATTTTGCGGAGTATGTTTTTGTGCTGGTGTCTTTACTGGTTTAGGCCTTTCATATTCTTCATATTCTATGTGGTGGTTAGCTCACAGAATTAAGGGGTGATATTTGGCACCTTAATTGATTTCCAGGGATTTTTGCCTGTTTATTGGCATTGATGGTTACATGAAGAGCCTTTAACATCCATGGAGCCTTTCCATTACACAAAAGGTTCTTTATAGTGGAAAAAGTTTCTTTAGAGTTTTAAAACGTTCTTCACACTAAGAAAAAAAAATAGTGGTTATTTTAAAGGGTTAGTTCACCCAAACCCATAAGACTTTCATTCATCTTCGAACACAAATGAAGATCTTTTTGATGAAATCTGAGAGCTTTCTATCCCTCCATTGACAGCTACACAACTGAAGGTGATGATACACGGGGCAACTTTTTGAGCAATGTTGCTGGGCAGTGTTGCCGTCAACGGGTAACCTGGTGAGACACAAGGCAACTAATTAGGGCTTAAACTAAACAGAGAGGAGCAAATCTATTGCCAACCCAATAAATACTTTATTATTAAACACTTGTTAGGCACTTTATTTCAACTTTCCACATTTTTTTTTATTTTTATTAAATATAAATGCTTTTCTAATTTGTGATGGGAAAAAGGAGAAGAGCGAGTTTGGCAAAAGGCGGATTTGAACCCAGGTCGATTGCGCCAAAAGCAACTTTTTCACGTGCCATACTCTGTGCCATACTCTTGGCATCCTCACGTACTAAACTCCATTTTTTTAATTATTTGCGTGCTGGAGGTACACTATTACGTTGTGTGCAGAGTGATGTTAACATTTAAGCTAGCTGGTGAGAGAAAATGGCAGTATCAAAGAGTCTAAAGAGGAAAGTTGACAGTGAAAATAGGGCATACAAAGAAGAATGGAAAGACAACTATGCGTTCATCCCACCTGGTTTTGTGAATGCAAAGCCGGTGTGTCTTATCTGCAATGAAGTTGTCGCTGTTTGCAAAGAATATAATATTAGGGGCCATTAACATGTCGTGTCTAAAAACGTGTGGAAAGCGCGCCCGCGCCTCTTTCCATTGCGCTCCCGTGGCGTCTGTCGTTGCTATGCAACCATGAACTGCGCTCTCCAGACAGATCTATTTCAGAACCAGCTGCTATCAAAATAATCTGGCTGCGGACACGGGCCAGACATTATTGCTGGCGGGCCAGTTTTGGCCTGCGGGCCGCCTATTGCCGACCACTGCTATAGGCTGTTACCAATCAAATGAAATCAGTATCAACTAAATCCATTTTTGCAATGCAGAAGTGGAACAGAAGCTGCATCTAAAGTAGCATTTAGAATTATTTACACTGAAATTACAACTGCATAAATGAGATAAATGAAAATTATATTTATTATAAATGATTTATCAAAATAACTTCCCCTCCCTCTTGCAGCGACACCTCTGACGATGTGATTACTGGTGCGAGGGCGGGGCAACCTGTCACTCACATGAGATCCACCAATAGCAAACCACAACCATCCAATCAATTCCCAAAGGACAAAATCAAGTGCCGGCCTACATTTTTTACTGTTCGAAAAGCTGTTTCACTTGGATATGTGGCACAATAAGAAAAAAAAGACTATCGCAACCTCTGTTTCATGTCAACTAGAGTCATTCATTCATATGATTCATTCAAATGCCTGATTCATTCAGGAACGAATTCAAGTGAACCACGTGTTTCTTGTCGATGCACAGAAATTCTGCTGTGGCTTTAGTAGCAGATATTTTCGTTGGTGATATATAGAGCAAAAACAGACAATATTGTGTCTAAAATGTAAATTTTAAAACTTAAAAGTCAATACTGTATGTCACATTTACAATCATGCTGATATTTGGGGAGAAAACAGCACGCGTACATGCTTTGCAGACTGTGTGACATACTTGATAATGCCAGCGAATTATTTAAACAACAATACAATATTATCATAGACAATACATTTCACACATCCCTACTTCAATATCAGACATGAGTAACAGTGGTTTTTCTTTTCTAACTCACTCCTCTCCTTCACCGAAAGGCCCCACGTGGAGTTGGTGAACATCCTGTTGGGATGCGGCGAGGAGGTGCGCGTCGCTATTGGCCGACGAATACGAACTCAGTGCGAGCAGAACTGGGGAGCTCTGTGCGGGAGTCTGAGTCTCTGTGCCCTCGGAAAGGTGGAGAACCAGGCCAGTTCCACCCTCGCCCCTGTCCCAGACATCACCACCCCACCGGGAGCCAACGGCAACTCCCTCCCTCCTGCGAGCCTGCTTCTCCCCAAGGCTGATGGGGAAACAGTTTGGACGCTCACAGAAGGAGATGAAGATGAACATCAGTCCTCAGGTCCTCAAGACAACGCCTCTGATGCAGAAAAAGAGCTAAAGAGGTCTCTGAATGCCACCAAAAGGAGGTGAAGGGAAGGTGGGTGTGTTTAGCCCACACATAGCTTACACTACAGGTCAAAAGTTTGGAATAATTAAGGGTTGTTGTTTTTTTGTTTGTTTTAAATGCTTTTAAAAGAAGTATCATATGCTCACCAAGACAGCATTTATTTGATCAAAAATACATTAAAAACAGTAATATTGTAAAATATTATTACAATTTAAAGGAACCTATTATGCCCCTTTTCACAAGATGCAATGTGAGTCTCTGGTGTCCCCAGAATGTGTCTGTGAAGTTTCAGCTCAAAATACCCCACAGATCATTTATTAGAGCTTGTCAAATTTGCGACTATTTGGGTGTGAGCAAAAACACGCCATTTTTGTGTGTGTCCCTTTAAATGCAAATGAGCTGCTGCTCCCGGCCCCCTTTCCAGAAGAGGGCGGAGCTTTAACAGCTCGTGCTTCGGTTGCTCAACAACAACAAAGCTGGAGAATCTCACGTAGCCAAAATTAAGATTGTCAGTAACGGTGTTCAGCCTTACATTGTTCAAACCGGAGTCGGACACTGATGGAGAGACTCAGGAAGAAGTTACAACTTTTAGAATGAAACTGAACGTTTCTGAATGGTTAGTGGATAAATTTATGTAGTTGCTGTGGAGTTGATTCAACTCATCAACTAGCATGTGCCGTCATGTTAATCTTTTGTGCAAATCCAGTGTTGAATTGACCCTCGTTTGTGAAGCAGTCCAGTGTAAAATGGCGGCATGACAACAAGACTCTACTACAACAACTCTTCCTCTTCTCTAAAGCAGCCCAACATGGACTCACCCCCTTTGTTGTGTGTTCTCAGGGACAGAGTTTATGTAAATTTTAAGGTTAGTGATGTCACAAACCCAGGAAGAAGCTTGTTGTAGTCCCTACCGGCGAATTGTTGTAGTCCTTAAACAGCTAATTCTGTAAAAGAAAATTTCTCCCTTTGCATTGAACTTTGAGCGTCGTAACTTTGCAGATGTTGTTTATGCTCAAACAGCAACATTACACACTAACTAAAGTTAAAAAAAAAAAAAAAAATGAAATCATGATCAACCACCCCTTTAAAAGAACTGTTTTCTTTTAAAGGGGTGAGTTAATGTCTCCTTGCTGAATTAAAGTGTGAATATATTTTAAAATATAACATTTTCAGCATCATACTTACTTTTTATTGTCACATGATCCTTCAGAAATCATTCTAATATGCTGATTTGCTGCTCAATTATTACCCATTGTTATTGGAGCTAAATTATTAATAATGGTTATTATTTTTAATGTTGAAAAGCAGTTTTGAAACCATGCTATATTTTTTTCAGGATTCTTTGATAGCAAGTTCAAAAGAGCAGCATTTATTTGAAATAGAAATCTTTTGTAATATTATAAATGTCTCTACTGTCACTTTTGATCAATTTAATGTGTCCTTTTTGAATTAAAGTGTTTGTTTGTTTTAAAAAAAAATCTTACTTACAAATCTTTGATGGCTAGATGTACCAGGTCTTCAACATTAATTATAATTAGAAATGTTTCTTGAGCAGCAAATCAGCATATTAGGATACTTTTACACGACAACGGTGTACTAAAAACAGAAAAGTTTTTTCTTTGTACAAATGACAACGTTATCAAAACTATCCAATGCTTTGCAACGCTATCTCATGACCAATTTGTACGTATTTTACAAGGTGGCTAATTCGTATTTGTATTCGTATTTAGAATTTGTACGACCTCATTCTTATGAATTCATACGATTTGTCTAAACCCCAGTGATGGGTAGGTTTAGAGGCGGGGTTAGGGGGTAGGTCATTCGTACGAGGTTGTACGAATTAGCCACTTCGTAAAATACGCACAAATTGCCGTGAGATCAGCTTGAACTATCCCCATTCACATGGATCCGCGCAAACAATTAAAAGCGCTTTATTACGCATGCCAGTCAAGTAGTTGGCGATGTCACTTTGTAAAGAAAGACTACGCGCCTATCCACCTTATTTTTACAGTTTACTGCACTTTGAAATTATTTTCGTTATTTCCCTATAGTGGCTAATAAATCGGAAGTCTCGAACATTCACAGAAAACATGGTAAAAAATAAGGTGTATAGACTAAACATGTAATACGCATGACATCACCATTTCACAGATTCACATTTTTACAGTTTACACGGAGATGACAATGGTATAGTTTTCAAAAACTTGCACTTTGAAACCTGTTTTAAAAACTTTGCATTTTCAGGCCACCAAAACGCTGTTGTGGTGTAAATGAATGGCCAAACGCATAAAAAGTTTTCCATTTTTAGTTATAAACGGTGTTGTGTAAACAGCCCGTTAGTTTCTGAAGGATCATGTGACACTGAAGAATGGAGTAATGATGCTGAAAATTCAGCTTTGATCACAACAATAAATGACATTTTAAAATATATTCAAATTGAAAAGAGTTATTTTTAAGTTGTAATAATATTTTACAATAATACTGTTTTTACTGTATTTTTAATTCTTGGTGAGAGACTTCTTTAAAAACATTTAAGAAATTGTTCCAAACTTTTGACCTGTAATGCACAAAAGGCTTGTTTCACTGCTTCTCTTCCCTGCCTCACTCAAGGACAAATAGGCTGCAGTTTCCAGTGATTCTATAAGAGCACCAGCGATGACAGGGTATTTCAATGCGATGTTACATTTAGAGCTGCCGTCAGTCATTCTGTGAGAACATGGACTGGTACAGTATTTGATAGGAGTCTCAAAAATTTCGCAATATTTCAGAGGCGTTTCACCCTTTGGAGATGTATTTGTAGATTGTGGACTAAGTGCATTCCTCAGACTGCAGACTCTTCAGAATGCTTAGAGGGAGTCTGTCAGGCTGCAATCCTCAATAGCATTATTACAAAAACCGGCCTTGTGTTTTTGTGATGACATCATTCCATAAGCTCAGTATTTGTCTGCTTTAAAGCCTGGCCACTTGAGTGAAGCTCACAGAAACATGTTTGGGTCACGTGTCACCCCAAAATAAGAAAGGAATTATATATGTATATGTATATGTATGTCCTCAATTTAAAAATTAATTCTCAAGTTTTGGTAAATCGTGGCCACGTTGTACTAATTCGTTCCCTTGTTTTGATTTAACTAAAAGACGTGAACAAATTATTACAACGTGGCCATGATTTAGTAAAATGATGGAACAAATTATTATATTGTGCACATGATTTACTTAAAATGAGGAAATTAATTAGTAAAACATGCTGACGTATTAGGAAGTCATGGAAAACAAATTGTTAATGATATGCCATGATATACATATTTTTTTCCCCACGTCATGTGAGGGGCCCCCTAATGAATAAAATATATATTTATTAAAAAAAGGATGCATTCACAGTACCTGTCAAAAGTTTGGAAACAGTTTTTAAAATATTTTAATGTTTTTGAAAGAAGTCTCTTCTGTTCACCAAGGCTGCATTTATTTAATCAAAAATACAGTAAAAACAGTAATATTAAGAAATATTATTACAAATTAAAAGAACTGTTTTCTATTTGAATATATTGTAAAATATAATTTAATGTTTAGCATCATTACTCCAGTCTTCAGTGTCACATGATCCTTCAGAAATCATTCTAATATGCTGATTTTCTGCTAAAGAAATATTTTTGATCATTATTATCAATGTTGAAAACATTTTTGCTGCTTAAAAATTTTGTGGAAATGGTGTTACTTTTTTTCAGGATTCTTTGATGAATGGAAAGTTCAATGAACTGCATTTATTACATTTATTTATCAAAATTATTAAAGCATTTATTAAATAGACATTTTTTGTAACATTATAAATGTCTTTACTGTCACTTTTGATCAATTTAATGCATCCTTGATTTTTATTATCTTACCACAAATGTTTCAATGGTATCATCGCTTCCACAAAAATCTGAAGCAGCAAAACTGTTTTTATCATTGATAATATTAATAAGAAATGTTTCTTGAGCAGCAGATCATCATATTAGAATGATTTCTGAAGGATCATGTGACACTGAAGACTGGAGTAATGATGCTGAAAATTCAGCTTTGATCACAGGAATAAATTAAATTTTTAAATTTATTAAAATAGAAAACAGTTATTTTAAATTGTAATAATATTTCACAATATTTTTGATCAAATACATGCATCCTTCTTGTGCATAAGAGACTCCTTTCAAAAAAAAAAAAAAAATTAAGATGTTGTTTAGGACCATTAAAATGTTTTAAATTGTTAATTTGGAGGGAAAATATGCTAAATTGTCATTACCTTAATTCATTTAACTTCAGAATTTTTTTTTTTTCAATGGAAATAATTCTTTTTACTTAATTTCAGTAAATAATTGCTGAAAATCTTCAACATTTAAATAAATATTACGGCTGTACATCAAATACTACCATGCTTTAAATACTGGAAATAATATACTCTTTTACACTTGTTTTTCTTTATTCTACAGATCTTTCTTTTGATTTTGGGGTGACATGCGGATCAGGAAGTGTCATTGACAGGTTCTGGCTCTGTTTGAGCACAGGTACAGCCTTAGCAGCAGATAGAAGCTCTTATATGTCGTGTTTCATGCAGCAGATGCAGGCGTGTCACTGCAGTGTTGCTGTTGTCAAGGCAATGTGACATATCTAATATGTAAGATCAGATTTCATATTTTTCTTGCTTAGAATTCAGAATAGACATTTTTCATACGTGATAAAAACCTATGCCTTCTTGGATAGATTACAGTCATATACGCAAACATTTTAAAATATGATATAATATGCAGAACGTTGATTTTGGACCTACCTCATCTCTGTAACATGCACCTGTACTGATATACTGTATAATATATTGCATAAAACTTAGAATGTGTCCCCATATTTTCATAAGGCAACTTGGTCAATGCATAGACTCACTCCCCTCTGTTTCAATGTGTATCTTGTGGATATTTCATTTTTAATTTAAATTAATTTTTTCAAAGTTATGCATGAAGTGAATCTTGTGGATTTTATTTTGAAGTCAGTTTCATTGCAGCCACTATAGAGTGCTGGTAAGTCATTTTATATACATTTTTGAGCTATTTATTTTATTTTATGTTATTTTACTGTTATGTTGTTTAGCAACTATTTACATTTTTATTTGGGATCTGTATCAAAGTTATCAAATGTATTCATAGAAAAAAAATGTTTTTTCCACAATAAATTAACCTCATATTCATTTTTTGGCCTTCTGTGCATTCAAAGCATCACCGCTACTGACAGGTTATGAAGAAATAAGTTGTGAAGATGAAGCAATAAAACAAAATTACATCACCTGGCACATCTACAATATGTTTACATGGCGGAGATCTAAAACCATTCAGCTGCGCACAATTTCAAGATCATTTACGAATGATAAATTTCAGATCTGGAAGAGAGGCATACGCATGTTTTTTGTGCGTAAGTTAGTTCTCTGAATCACTCATACGCACATTTGATCTTAAGATTATTTTTAAATGTAGGACAGTTTCTATGCAACGTTTTATAAATGAGGCCCACCTGCTGTCTTTAATATAGCAAAATCAGAGCCTAAAGGGATGAAAGCGACTGTAATCTAAACCTCATTTTTGCAGCTGTGGTGATTTAAATGAACATGAAATGGAAGGAGCCTGTTCCAAGATGAGTAAATGTGGTAATATACATATACTACCAGTCAAAAGTTTGGAATAATTAAGATTTTTAATGCTTTTGAAAGAAGTCTCTTATGCTGACCAAGGCTGCATCAAAAACACAGTAAAAATCAGTAGTGATATATAGTATTTAAAATAAATGTTTCACTTGAATATATATTTTAAAATGTAATTTAATCCTGTGTTGTCAAAGCTGAATTTTCAGCATCATTATTCCAGTCTTCAGTGTCACATGATCCTTCAGAAATCATCCTAATATGCTGACATTCAGTGTTTGGGGTAACGCATTACAAGTAACATAAGTTACGTAATCATGAGATTACTTTTTTCAAATAACTAGTAATCCATTACTTTTAAATTTACAACAAAATATCTCAGTTACTTTTTCAAATAAGTAACGCAAGTTACTTTGTTTTCCCATTTGTTGACTAACAGCTCTCCTGTTCCCATGTTGAGAGAAATAAATGCAGAGGTGTTGTGTGCGCTGTGTAAACATGGTTATTGTAGTTCTAAACTAAATGTGAACATGCATTTACTCATCTCACTTGCACAAACACACATTCAGTATTCCTCAAAATGAATAGAAACAGTGAAATGAAAACTCAGAATATTATGCAAACCTGCAATTAAATGTTAAATTACACAAATATACTTCATGTATTTAATCTCACTTTATTAACCAATGTCTTTTTGCTCCTGACCTTCAATGATCTAATTCAACCATACAAATAAGCAAAAATTACTTTAGATAAACATTACATTTGTGTTTCTTTTTTTTATTGCTGAAGTAAGAGTGTTGAGGTTTCTTCTCTTGCGCCCAATCACTTTACTTAATTCGGGTTATAAATTGTTAACCTCCCTCTATGCAAATAGACTGAAACCGTGCTTATAAGAAATTGTTTCTGTTTCCTAATCTGGCTTTATTAAAGGTAGGCATATAGCAAATAATATTCAGTTAGTGTTAGATATTTTAGAATATAAGGAACTGAAAATTATAAAGCGATCATTTTATTTTTAGACTTTTAGAAAGGCCTTTGATACGGTTGAACACGAGTTTATGTTTGAATCTTTGCGTAGATTTGGTTTTGGCTTTTCCTTTGTTAAAGTAGTTCAGACTTTTTTACAAAAATATTAATAGCAATGTGTCTTTGGTGAATGGTGTTTCTCCTCTGTGATTAGCAGGGGCATCAGACAAGGGTGTCCCATTTTTTGTTTTTGTTGGTTGCTGAATTTCTTAATAGTTTAGCCATTTAGGGTATTCTAGTAGCGGAACACACTTTTCTAATTAGTCAGTTGGCAGATGAAACCTGTTTGTTCTTAAAAGACTGTTATTTTGGATGCTTTAAATTTATTTTCTAATGCTTCTGGTCTCTCAGTCAATCAAAATAAGAGTGAAATTATGTCATGTCTGTTCACAGTTTTGACAAAGATCAGGTAGAAGGTATTTAGGTTAAGAATTCTCTAAGATATCTAGGTATTTTAATAAGTAAATCCCTCACTGATAGAATTCTAGATCATTTTTCGCAATGGATACAAAAATCCTATTCTTCTGTAATTCAGAATGGCAGCACAGCTGAAAGGTTTGTTTGAGCTGTGCCCTCTACTGTACAGGCATGAATCTGCAACCCTTTATCAGCCTGAGGCTTATTTATTTCACTTTTGGTGTGAAAGGGCATTTACATTGCCAAAAGCAAACCTTGTTTGTTTTTTTTTAAACCAAACAAGCAAGTCCAGCCAAGGTGAGAAAAAGTAACGCAAAAGTAATGTAACATTACTTTCCATAAAAAGTTATAAGTAATAAGTTTAACTCAATATTGTAACATTACATTTAAAAGCAACTTTCCCCAGCATTGCTGACAGTTCTTTTAAATGAAAATAATATTTCACAATATTACTGGTTTTACTGTATTTTTGATCAAATGTATGCACCAATAACAATTATTCCAAACTTTTTACCTGAATAAGGGACAAAACTAATCAGTTCTAAATAAAGTCAACTACTTGGTAAGACAAATCCAGACACACATTGCAGTAAAAAGAGATACAACACCCTCTAGTGGTTCATTCCACTAAAAAACATGCAAGACTCTCACACCCCCAAACATGTTGGATGTTGTGAACAGACTAAAATCATGCTCCGAGATCTTTAATGAAGAATAACTATTCATATAGGCACATAAATCAGGTGTTTTCAACAGGGTTCACTGGAATAGCAATCACTTAGAGAGGCATTGCTGATGCTGTAAACAACATGAAAGATGTCAGATACTATAATGTACATTTTCATTATATTCTAATGAGTTACAGATACAGAATATCTATTATTCGTTACAGTAGTTCATATGGCGCACACATCTTTGAGGTTGTTCTGAACTTTATGCACACATTGTGTCAGGGTTATGAAATATTACAGAACTAACCCGAAATCAAAACATTTCATCACTGTACAAACAATTACAATAATTACTAAATAAGCTTCTGAATATGAAAATGCAATCAGTAAGACTAATGTAGTAAAATGCGTAAGTGCATTTATTTGGTTCTGAAAAGCTCATTCAGTTTAGTGAACACTTCAGTAATCGTGTCCCTAGAGAATGTTGAAGCTTCTTTGTCATCATTCACTCACTCTTAAGGGTGGATGACAGAATTCTCATTTTGAGAAAACCATTGGTTTAAGAATTGTTGGGCCAATTTGGGTTGTAACATTCACAGAATGATTTCTGGAAAGCACTAAGTTGACACAGTTTACTTTTCCGCTAAATGAAGGGGAAGAGTCTCTTTTTCAGGATGTAGAGCACGGTAGCCAGAAACAGAGCAAGAGCTAAAAAGATCAGAAGTTTGTCGGTCAGTTCACGGCGATTATATTTCAGGATAAGTTTTCGCCCCAAGTGAATGGTTCCCGTCATGGCCTTAAACTCTTCATTTGTCTCTTGTACAGTTCTTGAGGATGTAGCTGGAAAGAGAGCAAAAACTTAAACTTAAAGATGGTGGAAAAGTAATTTGCCTCCATGAGGTTAAAAGGACATAGTGACATGACCGTTGCAGTTTGGAAATGTTACTTTTCCACTCATACTTATTCAGTTTGGACTTGATGAAACACGCGATACCTTTACCAGACAATTATTTACACTGCAAAAAGGCTTGTTTCCATTAAAAATAGCCTATATAAACATCCTAAAATATATGTTTACCTTATAGGCAACATTGCATAAATTTGATTTGTTTAAAGCAATTAAAAATACTATTTAGCCAGTGGAAAAGATGGAGAATAACTTCTCTGAAAACTTTCTCTGAAATGTATTTTATGGAATTTTGATTTATTTATTCTAATACAAGGTAAGGATACTGAATGATGTTTTGCAATGTAATGTGGCGGCACCTAATGTCTTGTACCGTTAAACATGGTGTCACGTGGATGGAATATGCATGGAAATATGCAGATGACGTTATACATAGTACAACGAGGCGTTGTAAGCTCCATATATGGTTATTTCAGGGAGGAGACGGGGTGGAGATGCATGTACGCACAATCTTCAGATGACTGGGCATTAAAAAAGGAATTTTGCGCAAGTTCTAGCTTTTGTGCCTACACAGACTTTTAGGATGAAATCTACAGAAAGTTTTCATTAGCAGGTCTTAAAATTAGGTAAAAACAACCTCAGATGAACAACAACAAATGACATATTACACTGTGTCATTTTTTATTTAACAAAAATAAAGCCAAAATGGAAAGTCATTGGTGACAAACTAAGGACACCCAATAATTCAATTGCTTGTAGAGCCACTTTTAGCAGAAATAAGTTGAAGTAATCATTATCTGTGTATGACATAGTTCTGGAGGAATTTTGGCCCACTATTCTTTACAATGTTGCTTCAGTTCATTGAGGTTTGTGGGCATTTGTTTATGCTCAGCTCTCGTAAAGGGTTAGTTCGCCCAAAAATGAAATTTCTGTCATCAACTACTCACCCTCATGTCGTTCCACACCCGCAAGACCTTCTTTCATCTTTAGAACACAAATTAAGATATTTTTGATAAAATCTGAGTTTTTTTTTATTCCCCATACAAAGCAACGTAATTGCCGTCATTCAAGGTCCAGAAAGGTATTAAAGACATTTTTCAAATAGTCCATGTGACTATAGTGGCTCAACCTTAATGTTATGAAGTGACGAGAATACTTTTTGTGCTCAAAAACAAAACAAAAATAATGACTTTATTCAACAATTTCTTCTCTACCCCGTCAGACTCGTACGCAGTTCAGCGCTTCCGTGTTTAAGTCAGAATGCCGGCTCAGTATTGGCCGACTCCTGCGTCAGCATCACACGCATACGTCAAACAGCATGAACAGCGTAAGCCAATACTGAGCCAGTGTCTGGTTCATAACATTAAGGTTGAACCGCTGTAGTCACGTTGATTATTTTAACAATGTCTTTACTACTTCTCTGGAGCTTGAATGACGGTAATTATGTTGCTTTCTATAAGGGATTAAAAAAACCAAAAATATTTTAATTTGTGTTCCAAACATGAAAGAAGGTCTTACGGGTTTGGAACGACACAAGGGTGAGTAAAATTTCATTTCTGGGTGAACTAACCCTTTAAGGTCCCACTGCAACATTTCAGTCAGGTTGACGTCTGGACTTTGACTGGGCCACTGCAACACCTTGATTCTTTTCTTTTTCAGCCATCGTAGATTTGCTAGTGATCATTGTCCTGTTGCATTGTCCAATTTCAGCCAAGCTTTAGCTGTCAGACGGATGGCCTCTCATTTGGCACTACAATACTTTGATATGCAGAGGAGTCCATGGTCGACTCAATGACTGCAAGGTGCAAAACAAGCCCAAAATCATCACTCCTCCACCACTGTGATTAACAGTTGGTATAAGATGTTTGTTCTGATATGCTGATATGATATGCGTTTAGTTTTTACTTAACTTGGCACTTTGCATTATAGCCAAACATCTCCACTTTGGTCTTGTCTGTCCAAAGGACATTGTTCCAGAAGTCTTGACATTTGTTCAGATGCAACTTTGCAAACCTAAGCCGTGCAGCCATGTTCTTTTTAGAGAGAAGAGGCTTTCTCCTGGAAACCCTTACAAACATGCCATACTTTTCCCAGCTTTTTCTAATTGTACTGCCATGTACTTTAGCAATTAACATGTTAACTGAGGCCTGTAGAGACTGAGGTATTGTTCTTGGATGTTTTGCATTTTCTCTGAGCATTACACAGTCTGGGGTCAATTTGCTGGGACGTCCACTCATCGGAAGATTGGCAACTGTTTTGAATGTTTTCCATTTGAGAATAATCTTCCTCACTGCCGAATGATGAACTTCAAATTGTTTTAAAATGGCCCTATAACCATTCTCAGATTGATGGCAGCAACAATTTCTTCTCAAAGATCATTGCTGATGTCTTTCCTCCTTGGCACTGTGTTAACGCAGACCTGAAGTCTCCAGACCAGCAAACTGCCAGAATTTCTGCTTTTATAGAGGTGATCACACTTGCTGATGATCAGTTAATCAAAGGCATTTGATTAGCAGTGCCTGACTGATTCTTACCCTATTAATTCCTATGTAAGCAGTAAGGGTGTCCTTAGTTAGTCACACATGGCTTTTCCATTTTGGCCTAGTTTTTGTTAATTAAATAAATAATGGCACAGTGTAATATGTCAATGTTTTGTTGCTCATCTGAGGTCGTATTCACCTAATTTTAAGACCTAAATTAAGGTCATGTGATTTCAACACAGAATAAAATAAACTTTTTCTAAGACTACTGATATTTCTCAAACGTGTTTTTCATTTCTTTAAGTGTAAAACCTTGTTAATTAGCAACAGCAATAAATCACCCACATCTGACAATTCTGCACAATTTCTACTCGTTTGTGGGTGTACTACTCCTTTAATAGATTGATATTATTATATCATGATGGTGATGATATTAGACCCAATGACCTAGAGATCGTAGGATTTTTTTTTTTACCCAGAGTTCCAATGGTCTCCTCGCTCTGCTGCACCTGCTGTGACATCATACGGCTGATGCTCATCAGACTCTCTGTGATGTCACTGGACGTCTGCACCAAACTCTCTTTAGTGGCCTTCCTGAACCCAAAACAACATGGAGAATTCAGTAAATATGGCTAAAAGAGTACTGGCTAACAGTGTTGAGTAGTAAAAAAACTCAAACACAATGACTTGATTCTGATTGGCTGAAAATAACTGCCCCTAACAGCAACATTTACCTTTGTCTCACTGTGTCACCTCCTTGAAGCAGTTCATCCTTCTCCAGATTATCAATGGCCAGCTTACAGGCTAGATTTGCCTTCCTCCACGCCGTCTGGTTGCTGAGACATGGGAGAAGTGATAATACTGAAATTAAAGCATTATATCTGACATTCAGCACATAATCAGAAAATAATCAGAGAATAAGTATTGTTTTTCTAACCTGAACATCTGCTTCCGATGGCCTTCCGTTTCACTCAAGATAGCTTGCTTATCAGTCTCTCGGTCTTGTTCTTTTGCCATCTGTTCCATGTCCTATCAAAAAAGTTTAGTTTCGCTAATATCAGTAATGTTAACCCTGTAAAGCCTGACAAATTAAATATTAGTCAGGTTTTTTTAATGGAACAGTTTATTAAACCTTTAAACAAAATATAATGTTTGTGTCTATGTTTTATGTTTTGTATCATATTTGATAAATCAGGCTTTAATTGCCCATATAGTATGATATAGTGACAATATGGAGGTCACATTCAAGGATGAAAAAAACATCAATTTTATTCAGAGGCCCAAACAGAGCAAAACTATCCATTATAAAACAGATAGTTCCGGTCCTTGATTTTGATTGGTTGAGCCGCATTTGAAGCTATTGTAAAATTCCTGAAAACATACAGCTGACCACATTACATAAGTATGAGTGTGTTTGTTGCTGCGTCTGTCTTAGCAACCACTCTTAGCAACATAAGCATATGTTTGTTCTCAATTGATTTTGTTCACTGAAGCTTACTGCATTATGTAGAAGAGTATTGTGAGAGAGATATCGAGTGACCGAGTGTATTACCTGCATTCAGATTTAACATTTTCCTTCAGGTCAGTCCTATGTTCATAATAAAAAAAATCTGTCTGAATGTCTGCTGCGATATCTTGTCCTTTTAACATTTAATGGGTTTTCCCGTGCCCTGCTGACACTGACAGCTCTAGTCAAAACATTTGTCATTTGCGTCTTGTTCCGTGACTCACTCATAAAAACAATCTTTGCCGCCATCTAATGGTGTAATTAATGTAACTTCTGTTGCTGTTCACGGTCAGGGACTATTTTTTCCAGCACAAGGAAGGCTTTTAATGATTTTACTTCATGAAAGTTGCATTGCTACATATTTTTTGGCTTTAATATTTGTATTGTGTGGTAACCGTTTTATAAAAGCAATAAGCCCCACAAAGCCGTAATGTAAATCAATGAGCTTTTTAAAACAGTATAGCAGACAATTACGGCCACCAAAGTTAAGAAGGCCGTTCGCTCGCTTAAAAACAACATGGCACCAGAAACGGATCAGATCCCAGCTAATCTCCTGAAGCCACTGCCGAGTGCTGACAAGGTGAATGCGCTCCAGAGAATTGGAGAAGTGGTATGATATGATTTGCTATGTTTCCACCCACCTATTTTATGTGCATTTTGGGATATTGCATAAAAAACGCTGGATGGAAACGGCAAGATGCGCATGCATTCTAAAAGTGTGCATAAAAAAAAAATGTATGCGCTCAATGAAGGCAGATAATTTTTTTTATCCAGTAAGAAAACATAAAACTCTGATGGAAACACATTTGCCGAATAAATCCCTTTTCGTGCAACTCACGTGACTAAAAAAACCAAAGACCAATTTCTTTGCACAGCATCTCATATGGTCATTCTGAAATGCCAGAGCCAAAGTCTGTCACCAAATTAATTTGGCATAATGACTTCCCAGAAGTCTCTCACATGATTGCATTCCAAAACACACATTTATACACATTTTATGTGTATTTATTCACATAAAATGTAAATTTCTTGATTTTTTTGAGAGTCCAAAAATATACTGTTATTAAGAATAAGGAAAAACATGGCTATTTAGCTGGTGCTTTTATTACACTTTTGTATTTCAGAAATGTACTTCTACAAATCTCTGGAAATAAGTTTGTGTGCCTAAACTTGGCCAATTCAGTGTTTTTTTGGGACTGAAATATTGTTAAAACTGGTATGTTCAATGCAGCTGTTTTGATAAAAGGAAAGAAGACACATTTCTAGTTTAAACATTATTTGTTCTTCAGACATTTCTCTTTAAATACAGTAAGTATCAGCTGTTCGCAAAATTCATTTGGTTTTTCAACAATGAAAATGTGTACAATTTAATAATTTACTCATGGAGCCACATTGAGATCCCCATATCTCTGGGATTGAACATGTAGAGCCTTAAAACTGAAAATATCAAACGAAAAGTTTGTTAAGAACAAAAATCTAAACGTACATTAAGATATCTTTAATACTTCTTGAGTTACAGGCATGCAAACTTAGGAAAAAAAGCTTGAAAACTGCTTTCTCCCATTTTTGAACTGTCACCGTTGCCATATAATGCAACAAAGATTGACAGAATCAACAGAATTTACTAGACCTAGCAATCTCTGTGTAAAATAAATAATGCTGCTGCCGTCTTTTTAAAGTCATTTTTACCCCCAGTAATTTTAATTTTTTTTTTTATATTTTGAGAAAATATGAACAACATCATAATTTTAAAAAAAGAGCCACGTAAGTTTCCAAAATTTGGTGGATCTGACACTTAATGACCCAACTCAGGGCTCCAGACTGCGCCTAAAACGGTCGCATTTGCGACTAAAAATATTAATTTGCAAGAGATATTTTTGCTGAGGTCGCCATTGGCGAACATACAAATTCACACGTTATGACTAAAAATTGCATGTTATTTGCGTGTTCCGTGACCAGTAGCCTATCACATAATTTGCTGTGTTGACTTAATTAAACTAGATGCTAGGAAAAACAAATCACGATACTCTCCAATGTGATTATTAACTTTAATTTCATTAAATAAATGTTGCATGTTTTAAAGTCAACAGATGGCGCTGTTGCGCGTTCTTCAGAGCAGCTCACGTTCAATGATTAGCGCACATTTGTCAACCGATTGCTTATGAACTAATGCTGATCAATTATCACAAAGTTTACTTTATATTATTTATTGTGTTGTAAACGGTTGTAGCAACATAATTTTTTAATCCTCATCTGAACTTGAATAAGCAGCAAAAGTAAAGCACAGACATTTCAAAATAAGAGTCCCGCTGCATTTCAAATTAATCAAAGTCAAGAAGTATGTATATCAATTGCCCCTGTTTGTTATTTGGTTACATAAACCAAATTTAATATATTTATATATTTATATTTATTTTCATTTGACTCAAAATAAACTGTTGTAGCTTCAGGAAGGAAGGACTAAGAACATTATTTGACACATATTATTCAATATAAAGACTTTACTAGCATCAGGGTTATTATAGTCAACTAAAACCATTAAAAACATTTTTTATTGCTTAAAATAAATGTTAATACTAAAATAAAAATCTATACAAACTAAACAGACATGTTTAAAAACAACAACAACAACAAAAAATAAATAAATAAATAAAATAAAACTTAACAAAAAATGATAGCAGAAATCGAATCGGATTCAAAATATTAACAAAAACTATAATAGTATTAAGTGAAAATAGTGACATTCATTTCCCAGAAAAGTCACAAGATGAAAAAGCTGAAACTGTAAAGGGGACATATATAAACAACAGGATGACTAAAAGTAAGTGATTTTAAAATTTTAAGTTCATTGTTGTGTGGCTCTTAAAAAATTATTTGGCGCCCGTTTTTTTCCCCCTATAGGAGCCAATGGCTCCTTAATGGTTTTATTTTGTCTGGAGCCCTGCAACTGTTACATATATCAAGTATATCTGCCAATATGTAATATGTTTCAAATATGACTTTTTTTGTTAAATGCAAATGAACAACAATGTTTGACAATGAAATGTGTCAGTGTCATTCATACAATTATATAAATACCTGCAAAATGTCAATAATGCAATTATAATCACGATGTAGTTTAAGCCATAACAGTAACAATAAAACCACAGTAACTTGGCATTGGCTACCTTCATTTAAAATAAATAAATAAAATAAATGCAGATCAAAAAACTGCATTATAGATCAATTTTAAATAAATCTGTAAATTATTGAAAAAAAAAAAAGATGAAAGTAACGTGGATTCTGGAAGCTTCTTATATTTTGAATTAGTTCCTATATCGTTATTATTGTTATCTGTAGTGGTGACAGCAGTTTGGCCCTTTGTTAGACTGTTACCCTGACATTTCTTAATGGTTATATGAATTCATCTTAACGGTTATATGAAATGACGAATGTACCTGAATCCTCAGTCTTAACTGATTGAACTTTTCCTTCACTGTAGAGTTCAGATCCATCAGCACCGCCTGTGGCCCACAGCACTCTCTTATGTCCTGACACGAAAAAAAAATAAGACTTTTTTTGAAACAAGAATTTTTCCATTCATGCTGACTGACAAAGGCACGGCAATTATGGCCACATCTTCGTATTTAGAGAGTTAGTTTCTCGGACAGGATTGACAGCAAGACCCTGTTGTGTTAATGTGAAGAATGAAGTCTACCTGAATAAGAGCTTTAATTTCCAGATCGTATTTGACAATTTCTTGGCCACATATTCGGACGTGTACATCTGAAGAGGACGCCATCTTTGTTGTTATACGGTACGTCAGAAGGTCCAAAAGTTGACGCATTTTCACAACGCCTTTTTTTCTGGGAACAGAGAACAATGCGGTGCATACATAACGCTACTTTATAGTACTATTTTCCTTAAAAATGCATTATTTATATATATATAGGGTTTATTACATTGAGAAAAATTAAAAAGTGAAAGTAGAGATTTTACTGTCAAACGATGATTTCTATGTCATATGTCCTTTTCTACTTTCTATTAATCAAAGAATTATATATATACACTACCGTTCAAAAGTTTGGGATCGGTAAGATTTTTAATGTCTTTAAAAGAAGTTTCGTCTGCTCACCAAGATTGCATTTATTTAATTAAAAATACAGTAAAAACAGTAATATTGTGAAATATTTTTACAATTTAAAATAACTGTTTTCTATTTGAAAATATTTTATAAAGTAATTTATTCCTGTGATCAAAGCTGAATTTTCAGCATCATTACTCCAGTCTTCAGTGTCACATGATCCTTCAGAAATCATTCTAATATGCTGATTTATGCTCAAGAAACATTCATTATTATCAATGTTAAAAACATTTATTTTTTTTAAAAGAAATTAATACTTTTATTCAGCAAGGATGCATTAAATCGATCAAAAGTGACAGTAAAGACATTTATAATGTTACAAAAGATTATATTTCAACTTTCTATTCATCAAAGAATTCTGAAAAAATATTGTACACAAATATTTTGTACAATTGTACACAATAAATGTTTCTTGAGCAGCAGATCAGCATATTAGAATGATTTCTGAAGGATCATGTGACACTGAAGACTGGAGTAATGATGCTGAAAATTCAGCTTTGCCAACACAAGAATAAATTACATTTTAAAATATTTTCAAACTGTAATAATATTTCACAATATTACTGATTTTACTATATATATATAAAGCATCAGATCATGTGACACTGAAAACTGGAGTAATGGCTGCTGAAAATTCAGCTGTGTCATCACAAGAATAAATTGCATTTTAAGATGGAATACCGTAGCCAAATTTTGTTATACTGTTGCAAATGTAATGTATGTAGGCTATATTATTTATTTAAAATGAGCTGGTTTGTTTTTGCTCAGATTAAAAATAAGTTCTTAACATTCAAGCATACTGTGAAAGACAACCCAACCCCACAACTACTGACAGAATAAGTAGGGGAAAGTTTTCTGGTTTCATTTTGACTGAGAAATGCATGACTGTTGCCAGAAGTGACAGGCATCCAAGAACAGAGTGAGGAAGAGAGAAAGAATTGTAGGAAGAGAAGAAAGGAAGAACAGGATGAGGCAGCTGGGTCAAAGGGGCAGTCATACTGTTGTCAACATGACATTTATGAAGCATGTTTAAATCTACTGCTTGCATAATTTAAGTTATGAAATATACTGTAGTTTACAAGGCAATCCAGTGAAAACTCACGACAGATGAAGTGCTGCAGTTTCTAATGTTTATTTTGATAGTAAAATCAATAATAGAATTAGACTATCATGGTTACAAGCAGAATTGTGGTACCAACTCCGGGCTGATACAATGCAGTGACATAATTAAGGATAATACAAAAAATTTAAATCAAATAATAAGAGGCACAATAACACAGACACATTTTGAAGATCAATCACAACTGCTTTTAAGCCTACTTCACATCTGTACACTAACAAGGCTCAATAAACCAAGCTGTTCTCCAACTAGTTGTGCCGAAGAAAAGAAAAGAAAAGAAAAAACAAAGAAACAAAAGTGAAAGAAAATGTCAAAACCCAGCACAACACTGAAACATAAATAGAACAACTGTCAAGATATTGTATTTGAACAGGCATATATGTGAACTACAAATATAGACATTGCTAATAGGATCAAGTAACTGTTAGTTTCAGTAGGATACACTTTTGCAAAGTTTTGCTTAAGAATATCACCAAGAGATCTATGACAGAGCACTTAGCAATGAAATACAGCCTTCCTACTGACTAGAACAAACGAACGAACGAAAAAAAAGAAGAAAAATAAAGAGAGAGATTTTACACTTGGGGAGTACACACACAATACTAGCTACTTAAAGATCCCATGCTAAATTATCAAGTAGAATACCATACAACATTAGAAGCACAAGTTCACGTATTGTGTATTTTTTTTTCTTCGTTTTTCGTTCTTTTTCAAAGAACTGACACTTCATGTCAGTCGTTTGTAAATTGAATGTTGCATGGATTTTCAGAACTAAAGAAACGAAAGGAATCGAAACAAAAAGCTTTCGGTGGCCCTGGTTACATCTTCGCAAACCCGCTTCCAATGTTGAAGGTCAATTTAGTAGTTCGATGCAAATTTGGCAAAGGTTTGGAAGGGAATGTAAATCATTGCAGCGTAATCGTGTAGAAAAGTATGCGATCGGACAGGTGCGAGCATTCATCGTCGTCGTCGACCTTTTAGGTAAGGTTGCTTTTTATAGTCCGTTAGTGATTCGAGAAATCTGGGCCCAACAGTCCAAGTAACCCTACTAGCTTCTCCATGTCTTCCTCAACAGAAAAAACAAAAACAAACAAACAGACAGACAATCAAAATTAGCTATCACCGCTACATTAGCACGGCCCTTTTCCCGCCCGACCACTGGTTCGGTCCAAGTCCAATTTGAGCGCCCGCTATGGGGTCGGGTCTTGGCACAGGTGTTGCAGTGGCTTGAGCAGATGTCGTAAGAGCAACTTTATTTCGGAACGGTTTCTAGCGCAAGATCGGGGAGGGAGAAGAGTTCACGGACCTGACCACACATGCCAAGTCATAGCTCTGAGGATGTTCAAGTACATATTTTAAAATTCAGCACCATGGGTGGCGAGACAGGACTCCTACCCAATGTCCACATTTTTTTGAACCCAATAAAACGAAGAGCTTCTTTCCCCCTTTTGCCGTGAAGGGAGCCATGCAGCGGAAACCACCAAAAGAAGACTCAACTTTTCTCTGAGGGAGTGACTGAGTGCAAGGAAAGCGTACGAATGGGGATGTCTGCCGAGACTTCCCACCCTCCGCGACTGACTAGGCCGAGCAATGCGCACCTCTGCTTGTGTCGTTTTTTTTTTTTCGTGTTTGTGTTCGTGGAAAACCTTGATTCTGTTCAATGGAGAACAACTGCTGAAGGCCATTTCAGTTTGTTAGTTAATGACTCTGCTCCAGGTCATAGCCGGCGATCTGAGGAACAGAAGATCCAGAAGAATCGGGAGGCACAATAATCTTGAGGGGACACAATGATAAAGGATTGACATTGTCTTTGCAAAGCTTCTTCCACTCCGAAGGCTTCTGAAGAATCCACCACTACGTACGTCGAACGTATAAAAGTTACAATGTATCATGTACGAATGCTTCTACCGAATCAAGACGAGGTCAAAACAAAGGCAGATTCAAACTTGCACAAGAACCTAAACAGAAGAAATCTCACATGGTTTATATATATATATATATATATAATCGATGATATAAACATTTATAAAAAAAAAAAAAAAAAAAAAAAAAAAAAGAGTCTATGATTGCAGCACTCTTTGGATAGTCTCTCAACCAAAACATACGGGACAAAGTCTTTACGTTTAATCGTATTGGACTCCACTGAAGGAAGACTACATTCATCTTTCAATGAAAACTGTAAGAGGGCAAAGCAGCAACAGTTCTCATCTGAAGCAAGCTCACTGCTCGACACAGCAAGAAAACAAACAAAAGAGAATGAATTTCAGAGGAAACAATTTAATTCTTGGCATATTGGGCAAAATCTTTTTTTCTGTAAAAAATGTCAATAGATCAAGTTTGGATTCTCATGTCTGAATAAGGCACCTGATTTTGCAGGCATCATTTCAAAAATAACATGGGAAATTCTGTAAAACCAAGTGCAACGTGGGTCTTTTTCAGCTCGTAGAGAGTGATGAAGGTGATTTCCCATTTGTGCTCATTGGTTAGAATAAAGACTGTCTGTCGCAAAAGCTCTATGAATATCAATTTAGCGAGGTTAGCATGCGCAAACAAACATATCGATGGTCTCAAATATCATATGTAAAGGGTTCATACAGATTTGTTAATGGAACATTTACGAGCAGCAGGAGTCATGATATGTAGGAATGCATGCTCGAGTTCTGCTGCTAAACCTTGAAACGAGAACACAAGATACAGGGTAACAAAATGCACAGAATTGTAAAATGATTCATCAAGGTCCATTAAACAACAGCACAAAAGCAAAACAAATCTACAACATTCAATAGGTTAAATACATTGGAAAGAGCATGTTTATTTAGCAACAATAAGACAGGCCGCCTTCCGTGAAATGCTATTTCTCAGTTTCGTCACCATGTTGTTTTCCATCGATAAGTACTTTTACAAAACCCATAAATCAGATACAATTGTTAAAAAAAAAAAAAAAAAGAAAAGAAACAAGTGCTGTAAACGAAAGCATCATCCTGTCTTTCTACATAGGAAAACCTGCATAGTGCACCAATAGGAGTAATCTTTCTTGAATATAGCGAACACATATCTACACAAACCATTGAAAAGGAAAGGTAAATGCTTGTTTGAATGCTCTTGAGTATATACTGTAGCCATTTTAGAAAGAATCCAAAGTGAGTTTGATGAATCTGCTGTATAAATATAGTGGCATAAGATCCATCTCTTGATAAATAATTGTTTATCATATAAAACCCATTGCTCGTAGCTTGAATGTAACAGGGAATGATCTTTGATTCTCTACACAATTTTACAACATGATTTAGCAGCTTTGCGTCCAAAATTATTGAATCATCAACAATATGCAGACGATGAAAACAATCAATCAATCAATCGATCAAATTGAAATAGCTAGCTTACTCTTTTTTTATTTCAGGATACATTAGCACGGTACGAGCGAATTCTAATAAAATTGCGCAAAAAGAAAAAAAAAACAAGCAAACCACGCAAATCGTTCATAAACAGAAAGCTACATCATTTCCCTTTGAAAAAAATAATATGATGCTAAATGTCGGACTATGCAAGAAACATATTTAAACTGCGAAAAAAATACATTAAATAGTGAATTATATTTACTTTTTGTGAACTGCTGTTTTTTTTTTTTTAAATGTATTCAATGCATATATCTGTGTTTTTGAAGGCAGAAATAATTTCCCCAAGATTATAAAATAAACATAATTCATTCTTATGTGACAGCCCATTATGAAACAAAACAAACACACATATACAAATGTGTGCGTGTATATGTGTATGTGTTCTTTAAATATCTTTCTTTATATAAAAAGCTTATCAGCAAAAACAAAAAAAGAAAGAAAGATAAAATACTGGCTTTAAATAGCAACCTTTTCCTTAACTGTTTGAATGCCACAGAGTCCCCTGGTTAAAACACTAAACAGCACAGCTCACAACATCACGTTGAATGCGAGAGCTTGCGCACTACGATAACCACCAAACGCTCTCAATACAGCAGGCCGTCGACAGAAGGACAACATGCATTTCCATCTCCGTATGCTCATTGTCACTTGCTTATTTTACAGGACGATCCTTATTTTTTATACGTTCGAGTCATTATTGTGACTTTCCTGGAAGCTTTGAGCTGTAGATGGCACAAGAAAGGCCAGTCGTTGTCACCATAACAAACGGCTTTGCCGTCTTTTGAGAATAGATGGGCTCTTAAAGACAAAAAAAAAAAAAACTAAAACAAAATAAAGACTAGTCCAATTGATTCCCCATGGCAAATGGAACTGCCTTACAGTACAGCGATTTTATATATATATATATTTCTTTTTTTTTTTCTGAGCTACTTTTTCAAATATCTCAGATTTCCCTCAGTAAGTAAAAAATTACTTTAAAAAAATCAATGACAACAATACCAATCTCTGGCCAGAGAGAATGTGTCAACACTGTACATCGACCTGAAGAAAAATCCAAAGCAGAATTTGTATTTTTCCATAGGAAATGTCTACTGAAGGCAAATGAAGATTGTGACGTCAGAGACCTCACGCATACGAATGTCTGTCTCCACTCAAGACCTCTCTGTCACACTGCTCTGGTCAAGATGGCAAAAGTCAAGTACGCACCGCAGCATTCAAACGAGGTCGGTTTAGCAGCAAATGGGAGGGGGGAAGCTTTTTTTGTTGTTGTTTTGTTTTTTCTTTTTGTCTAGACAAAGTGCTTTTGCTTTCTTACATGTAATATAGAACTTATTATACATTTATAGATATATAATATAATATATATATATATATATTCCGCATTTAGAATAAATCTAAATTCCTTACTATGTACAAAAAAAAAAAAAAAAAAAAAGAAAAGGGGAAAAAAAGAAGTTACAACACATAATGGACGGAATATATAATCTTTACTATGCTACCAAAAGTAAATACAGAAAAATAGCTTTACAAAACTCTTTCTACCAGTTTAGATTTTAAAGGAAAAAATATTCTCCCTTCTTTGAAAATGATATTTGAGCAACAACCTTCTCCACAAGCTTCAGCATCAAGAATAAAGTCACTTTTAAAAGGCCTTTGGAAGAGATTTTTCAGAATGAACAAATTTGCAGCAGCTTGAGATTATGCGGCAGGGAAATCTCACGAAAACTTACTTTAATTATTAAAATGAAGACTAATTTCTCAATTTCTTGATGGAAATTGTAATGGTAATGTGCTGTAGTGAATTTAAATTTAAATGTACTTTTTTTTTCTTCGATACTGGACTTCTTATCATGAGATTCAGCCGGCAAGGTATACAAGTCATCGTTGTGTTAAATACAATTTTAAAAAAACAATTTGCAAAGGATCATCTGATTTTCCTTAGCAAGATAAGTGCTTTCAAAAACTTCAGAAGAGATTTCAGAAGAGAGATCTGTGGGCAGCGCGGAGAGGAAAGATAAAGGCAATCTCTACAAAAATATAAGCAATTTCAATATTTCAACAATAAGAGTAAGAAGACACAAGCATAGAAATGTTTCATGCTGAGTAACTTATCAGTTCTTAATATCGACGTGTGCATGGATTAATGCATTTACAAACTATAAACAAGGACTTTATGTATAATTTTTGTGTATGCGCTCTCCTCTACAACTATAGCAAGAATAGTAAACTCTTGGTTTTTGTGATCATGTCTTTTTATGGGCAAAACAGAAGCATCTGTATAGCTCGACTTTTAAATACGCAACAAAACTGATTGGAGGGAAACCGAACGATGGTACAAACATTTCAAGAGAACAAAAAAGAACAGTACAAAATTCGACAAGGATGCAAATGAACGCTTCTTTCTGCAGAGAATTGGACCCAAGCAAATTTCACAGTTCATTAGAAATCCCTGACCCTACCATTTTTCCTACATTCAATACGGTGTCAGGTAAGCTGTGCAAATCCTTACTTAGACTGGCTAGTTGCCATTTTAAGTTGCATGTGTCTTTGGTACAAAAAACAAAACAATCAAAATATAGTGTGCAAACATCATTTTTGTATTTTATATGTGAATATTTCTTATAGTACGATACCGCCCACCCCCCATCCCCTCTTAAACGAAGTACCGAAAAAAGACATTTGCCAGAGCCATCTTTTGATACAAAGCACAGACTCTGTGGCATATATATTTTCCATGTTCCTATGTACATTCAGAGTATCTTTAAAGAGCTGAATTACATTACAAACCTCGACTCCCCCCTCGACTACTTGCTTTCTGCAAAATGGTCCATTTGCGCTCTCTATCGAGTTTTATTTTTCCTCAACTCCACGATTACAAGGCACAATGAATCTTACTTGTATAAAGTACAAATATAAACAAAACCCAATCTGGGAATCAACTTTTTAAGCCCCTTTCGCTGAGAATTCGCAAAACAACATCAAGGGTGATTTGATGCGAGGGCACTTTAACCAAAGTGTAGAAAGGAAAAGGTTTCACCAGTGGATAATAATCATTCCGCCTATTTACAATAAGGGATTTAACTGACCATCTGCTCAAGTCAAAGAAAGAGGAAGGAAAAAAACACACACACACTCTTTCTCTTTCTCTCCAACCTGAGACGATCGCAAGTGTGCGGAAACGGGCGTCTGAGGCCCGTTTCCTCACCTACTACTCTCGACGCATCTCTGTCCTACATATATACACCGAACTTCAGTAACGTCGCACTACTCTTTGTTGAACATCAGTATGTTCTTCCGTATTTGCCTCAGCATTGTTGTTGTTGGTGTATAAAGGTGAAATAGTACATGCCGCGTTCAAAAGCTCGGAAAGTCTGCATTTACACCCGTTTGACTGCTAAATCAAAGGAGCTAATGCCTTCGTAGTTTCTCTGCTCTGCTTTTCAAAATGCTTTATGGGCATTTGACAGATTTAGCTGGATGCAAGAGGAAAATGGCTACAGCAAAGACTGGTGATCATTGTTTAGCTTTTTTTCTCTCTTTTTCTCATTTGTTGGAGGTATCTCATATATTGGCTTTTAATATTTGCAACATGGCGGCCTGTTGATTGATACCTGCCACATGCACACATGGTAGGAAACAGACTACTGAGTGCAAAGGTTAACTACTATAGTTTCATTTCCATTGGTGCGCAAGAGGTGAATATATACATACGTATGCACAGACAGGCGGGTGTCGTATGCATGTATTCACTTTGAATGTGAGGATGTGTCTCCAAGTGAAATGGACATGCAGAGTGTCGGGCCGTTACAGTGTGGGACAAGAATGGCGCGGATGGCTTCATGTGTGCTCCCGAGGTGCCTGCCGGGGTGGCGTTACACTTTCGATGTGGGCACACGCAACCCCACCAGCCCTCCGGTGGGATCTCCTTTCCCAGTGTTCTCCAGGATCTGATTCACAAAGTCTGAAGTCTGGCCGGCCACTGGTGGCTGCACTGCATGAACAAAGAGAAGCTATTACTTTTTTCCCCAATAAAAGTTTGTAAACATATTGGGTTTATACATAAACTGTTAGGTAAGAATTTCCATTAAAGGATTGGTTCACTCCAGAATAAATATTTCCTGATAATTTATCCAAGATGTTTATGTCTTTCTTTCTTCAGTTGAAAAGAAATTAATGTTTTTGAGGAAAACATTCCAGGATTCTTCATTGGGGTACAACGGGTTGAAAGGCCAAATTGCAGTTTCAATGCAGCTTCAAAAGGCTCTACATGATCCCAGACGAGGAATAAGGGTCTTATCTAGTGAAACGATGCGCCACACATTATGTAATCACGTTGGAAATGTCACACGTGACGTAGGCCGAAGTACCACAGTAGAGCGAAAAACTCAAATTTTCTCCTCCCACTTCAAAATCGTTTGACATCGTTGTTTTACCTTTTTTTTGTGTAGACACTGGATCGGTACTTCCCCCTATGTCACGTCACCTTTCCAACATGATTACGTAATGTGTGGCGCATCGCAGAGCTAGTGCAAGATGAGCATTTGTGATTAAAAAGTATATACATTTTTAGTTTTTAGAAAATGACCGATTGTTTCACTAGATAAGACCCTTATTCCTCGTCTGGGATCATGTAGAGCCCTTTGAAGCTGCACTGAAACTGCAATTTGGACCTTCAACCCATTGTACCCCAATGAAGTCCACTATATGGAGAAAAATCCTGGAATGTTTTCCTCAAAAACCTTAATTTCTTTTTGACTGAAGAAAGAAAGACATAAACATCTTGGATGACATGGGGGTGAGTAAATTATCAGGTAATTTTAATTCTAAAGTGAACTAATCCTTTAAAAAGAGTGCACAGAAAAGACACTAATACTGCCACCTTAATGATGTGTCTACGTTTTCAAACCAGGAATTAAAATTGCGGTCACATTTACCGTTTTTCTGCAAATTTTCATGGGTGAAATCCAGCCATTTCAATAGGAATCCACGTGAAATCCATCGGAATGTCACGTGAGGGCGGAAGATTTCCCCACACAGATTTCACATAGCGTTCAAGTTGGTCACGCGAATTCGCCACGTTGACAAACAGAAAGATGCTTAGTTTTAAAGTGGCTTATGTGTGAGCTGTGCTTCATACATCGCTACACTAGTAGTGGACAATGGACCTTTTTTGCCCCGTTTTTTTTTTTTTCATAGTATTAACACTTCCATACAATTTCAGCAAAGTAATGAAACTAACAAGATTACCATTTCTAAAAACTTTCCTGACGTTGCCGAAGAGTTTTGTTGTTCGTTATAGGGTGTTTACTTCCCAGCCTTGGGCGAAATATGCAATCAGTTCATGAGCTTCCACCCTGTTTTGTTGTATGGTTTCAGTTTGGTCCAGTAAAGAGAAACTATTTCAGTGATAATGAAAAACATTAATCTTATGTTCTTTTAAAGTTGTTTTGATAACTGCTACAACAGTAGGATGAGGATAAATTTGTGGTGTGGTGATGTGCTCATTGTCCCTAACAGAAAGCGAACAGAGCAAAGCAAAGTGGAGGCTCTTAAAATTCTTGAAGGCACAAGGATTGGCACAGCTGTTTGAGAGGATGCAGCTTGTTCACGCTTGTAAAGCATGCAGATTTCTTGCAACGCAGCTTGTAAGATGCATCTAGCTGTTACTAGTGTGCTTGAGGAAAACTTGAAGACAGCTTGTACAAGGTCACACATAATTAGCATTTGCGATGCAGCACATTTTCTTACCTAGGGTATCATCAATGAGTTTATCCAACTTCTCTGTCATGCTTGTTTCTTTGTCATTTGAGATATCCTGAACTCTGTTGACTATCTCTTCTTTGATTGCATTGATCACAAAGAGCAAACGATCTGAAAAAGAAGATAATCATATCTTTGTTTCATTCATGGCATACATGGATGAATTTGCTTGGTTGTAAGTATGCACAAAAACTTGACAGCCCTGTTTCAAAGGTAAGCAAGGTGGATACACTCAAACTGGGGTGCGTTTCCTGAACAACGACATAACTCGATGCTTCACTACTTCAACTAGATAGTCACGACTGAAACTGTATTGTCGCAAATTTGTCGTTCAACCACTTTGGTTAATGATGTCACACAGGTGGTGGAGCAATAACTTCTTTTAGTCTGGTTAAGATTTAATTAATGCCAGTTATTTTGCTATAAATTACGGACATGGCATCCGAGGACTAATTCTCATTTTTCTCTGTCATTTTGCTTTATTTATTTCCTTATTAGGCTCGTTCTTATGTACTAGAGCATGTATGCACATGCACACTCTTCAAAAACTGTGCTTTAAATCTCATGACAAACTAAAAGATGTAAATGAAATTTGTATATATTCGAAATGAAAGATATAGATTGAACTGGATGTCAGCTGCTTATTTTACTCAAGATAAGGATTTATTAAAGGGTTAGTTCAAATATAAAAATTATCCCATAATTTACTCATCCTCAAGCCATCCTAGGTGTATATGACTTTTTTCTTTCAGCCGAACACAATCGGAGTTATATTAAAAAATATAATGGCTTTGTAATGGCATTGAATGGCGCTCAAGATTTTGAAGCCCAAAAAAGTGCATCCATCCATCATAAAAGTAATCTATATGACTCCAGGGGGTTAATAAAGGCCTTCTAAAGCAAAGCGATGCATTTTTGTAAGAAAAATATCCATATTTATAACTTTGTAAACTATAATCACTGGTTTCCGGTAACGGCCGTACGCAAGTCGAGTTAAGGCGGAAGAGTGACCTCTGACCCGACGTATGGTGTAGGATGTAGGAGTAGCGTAAGCTTAAGTGAGAGTAGACGCCTCTCGTGGTTCAAACAAATAGGGCTGGGCAACAAACTCGAGCTCCTCTTCTCTTATATCGAAATCCTCTGACATTTCTCTTTAAAAATTCTTGTTTTAGACTTCTAATTCATGACCGTTGTTTTGTTTTGCTCCATAGTTGGCTAACAATGCTTTTCGGAAACGCACCCCTGGTAAGCAAAAGAGAATCTAGAGACATTCTATAATACACAATCTAAAGAACTTCCTTTAATATTTGATTTCCATGTCAAAATATAATACCATATTCAGTTCCAAGGCCCCATAACTTGACTTTGTTGGCTTCATACTGAGCTTTTTTCTTCAGCCTGCAGGCCCTGGTGGAGAAAACAACCAAAAAGAAGAATCAAGAAGTGTCATTTCATCTGCATACTTACCTGTATACAATACTCTTCACTGATAAAGTTACTATTTAAGTTAGTATTTATGGTGCACTGTATTTTAGAATTTTATTCACTAACCGTCCACAATAAAGTTTGACCAGTCTATCTATGCTGGTTTAGCATTGCATAAGAATAAATTTAAGAGAAAACATTGGGATGTTGTCTTTGAGAAATGAAAGCAGTAGTAGTTCAAATAGTAAGGTTTACCTGGATGCAAGCTTGTTCTTCTCCTTGCGAGACCGAGGCCGAGCGGTTAGGGGTAATTCACTAACGGGCGTCAGGTCACTAATAACTTTATTGAGCTTCCGGAGTTCATTGCCAATCTGAAGCAGCTTTCGAGGGTTTGGAGTAAGATCTTCCACATCCGTCCGCCGCGATTTCTTCAATGTGTATTTTCCTAAACAAGTCGGTCAAGCATTGGCAATTAATATCAGGCTTGAGACATTGGAAGAAGTTCAAAATGATTGCTAGTACTTCCTAAAGCTTTAAATATTGTGAACTGCTGTGAATATAATCTGTAGCATAAATTGAATAGCCACTTTTTTTGTCCATAATTGTAAAGAGGGAACCTATGAGATGGACAGTAAATATCTCACCATGATGCAGGCCATTCTTTTGGTACATGTTGCTGGGAAGGGTATCTCGGTCCCATTCGGAGGGTTTTAGCATGCGCTCCTGTTTGGATGGGATGATCTGCTCACTATACTCCCAAAAGTATCTACGCTTTCCCCTCTTCCTGGAAATCCCAGCTGTTAGGCCTTTGACATCATCAACCATATCAGTGTCACATCCTGTTTAAAAGAGAGGATGGTAATGAGAGGAAGAAAGAAAGGAACAATGATCTTTTTCCTAACATGTAGTTATAGAATTGCCAAATCATTTTAATCTAGCAAATGCATAATCATAATTCTCAATTTTTAAGAAAAATATGAGCGCTGATACTTCTGGTACTTGCGGTTACGTATACCAGTATTTCAGTAATGCTACAATTTTCGAATACAGTCCAGTGAGACTGCTGATTAATATTTTCATTAAATATTAACTTTAACAGCAAATACATGAGACTACAGTATCATTACACAATAGGTGAAATTACAATGTTTACAAACAAAATGTTTGCAGAGCACCCAGAAAAGAAGCTTCTTTTTTTTTAAATTCACACTTCATTTAATTTGAGCTGACAAGCTAACAAAACACTGGAAGACAAAAAAAAAAAAGGTCCAGCGAGTGGCGTTTCAAATTATTATTTTTTTTCCACAGGTGGAAATTTGAGTCTCTTCAGTTTCCAACAGGATGGGTGGATGAGGACACACTCAGGGTTTGACACAAATTATGATACTTCAACATCTCTTTCTGAAAGATTTCAGGCTTCTTAGCTAGTGTCACTAGTTTTCACCAAGGCATCATCCAAACTCTAAAATTGCAAACTGCTGTAATTAATCATGTAATATGGTCAAAAGTGTAAGTGTAAGTAAATTGTGCATATTGCATGCTTGCAGAGTATTTTATATAACCCATAGGCATCATTTTAAAATAACAAATTGCAATAAATAAATAATTACTACTTTCCATAGACATCAAATATGGTAAACAGACAATCAAATGTGCTTGCTTAACATGTAAGTGCCAATGAGGTTTGTTCTTGAGCATCAAGTACGGTTGAGCTTCAGGTTATCATATTTAAAGGGTTAGTTCACCCAAAAATGAAAGTTCTGTCATTAATTACTCACCCTCATGTCGCTCCAAACCCATAAGTCCTTCGTTCATCTTCAGAACACAAATTAAGAAATTTTTGATGAAGTCCAAGAGGTTTTTTATCTCCCATAGAAAGCAATGAAATTACCACATTCAAGGTCCAGAAAAGTAGTAAAGACATTGTTAAAATACTCCATGTGTCTACAGTGGTTCAACCTTAATGTTATGAAGCGACGAGAATACTTTTGTGCGCAAAAACAAAACAAAACTGTCATTCTCCTATGCAGTTTATGTTGAAGACACATTGCAGAGCTTCCAGGTTCTTACAGCTGGAGAAAATGCGTAGGAGAATGACAGGGAAGAGTAGAACTTGTTGAATTAAGTCATTATTTTTGTTTTGTTTTTACGCACAAAATGTATTCTTGTTGCTTCATAACATTAAGGTTGAACCACTGTAGACACATGGAGTATTTTAACAATGTCTTTATTACTTTTCTGGACCTTGAATGTGGTAATTTCATTGGGAATTTCAATTTCTATGGGAGATAAAAAACCTCTCGGACTTCATCAAAAATTTCTTAATTTGTGTTCTGAAGATGAACAAAGGTCTTGCAAGTTTGGAACAACATGAGGGCAAGTACTTAATGACAGAAATTTCATTTTTGGGTGAACTAACCCTTTACTGTGCACTATGTATGTGTGTTGATCAGTGTTTATATGTGAATAAAAGCATAAATTAAATCTGTTCATCATATAAGGCGATCACTCAATCGAGGGACAGAAATCTCTCAGGTTTAAATTAAAATATTTTAATAAAACACATGAACGAAAGTCCTATGGGTTTGGAACAACAGGAGGGTGAACAACTGAGGACAGAATTTTCATTTTTGGGTGAACTATCCCTTTAAGTAGGTACACAGAAACACACATTTTTACAAAATGTTTTAATTATTAACTCCATAATGCCGCTCAAAAAAAAACAACAAAAAATGTTGTGCCTTTTAAGTGCATATGCTTGGCACCAAGGTCATGGGTTCGATTCCCAGGGAAAGCAAGAACTGATCAAATGTGTACCTTGAATGCAATTTAAGTCACTTTAAATGAAAGCATCTGCCAAATGCATAAATGTAAAGGTAATGTATAATAAAGTACTGGGTAATATCAATTGTTACTTTCACTTCCCGTGGGTTATCTTCACACAGCCTTACGATGCACTTTTCCAAGTAGCTAAATGTCCTAAAATTAACTTCCCAATTCTACTTGAGGGCAATAACATTGTAGGAGAATGAACGCGATACAGACGTAGTCAGGTTACGGCATATTAAATTTAGCACGGATGAAAACAAGGCTGTGAGTGATAGACTTACAGTCTTTACAATGGCAAGCACTGTATAAAAGTCCTAGATCACTTAATTTTCACATCTCTCAAAACGGTTTTATGGAACTGTGTATTGAAAGTTTTTTTTTTTCTTTTCCAAAAATACATTTGTCAGCTGTTAAACAACAGTACAATCCATTGAACGCACTGAACTTCTACCTCAGCCTAGCCTTGTTTTCATTTCTGTCAAAACTTAAATATGATGCTACCCTGATTAAGGTCAATACTCACTCTTTCTGCTCACTTAGTTGTAGGTCTATGTGTGCTGAATGTACTGTGTACTCGCTTATTGTACGTCTAGAAGTATGATGCTTAATTCTCTGAATGTAGAGCAACAGCATCACATCTGTATCATTACTAGGGGTGTAACGGTACATATAACCGTCCCAAACCGTACGGTATGGATGTCATGGTTTGGTTCATGCAGTTAGATGACGAATACAGTCAGTCACAGGCGATCCACACTCCAATCCAGAAGGGGGGCGTGCACGTTAATACAACACTGTTTGCTAACTGATATTAACGCCTTATTCTGCATGACCATATTTTACATCCTATAATCCTACCCAATACCTAAACTTAACAACTACCTTACTAACTATTAATAAGCAGTAATAAGGGGTTTATTGAGGCAAAGGTCATAGTTAATAGTTAGTTAATAGTGAGAACTGGGCTCTTAACCAAAATGTGATCAATTTTCCTATTGTACCGAAATCGTACCGAACCATGACCCCAAAACCGAGGTACGTACCGAACCGTGACTTCTGTGTACAGTTACACCCCTAACCAATACCAGTATTCAGTTTTTATGTTTTTATGCATTTGGCTATAACAGCATCAAGAAAAACATGTAGTTTCGCACCTGGCTCTGAGAATGCATCACTAACGTAGTCATCTTTGTCGCCTTCATAGTCCTCGTCCTCATCCTCTTCCTCTTCATTCTCTGAGAGCTCGTGTTCACTGCCGAACCCTTCATCATGGTCTTCATCATCTAGGTCCAGTCCCTCTGCCTCTTCCTCCTCTTCCTCTTCCTCTTCTTCCTCTTCCTCCTCCTCCTCCTCTTCTTCTTCCATGTCAGCAGTTGCCTTCCCTGCCAGTCTTGCCCTGGTTAAGAATAACGAGTAGTTGTGCTCTTCCTCCTTCTTTTTATCAGCGGCGGAAGTGTCGGATCCAAGGGCACTCACAGTGATCAAGGTTTCACTGCCAGCAGCTGGAGGGAAGTGGAGTTTGTGTGGCACCGTCCTCAGGGTGCCTACTTCTGGACCAGGAGCACTTGGTACCTCTCGTTTAGGAGTCTCGGCTCTCTTCTCACAGATAATGGAGGATGCCATGTTAGCGGCGATTGCTGGATCCTCAGCAATCATCGAAGCAGTCGAATCATGCTCCTCGATAGGAGGAGAGGCGGAAACACTAACCGGCTGGGTAGTGCTCTCTACTAAAGGCTTGCGTGGTACACTGATGCGTACCTTGGCTTTGCGAACGTAATCCATGTTGTCTAGAGTCCCAGGTGGGGCTTTGATAGCGCCCAGAAACTGGGCTTTGGCCATTGTGTCAGTGCTGGAGGCAACAGGCCAGGTAGCTTTCTGGGATCCCTCGGCGAAGTCCGGCAGAGGGTTGCGACTTGATGAGGCGCTGGTTGCAGAGTTGCTGAGTCTGTTGGTGCTCTTCACCATGGTGGGAGGTGGAAACAAAAGCTGCTTTTGACCCACCAACAAGTCCGGATGGTAAAGAGTGTCACAAACTGGCTGTGAGTCTTCACTGTTGAGCTGGGCAAGGGTAGGTGTCTGACCTATCACTTCCTCATCCTGGTAAGGGCTGGAAAAGTCATCAAGGCCCAAGAAATCAACTTCCTTGGTGCCCCAGATATCACAACTGGTGAGGCGGGTGTACTTGGTCAAGTCCTCCCAGTACGTGTCCCACTGCTCAAAGTTTGAGCTGTAAGCAAGCTCGTTGTCTGCCAGCTCAGGTTGATGATCCATGCTGTCCATGTCCTTGCAGTCCCCTACTGTGAAAATGTCTCCTCTAGGGCTCTGGCAGCAAGTCATGTCCCGATCCTGCGAACATTTAAAAATGTCACTTCTTTTATACGGCAGACTAGAGAAACCGGCGGGCTTTTTACACGTGAAATTAATAACCCAGTGTCAATTACATAACCCTTGGAAATCTTGTTGCATGTCTAAACTTTACCTTGGGTTTGTAATTAATGGTGGGCTGTCAGGTTTCAACATTTCACACTGTTCTTTTGTTAACATTCTTGTTTGTATTTATATTTACGAGGTTAGAAACTTTTACTGAACAAGTACACGATGCAACCTTGTTTAATAACTGCTTGTCCATTTGTGGAAATTTCATAGTCAATTTGTCACTCAATGTTCATGAATTCATGACTTCTATTGCATGACTTGTATTACCTTAGAGCTGTAGATTACAGCCATATGGACATTACTTTATGCCAGAGGATGAGCTCCCTCTGATAATTTTGGAGCCTCTCAAGGTTTTCTCAAATACCTCACTTTTTTCCCTTGACACGGTCACCTCTGGCTTGTTGACTGTAATATTTTAAACATGCAGTTTCTGTAAAGCTAGTCTGAAATGATTTGTATTAAGAAAGGTGCTATACAAATAAACGTGAATTGAAAAATGAAACTGAACAATGTGTAATCAAATCTTTAAACTTAAATAAATGAATACAATTCTGTTAAATACACAATGCACCGGGCGCATTATAGTGGGCCTCAGCAATCTTCCAAAGGGGACCCAAGATGACTTTAAATGATTAAAAAAAACAAAAAACAAAGCAAGCTTAAAAAAGGCTAAAGTAACTAAACATCAAGATATTTCTTATTTTAATTCACTACCTTTTTCTTTTGAGAAAACCAGGGTTCTCAAGTTGAATATTTTTAGGTAGTCTAATTTTAGGTTTTTTGTGGGGGTTTTTTAGAACTGGACAAGTCATGTAAATCATCTAGCGTGGCCACAAATTGAGAATTCATTCCAATGTTTAGACAAAGTGCAGCCATGTTGTACTAATTCAATCCCTCTTTTTATTTCAGTGAAACTGTGGCCATGATTTAAAGTGCCCCAATTATGGATTTCTAAACATTACCTTTCATGCAATGTGTAAATGTTGCTGTATCTGAATGTAAACAGACAGCAAAGTTGTAAAGCTGAAAGTGCCTCATAAATAAAGTTACTGTCTCTCAAAAGAATGAATCGACTCTAAACCGCTTGAGTCATTTGTAATTCGAATCCCATTTCCGCGAAGTTCACACGTCACAAGTTTGCAAAATGCCCACCTACGTTCTGCGTGGACATCCCGCGAAAAACTTGAACCTCTCTCAAACGCTGTAGCTTGTTCGTGTCGACAAGACACTGTGCCTGTGCTGTGAAAGGAAATTCGGTTTATTTTCACTTCGACAATATGAGGCTGTGAAGAATCAGTGGTTAAAGATGGGACAGTACCTGCTTTATTTGGACCAACTTGCTCCTCAGAATCACAACCTGTAAGTATGATTAATTACTGATGTATATATTTTATACCAAGTGTTCAAAATACATAGTTTTGTGTTTTAGCTATATTGTGTATGTCTCCAGCTAACCAACCCATGTTATCACCGTCTTACTGAAATACTTCTGCTAATCAGCTGTGGGCCACTATTACCTAAAATTGTGTCCATTAATGCAGACTGTCTTTCGTTCTTACTACTTTGAGTAATGATGGAGCAAGATTAGTTTTACAAACTTTAATGTTACATCAGTCATTCATGTTAGTGCTCGGGTAACATATGCGCTGTTATTGATACTGTTAATAATACAGTTCAAACATGTGCACGGCAATAAATTAGAAATATACACATCGGTTTGTTGATGGACATACACTTGTTAATGCTGATGGTGAGGAATTACAGTTGCAACATCTCATGATGAACGTCAAACTGAGTAGTGTATTACTGAGAAACGTCCTGCTCAAGTCGTCCTTGAGATGGAGGCTCCGGTTGAATAACTAGTTCTTCCAATATTTCATCATCTGACTGGCACTCAGATTGATATGGTAAAACCGATGCCATCGGTACTGTCTTTACAGTGTGTACAATCACTGAGCTTTAGGAAGCATATGGAGCTGAATCAGGTATGGTAATGGCCAATTGTTTCCAGACTTGCGCTGTAAGCGGTAGACCAATCACAACAGACTGGGCTGTCTGGCCAATCAGAGCTGAGTAGGCTCGCGGAAAGGAGGGATTTAGAGAGACCGATTCATCCGACAAGTCATTTGAGAGTCACTGAAAAATGTGGTAATGTGCAATGTATTTTATAGAAAATGAAAAGTGTTTTTTGAACTTTGATGCATGTAAACCTGTTGTAGGAGACCTCCTAAACAGAATTAGGAACCTTTAAAAAAGCATAATAGGGGCACTTTACCAAAACAAGGGTCACAAATCAGTACAATTCCACAATATCTTTTTTTTTTCTTGTTTTATTCCCTGCATGCCATGTGCAGGGCCTGTAATGTGAAAAGCTGTGGGTATTGTGGGTACTATGGGTTACTCACCAGTTCATACATGAAATCTGGGTCAGAACTGTTAGCCAACAGGTCTGTGCTGGTCAGCGCCTGGTCAGCAAAAGAACAGTTTTGAAACGCATCCCCAAAGGGAGGATCCATTCCGCTAATGCTGGGCTATAAGATGAAAGCAAGAAGCAGAAGCATACCATGGGACCTATTTCAAAACACCTCAATTTGAATTTCAATTTTTATACCAAATTTGATCAGGGCCTATACCTGAGGCATTGCCGAGCACAGATCTTCAGTTCCTTGACGGAAACTTTTCTGCCACCACCCCTGTCTCAAATTCCTTATCTTTTCGTCAATCTCTGGAGGAAGTTTGATTTTAAGTATATATATATATATAGAAAAAAAGAGTTCTTGTTTTCAATATGGAGGCTTCAGCAGCACATTTAAGTATGGCTGAGTTGTCCTCCTCAGTTCACTGTTGTCTGTGGAAAGAAAACAGAACAGGAGGTTAGCTAGCACAAATGTTACAATAACATGCATTATCTGCACAAACGCCAGTATATAAAACAGGACACTAAGCCTGCACAGTCTGGTAAAGCAAGTCTATAAACAAAATGTCACTTACAAGCTGCGAACTGACACAGACTATGAAACACTGAGAGGAAACAGCTGTCAAAAACAACTGTGTGCTGACATTGGAACAGCAACAGACAGGTACGTCTCATAGGCATCAATGCTTTTTGCATTAGCAAACATCCGCAGAAACATTGAGGTTTTCTATCGTCATGGTTCTAAAAAGTTAGGGAGGTTGCCTGAGATCCATGGAGGATAAGAAGTGAGCCCTAAATCGTATCAGTTTGGGCTGTAATAGTGCAAGAGCATCGAACACTAGGTCTATTTTTAAAACTACAGCGGCACCATTTCCCCTCAACTCACAGACAGCCATAGGCGGTAAGACCCGAAATGCTGGACACTCTTTGCATAACAAATCAACAGAAATACGCAGGAGTATGTGAGGCTTGTGCTGGCCAGCTTCAGAGCTGAGCAAAACAATCCTGTCTCTCTTGTGCTTGATGACATCATTTCCTCCTGGTGCACCGAGCAAGTCAAATAAGCGTCTTATCACCCTTTGGCTTTGTGCACGGCGCGGTTTGCATACAGCCCACAGAAGCAGAGTGAGAAAAAAAAATAGAAAAAAATAACACTTCCCTTTAGCGCTTCACTATTTTACTGCTTACTCACTGATTTACACTTTGCGAAGAAAAGCTGGTGCAAAACTTGCTTCCATGATGCTAGCATGTTTTGACTGGTTACTGGGGTGTTCTGGTTGGTTTTCAGCACGTTGCTATGAGGTTGCTAGGGCGTACTGGGTGGTTTCTAGGCCATTGCTACTAGGGTAGCCACACTATTTGAGGTAGTCTTTTTGTTAGCCCAAAAGGAGTGTTCACAATGACAGCGATTTGCAGCGACAAAGCTACCTGCAGTCATGCACGATGTGGGAACTGAACTGCTTGCAAACGAACCGCGACTCACTGGAGCAACTACCAAATGAAGTGAAGTCAGTTCAGCTCACATGCCTATATCTCCAAAGAGATATTGTATTCGAGGCTAGTTCATGTTACTGTGATCTACACAGAACTAAAAAATGAAACATGAAACAAGTTTGATTCAACCATTGATAATTGTTCATGATATGAGATTATGCACCATTGTAGAGCTGCACGATTCTGGATAAATTGAGATTGTTGTCTTTTAGGAATAAGATCGTGTGGGTGTTTGAATCGAGATCACAATCTTTTAACGATTAATTGTGCAGCTCGACACCATTGTAATGTAAATACAAAAGCGTTTTTTCATATTGCTCATTTTTAGCAAAAAGAAAGCTGTCACTGCGTCTGAAAATGCCTACTTCCCTAATATATAGTCAGCAAAAACAGTACATGAATGGAGTAATATGTCCGAATTCATATGGCGTGTTCAAGTCATGTCAGAAAGATCATATTTACACACTGAATGCATATAAAAGTCACCACGATGTCTTAATTATGATGACATGGCAGGCGATATGCAGCCTTTATTAGAATGTAGCTTTCTGTTTGAGAAGCACCGGAAGATTGGAGAGGAACTGTCTGGAGATTTCTGTCCCTCTAAGTTTGTAAAGAGATAATAAAACTAATCCATATGAATCGAATGGTTTAGTTCACACGATCACTTTATATGATGAACAACTTAATTTATAGGCTTTTATTCACATGTAAACATTGAACAATGAACATAAACAGAAGCTCAACCGTACCTGCTTGACATCCGAGAACAAACATCATTGGTTCTTGCGGAAGCTCAAACGGGCTGCGTAACACGAGAATGAACCTCATTGGTTCTCGTACGTCAAGAAAACATGCTTGAGCTTCCGTTTACCACAACTTATGTGTGCGTTGATGAGAGTTTATATGTGAATAAAAGCCTAAATTCAATCTGTTCATCATATAAAGCGATCGTGTCTCTTCAGAAAATTTGGACTAAACCACTTAATTCATATGGATTCGTTTTACGATCTCTTTATGACCTTTTTGAAGCATCAAAGTGGTAGTTGCGTAGCTGTCAATGGAGGGACAGAAATCTCTCAGAACATAGTCTTACGAGTTTGGAACGACGTGAAGATGAGTAAATGATGACTGAATTTAAATGTTGAAATTTCTGTCATTAATTACTCATCCTCATGTCGTTCCAAACCTGCAAGACCTTTGTTCTTCTTCGGAACACAAATTAAGAAATTTTTGATGAAATCCGAGAGGTTTTTTATCTCCCATAGAAAGCAACGAATTAACACATTCAATATCCAGAGAAGTGGTAAAAACGTTGTTAAAATAGTCAACGTGACTACAGTGGTTCAACCTTAATGTTATGAAGCAACGAGATTACTTTTGGTGTGCAAAAACAAAACAGAAATAATGACTTTACTCAACAATTTTCCCTCTTCCCTGTCAGTCACAGTTGACGCAGTGAACGCAGTTCAGCGCTTCCGTGTTCTAAGTCAGAATGACAACTCTGTAATGGCCGGCTCCTGCGTCAGCATCATCGAAGATGAACGAAGGTCTTGCGGGTTAGGGAGGGTCATGTCATTACTCACCATTATAACGACATAAGGGTGAGTAATTAATGACAGAAATTTCATTTTTGGGTGAACTGACCCTTTAAAGGTTCTTTATTAGCATTGATGGTTCCATGAAGAAACTTTAACATCCATGATGGAAACTTTCCATTGCACAAAAGGTTCTGTCAAAAAAAAAAGCTGTCAAAATTAACACATTAACACATGCGATTAATTTTTTCAGTTTAACGCATTAAAAATATTTAACGCAACATGCGTTTTTTTCCATCATCCTTTAGCTAGCGTTACATTAAATGATCACACTATGATTCATTCAAGTGCTATTAAACCATTCAAATGCGATAAAAATAATTTAAAGCTGTACTGGCACACTGTCTGTGAATCTCCTGTCTGTGTGACAGACACACACGTCTCATGCACAAAGAAAGCCATTTCAGACAGCGCACCGGCCGCATTGAGTTCTCTTTCGCGCTTGAATGGACAAAAACACACAAAAGTATGCCACAATGCCAGCTTTGTCAAGTATCCTCTTAATCAGTCAAGGAGTTAAATAAAGTCTTAAATGACCATAAAAGGATGTTTGTCAGATCCGCATCATGTACGTCAGATCTTAAAGTGACAGCAGCCACAACTTAGCCACAAACCTGCAGCTGCGATGTCTGTCATTAATGTTAATCAAAGAACAAAAGACAAACAAATCACTCACTGCTCCTGACTGAATAAGTTTTGTAGCTTTATTAAGGATTAAATTTATAATTTATTCAGTAAAGTCCATTTCTGTATTTCCAATCTATTAGATCAATTTTGTTTTTTAAATATACTGTCTTTATGTTGTTTGTACATTAATTTGGAGATTAAATGTGAAATTATTACAATATAAAATATACTAAAAACTTTAAATGTTAGGTGCGATTAAATTGCAATTAATTACAGAAAAATGTGCGATTAATTACTTTATTTTTTTAATCAATTGACAGCACTAATTATAATGTATTATAACTGTGGTTACGCTTATTCATGAGTACATACAATGCATTATAAAGGTGCATTACATGACACTCCAATACAGAGTTTGGGCACCCCTGTTTTATGGCATCACTGCAAAAAAACCCTTTCGGAACCTTAATTTTTAAGAGTGTATAAGCGGTAATAATAGTGATTTGTATTGAGCTCTACTAAAACAACCAACATGTACATCAGTCAAAACTGTGATAGTTTACCCAAAAATGAAAATTAGCCCATGATTTACTCACCTTCAAGCCATCCTAGGTGTACATGACGAACACAATCTGAGATATATTTAAAAATATCCTGCTCTACAAAGCTTTATAATGGTAGTGAACAGGGGGCGTGTTTTGAAGCCCTAAATGAATGCATCCATCCATCATAAATATAATCCACACGGCTCCAGGGGGTTAATAAAGGCTTTCTGAAGCAAAGCGATGGGTTTTTGTAAGAAAAATATTCATATTTAAAACTTTATTAACTAAAATAACTAGCTTACTGCAGAGGGTCATACACATCGATTTGCGGCAAAAGAGTGAACTCTGACCTAACGCATGAAGCAATGACGAACACGGAAACACAGATAGAGCAAAACAAAACACCGGTCACAAATTAGAAGTCTAAAACGAGAAATTTAAAAGAGAAATGTCAGAGGATTTCGATATAAGAGAAGAGGAGTTTGAGTTTGTTGCCCAGCCCTATTTGTTTGAACCGCAAGAGACGTCTAAGCTTACGATACTCCTACATCCTGCGTCATACATCGCTTGAAGGGTTATTCATTTGCCGCAAGTCGATTTGCGCAGTATATGTACGGTCGTCTGGCGGAAGCTAGATATTTTAGATTATAAAGTTTTAATATGGATATTTTTCTTACAAAAACCCATCGCTTCAATTCACAAGGCCAGGACATTTTAAAATATATCTCTGATCGTCTGAAAGAAGATAGTCATATACACCTAGGATGGCTTGAGGGTGAGTAAATTATGGGATAATTTTCATTTTGGGGTGAACTATCCCTTTAATGGACATTACGGGGCAATTCAATCTGGAAGAGTGTTTAGATATCTGCCTTAGGAAACTGACATGAGGAAGAGAGACAGAATCAGAATCAGGATCAGAAAGAGCTTTATTGCCAAGTGTGCTTGCACACACAAGGAATTGACCTTGGTATTGAAGCTTCCAGTACACATATATAAATATAACAAAATGCATAATAACATTTAAGAATAAAAAAAAATACATTTAAAAAGTATAAGGTTTAGTCATAATAAACATTTCCAGATAATGAACATTTACAGTATTGTTAATAACAATATGAATAAAGAGGACTAAATTTACAAGGATATTGCACAAAAAGGTGGGGTATTGTACTTGGAAGGCATTTAACTGTACAAGAGAGAAATAGCCTGTGGGAAGAAACTGTTCAAGTGCCTTGATGTTCTAGTGCCTAGCGATCCAAGGCGCTGTCCAGACGGCAACAGTTCAAATAGGTTGTGGCCAGGGTGAGTGGAGTCTGATGATTTTACCTGCACTTTTACTCACTCTGGAAGAGTACAGGTCCTGGAAGGTGGGCACCAATAATCCTCTGCTCAGTCCAGATTGTCCGTTGTAGTCTCCTGATGTCCGATTTGGTGGCTGAACCAAACCAGATAGTTATAGATGAACACAGGACAGACTCGATGACGGCTGAGTAGAACTGAATCAGCAGCTCCTGTGGCAGGTTGAACTTCCTCAGCTGGCGAAGGAAGTACAACCTCTGCTGGGCTTTTTCCACAATAGAGTCAATGTGATTGTCCCACTTCAGGTCCTGAGAGATGGTGGTGCCCAGGTACCTGAATGACTCCACTGCTTCCACAGTGCTGCGCATGAGGCTGAGTGGGGGAGTGCAGGGGTGTTCCTCCTGAAGTCCACTATCATCTCCACGGTTTTGAGCATATACAGCTCTAGGGATGTTTGACTGTACCAGACAGCCAGTTGTTCCTTGCGTAAATCGCAGGTCTGTCGAGATGATGCAGGATGAAATGCAGTCCCATGTTGACGGCATCATCCACGACCTGTTTGCTCTGTAGGCAAACTGAAGAGGATCCAGCGAGGTTCCAGTGATGTCCTTGAGGTAGGCCAACACCAGTCTCTCAAATGAAGTCCAGTGATTTTGGGTTTTTTGGGGAACAGAATGATAGTGAAGCATTTGAAGCAGCAGGGAACTTCACACTGCTCCAATGATCTGTTGAAGATGTGCATGAAGATTGGGGCAAGTTGGTCAGCGCAGACTTTTAAATAGGCAGGTGAAATACCATCTGGGCCTGAAGCTTTTTTGGTCCTCATGTCCTCCACATATACCCCCTTTCCACCAGCACGAACCGTGTGCTAGTTTAGAGCTAGTGCTAGTGCCAGTTCAGAGTTGGTGCAACTGACGAGCCTTCTAAGAACCGGTTTGCCTTTCCATGGGCTAGAGAGCCAGCACAGAGCCAGGTCTTATGTCATTGTACACGTCTCATATTTCACAGCAAAGCTAGCACTGCAGCGGCAAACACAAACACACCAAGCTTGTTCGAGATGCATCGGCTTCCCGCAGAGTGATCGGCGCATGACATCAAAGCACCGCGAGAACGATCCAAAAGTACAAGGAGTCGTATGCTCTACAAACGCTCCCGTGGAGCTGCGGCACTGCGATGTCACCCGCCGAATCGGTCCGCGCTGCTCCGATGCGTCTCGAACAAGCCTTCCATCAACAATCATGGACGTTTCACTACTGTTGATGCTCATGGCTTTACGAACCAACATCGGCATCCAAACACGGCTCGCCGTACTTTGTATATAGACGGAGATTATAATCGAGCTGCTATTAGCTCGATTAGCTGCTATTTCAAAAATAGCGGTCACAAGTTTCTTGTTGGTCACGGTAACCCCGCCCCCAGCCCCTGACGCAAGCGGTTCTTACTTCTAGCCCAGCAATGTTTTGGTGCTACTTATGAACCACTTTTCCTGGTTCGGAGCTGGTACTTTGGGTGTCGAAAGACAAAGAACTGATTTGAAAAAAGGCTCTGGCTCCGAACCAGCACTCAAACTGCCTTGGTGGAAAAGGGGTAATAGACCTTAAGCACAGTTTGAATAGCAGGAGGTGTTGGTGGATGTGTGAAGTGCAGGTAAGAGCGGGTGTGGGTGTGTGTCGGCAGTAAAACACATTCAGATCTTCAGCCAGATCGTGGTTGATTCTCCAAAGATTGTGGGGGTGGTGTCTTGTACTTGGTGATGTTCCTCAGACCTGTCGAGACCGATGCCGGGTCGTTGGCTGAAGAAGCTTTTTCAGCTTCTTCAGTAGCTTCTTTTAGCCATTCTGATCTCCTTTGTTAGTCTGCTTCTGGCCTAGTTATACAAGATTTTATCCCCACTTCTGTAAGCATCCTCTTTGGCTTGACAAAGCTGTTTGAGTTTCCCAGTAAACCATAGTTTATCATTATTGAATGATAAGAATATCAGTTTCTGCCTGTAGGTTGGTATAAGATGAATCAGACAGTGATCAGAGAGTCCCAAAGCTGCACATGGAACAAAGTAATATGCGTCCTTTATTGTGGTTTAACAGTGGTCCAGTACTGCCTCTGGTGGGACATGTAACATGCTGTCTGTAGTTTGGCAGTTCGCAGGAGAGATTTGCTTTATTAAAATCCCCAAGAATGATTAAAAGAGAGTCTGGGTACCTTTTCAATTATTTGTTCAGCCAGCTGTTGTAGCGCCGTGCTCACATACGCGTCTGGATGGACGAATGAGGAAAACTCTCGTGGCGAGTAGAAAGGTTTACATTTTATGAAGAGCACCTCTAAATTAGGAGAGCACATCTTCTTCAGAGTTGTTACATCTGAACACCAACTTTCATTATTGCAAAAGCATTGTCTACCGCTTTTTGTTTTTCCCGTTGACTCTGTGACGCGATCCTCTCTGAACAGCTGGAGGCCCGGCAGATGTAGCGCGTTGTCTGAAATGGCTTCACTCTGCCAGGTTTCAGTGAACAACAATGCAGCAGATTTTGAAAAGATTTGTGTGGTTGAGGAGTAGTTCATCCGTTTTGTTAGGAAGAGATCGGAGATTCACTAAGAAGCCACAGTCGCGGAGCTTAACCAGCGTGCCAGCATGCTTCCTGTTTGAACAGAACCGCTGCCCCTCCGACTAGAATGTTCAAACAAAACGTCTGAATAATCAAAAGCCGGAAAAATGTTGTCTGGAGTGTGTTGCCTTATGTCCAGTAGTTTGTCTCTGGTGAAACTGGTAGGAAAAGACTGACTAAACACAGAACAAAAACAGCAAAGGAATTGGAGAGCTCCACACTGAGGCAGCCACTTGCGGCATTATCTTGAACAACAGGCTCACTGTTTGAGCAATCCTGCCATAATATATCCTTGTGTTGTGATATAACTCATCTCAGCTTGATCACTATAAGGAGGGCTATGTGGAAGAACATCTACCCAGCAGGCTTACATCAAAAGTACAGTATCACTGAAGAATTAAGCTTTCACAATATTTACCAACACTAATTTTGATAGGCTAGCCTACCAAAGACTATTATATCATGTTGGATGATGTGAAAATATAGAAGGACAGATTAAACAAAGAGGAGGAGAAACAGATGAAAAGATGGCAGCTGATAATGATTATCTTGTACAGTAAACAAGCATTGTTCTCATGAATACATGTCCCTGAGCGGCTGGAATGAAAAGTCTCTCAATATGATCTGGGAGTAACAGACTATAGACCAGAGGAAACATGATTGCAGCTTTAGAAATTATGGTTTTGCACTGAATACCCTTGATGGAGTTTGAGGTCAGCCAATCAAGTTTGGTTTGCAAAGAAATTAAAACCACATCAGAGGATTAATATAACAAACGCTGAATTTAATATATATATATATATATATATATATATATATATATATATAATTTTGTGGTTTACACAGAGAGGATAACCGTATCATTTTCAAAAACATGCCATTTGAAACCCGTTTTCAAAAGTTTGTGTTTTCAGGCCCCCAAAATGCCATTGTCAAGTAAATGATGGCTAAAACACATAAAAAGTTTTCCATTTTTAGTTGAAAACAGTTTTTAGTTGATCAACCCTTTAGATGGTCTATTTGCATTGAACTTCATGACATACTTCCAATTTAAAATAATATGGGTCACTAGTTTCCGCTCAAGTGTGTTTACAATCTGCTGTAGTTGCCTAGTTCCTGACAAACCAAACACAGAGGCTCGTAACTGTACAAACATACAGTGAAGGACGCATCACTGAAGGTCAAAGGTGACTAGTAAAGAGTTTATTACCAAGGCTCCTTGAGTGAAACAACTACACTTCAAATACAGCAATGCTCCAGTGTGTGGACATGAAGTGGCGACCCAACATACTAAATCATCAGTTGTTTTTAAACAAAAAATGTACCGAAATGTATTAGTACTTCTTTATGGTAATTTAGTAATATTATCATAAAATCTTTGGTCTCTAAAAAAACATTCAAATAGAGTTGGTTCCATGTAGGGATGCACCGATTTTAACAAACAATTATTGGCTGATTCTGATACCAATATTTGTCACTTGCTCTCTTATTTGAAGTTGTCATCAAAATAGATCAAATAAATAAATTAACAAAGTTCAAAAACACATGCATTAAATTATACTAGCCAGTTTATTGCTGCATCATCAAATAATTTCTAATGAACATTAGGATATTCAGCAGGCCTACATAAATACAACAGAACAAAGATACATATGAAATAAACAGTGCTTTTTAGGTTGGTTTAACAGTAGTTTTCAAGTACAGAAATTAAGTAAACAAATGTAAAATAACACTGCATATTCTTCACTGTATAAATTAAATACATATTAATCCTTATTAAAGTTACAAAAGTTATTTTGTCAAGAGTAGTGAGCAATTTTTTGGGTCTTTTGTTTGATTAACATTAAAACAGCAGGAATATTAGGCTGCTGTCACTTTAAGAGCTGCACAGATCCAATATACTGTTACACAAGAGTTTTATTTCTCAGCTGTTTAAGTTAATTTAAGACATAACCGACTATATTTACAAGGATACTGACCAAGACAGCCATTTTGATATAATTTTGTGTGAATTAGAAGAAGCAAACAACAACTCCATTCAGTATTCTTGCGCTGTCTGAGGCGCTGCATTCGATATGGATGTGTGCAAACTTCCATGCTCTCAGCAGCCAATAATTCACTGCACAAAACACACTGTGGTCTGCACAAACCATGTTAATCCTCACTGCAAGTGAACCAGTTTTTAATGCAGTCTGGTTTGTACTCTCATTTATCTATCCATATGCCTAAGTTTCTCCCAAGCAACAGCTGAATTCGACTGACTTCTATTTCAAGACACAGAAAACCCTTTCTCCTTCTCTTTTAAAGCGTATTTATTGTGCTTTTCTAGTCAGCTGGGAACCACTGATATAACAGATTGATTATTATATGAACAAAATCAGCCCTTTATATATAAATGTATGTCATTCCAAACCCACAAGACTTTCATTCATTTTTGGAATGCAAATGAAGATATTAATAATCTCTAATCATTTTTGTCCATTCATTGAAAGTCTAGGTAATCAACATTTTCAAGTTTCAAAAAGTTCATGAAGACATTTTTGATGAGTCATATTAACACTGAAGCATTTTAATAATTTTTTAATATTTTTTTTTATTACTATTTTAATCAACTGAAAGGCATAAAAGAAAAATAGCTCTCTGTAAGTTGGTTCACTGAATGTTGTTACCAGAAATGCACTAATTGTAATAAAATGAAGATGAAAATATGAAATTCAGAATGAAAAGAATGAAACCTTGAAAATAATCAATATTAAAAAAATAGTCTACTTTATTTGCAATATTCAAACTTTGCCCGTATAAAAGTCTAGCATGTCCATAAACTAAAAACTAGTATGTGACAAAGTAAAGTTTTTGTAGTATGCACTTACAGGCCGCCTCTTTGTTATGCACAAGCTGAAGAATCTTATGCGTAGGCGTGCTGTGATCAAACTGGTGGCCTTTGTGCTAAAGCTACAGACACGCTGTGGCTAATGCACAGGAAGTATGACAGGAGACCGTCTAGTGCTTATTAAAACTCATATTTAACTTAGGCTTATGGTTAGACATGTTTTATTAGCTCCAACGTCTGTCTGCAACTTAAAAGGACAGTCTGAGCTAATTACAAACAAGCTTGCATTTTACAGTCCAGGCTTCAATGCACAGACTACTCTGCAAATGTCAGAGGTCTCTGCTCACTGAGACGGCAACAGCACGCTCCTTACACAGAGGCGAAGGACAACTGACGCTGTCTGAAAGACGACTGGAAAATTTTATTAGGTTGTGGATTATTTCTATGAACTATTGACTGTATAATTATTTTTTAATTTAATTTAATTTTAAGATATAGATAATTTCATGTGAAATACAAAAGGAGAATTTTTGAATAATCAACATTAGTGATGCACCTAAATTAATTTTTTACAGAAACACCGAAATTGAAAATAATGTTTATTTAATAATCAATTTAATTTAAACTTTTAAAACATTTAAATTGCACAGTTTTTATATCATGTTATCATAATGAAAATCAAGTTTCAACTATTTGTTGACATATAAACGTTTAAATGTGGCTGTAACAAAAATGTGTTGTCATGAAATATTTATTCATTAAACATAGCAGGTTAAGTAAAATATGTAATATGTACTTTTAATAAATTCAGCACTATTTACATTAAGTGGAACATTTTCATTCACAATATTGATTTTAAAATGAATCGTTCTCTGACATATTTTCCAATTTCAGTAATTGGTATGGGCCATAAATTGGTCAGCCTCTAATAGAGACATTATGAACTGTTGTTGCATGGAAAGATTTTTATAAATTTCTCCAGGTTAAAACCAAATTACAGGTTTTGAACAACATGAGGGCAGGGACGGACTTAACCAATAAGCGAGGTAAGCCCATCTGATATTGGCGAAACATATTTGGCAAAAGCTCCAGTGTATATTTGTGTTTGCTCTCTGGAGAGCGTCAAAGGTTTCTATTTACAACATGTTTTGCAGTTTTGAGCAATGTAGCCAATCAGAAACCTATCTGTTAATTTCTTGAACGCAATGGCCAATCAGGTGTTTGCGTTAGAATCCACTCACTGCTCAATAAGCCGGAGTTTTTGTTCAGTGCCGAATTCTGTGCACCCAGGAATCCTCTCATTGTAACAAAAAAAAGTGTAGACATGATGTAAATAAAGATTCAGTCTGCAGTGTAGAGAGCTTCATTGATTATGACAGAGCTTCATGAGATTGCGATAAACTGGAGTGACAGCTTTTTAGTGATTATAAAGGGAGTGCTCTTTGCACGCTTTATAGGTTATATATTATCCATTCAGAATTTGAATAAAAGCCTTGTTTTTCATGCTGCTAAGTAGGGCTGGGCGGTATGACGATATATACCATGGTATAAACTGTCTATCGTTAGAGATTTTTGCTATATTATGTATATCGCAGTATGTAACTAAATATGCTGCACTATTGACACTTCAGAGTGATAAAATGCATGAATGAGAATATAAAGAGTGGGACGTAATTGATGTTAAAAAGAGTTATAAGCACTATATTTATCCTGAAAAGGAATGGTGCTCTTGCTGACAGGCACACTGCCAAAGCTGCCTCTCCCAGAAAGCGATTGCGAATTTGGGAGGTGCTCGATGTTAAAAGTGTGCAGTCGCATGAATGGACACAGGAATGTGCAACGACCAAAGATTTCCCCTTAATAATGGATTGTTCTTTCAGTTTGTTTTTCGGCAAACCCTATCGTATTCAGAACACTTGGAATACGTTACAAGTTGCATGGGATTATTTTATGACATGTTTGAATCCTTTTTTTTAAAAAGACTGAAGGAGGTCACAATTCACTGCCATTAAACAGACAAGCATTTTTTCATTTTTTTGTAATTTCTTGTTTCGTGATCTGAAAAAAATAAAGTAATACAGATTTAGAATAACACCAGGTTTAGGGCTGCAACAACTAATCGATAAAATTGATAATAATCGATAAATCATCAACAACTAATGTCATTATGAATTAGTCGCGTCTGCCCACCGTGCATGGAAAACTTCAGCCAGTCGCGTCAAATTACAGCACTGAATCACGCATTTATATGGACAAAATGCATCTAAAAATAGTGAAGCAAACAGAGTGAGCTGATGCAGGAAAGGTACGTGATCCAAGCTGCACCAAAACATGAGAATTCTTTATTTTAAGTTTCAAGCTAATGCATTAACGTAATGCATTAACGCCTGTCAGGCGCTTTGACAGATGCACGTGCTGTTTAATGTGTGATATGTTTCCTCAGCGCAATTTCCATTTTGCATGAAGGCTCGTCCTGATAGTCTGCATTAAACTTCAGACTTTACTGACTGAGCGCCAGCACGCGTATGCGCGTCAAACAGATGGGACACACATGGGTATAATTAGTTTTTTTTTTTTTACACGTACGCTAGTGTACGTGCACAGCCTTGGAAAGTATACTTCATTTGACTCGTAAGCATACACAGGCGTTCGATGCATTCGCAGTTTTGAGCAATCTCTCGCCACAAGTTACAACCCATGTAAACATTTTTGATTTCTTTCAAACGCTAGAGTTGCACAAATGAGGGTACTTTCTAACCTCTTCGCACAATCTGTCGTCTATATATAGGCCTTCATTGTCACTGTAGCTTGCATGCGTTCCAGTCTGTTCTGTTTACGCAGTTTTTCTTTGACTACCTTGTGAATCAACATCCCAGGGCAAGGTTGCCACCTTGTGGATAAACTTATTACTGCAAAAAAAATTAAATGCACGTGTATGACCTGCGCGTACAAAGTATGCGTGGTTACAAAAATCCGGTAGTGCGCATAGTCTTCTGATGACGAAATTCACGTCACGCACACTGTACGCTGACCCTCGCATACGCATTAAAAGTGAAGTACACTTTGGGCTTTGGAAGAGAGAGACAATTAAAATTCAGCACAAAAATATTCATTTTGATGTAATATCTGTTGTTTAACGTTAAATTTAGGTTTAAAAGTCAACATGTAATTCAAGTATTTTATGAAAGTGGTAACTGTACAGGGATATAACTGCATGTAATCGAATATAAATGTAAGACGTTTCTTACATTTACAGGAAAAAGAAATGACAGTAACAGGTTACAGTGTCCAGAGAGAATGTGTGTGTTCCTGCAAAACATTCCTCTTATTTGTTAACACTGAGTTTGTGTTTTTGTTTTTCTTTTTTATCTTTATTATTATCTTCATTTTTAATGTAGGGATTTAAACTCCTTTTGCTTTATAGCTCTTTTGCATATAGCAAAGATATAGATATATTCACTATATATGTTTTCATAGCATTCAGTTGTTTAAAGGACAGCACTGGGCAGGTTGTGGAATAGTGCATTTTGTAAATAAAATAAAATAAAAAAGAAAATTGGTATTTTATCCAATTAATCGAAGAAATAATCAGCCAACTAAATCGATTATCAAAATAATCGCTAGTTGCAGCCCTAATCAGGTTCACTAATTATTTACTGAATTTAGCAACACTATCCCAAGTTGTGAAGGGGTAAATAAACTACAAACTATGAAAGAAACAGACAGCAAAATAAGAGTTACAAAAGTAAAAGAGCACATAGGCTAGTTGTTATGTTGGTGCCCCCAAATCACTAAGAATGCACCAGCATGAGGGTGAATAAATAATAAATGTGTTAAAATTTGAAGTGAACTAATATTTTCATTTTACAACAGGCATCTGAGAAATTCAAACCTTAGTTTGGGTAAAACCCATATTCATTCACCTATTCAAACTAGGATGAGCACACACTTTAGACAAAATACAAGCTCAATTTCATAGCTGACCATTCGACTTTCATGGCAAAGAAAAGTCAAATCCAGCCATAAAACATCTGCATCTACTATCAGATCAGGCCTCTGTTGTCATGACATTGCACTTAAAATTCAGTGCTTGCTCACTTTTTTGTCTGTTTATCAAGCTACACATGCGTTTGTAATAAAACCATGAATAAATAGCAAGCTGAAAGCCTTGCAGATGTAATGCTATCCCTCCTATAGGTGACCACCTCTGCAATGTTTACATGAAGTCAGGTGACCTACTAAACAGCTCATGACTGCTCACATTTACACCTCTGAGACCTCACCGATTAAACACATCCGCAAAAACTGCATTAAACCAAAGGAATGCTGCTTTAACGATTAGCGTAACTCGCGCATTGTGGGCGAGATCCTACTTTATTCTGACCTACTAACACTCCACAACACCCTGAACTCAACATGGCCCCCCTTCAAAAACAAATAGCGTCAACCTAACCAGCCGCGATACTGCGACAACGCCCACGCAGTGGCGTTTTCTGATTGGCTGTATGCAAACTCATAACCCGCCTCTGCATGTAAATGATTGCACCAATTCGCAGTCAATCACGCCCCGCCCCACAAAGCTTGGTTGAGTCGACAAGCAACAAACAATATCGCAGGCCTCCACACGTTACGTAAACAGATGGAATGCAAAACATTATTTCCGCAAACTTTTAGTTTACAGACAAATACTCAGTTTTCAACCCTTTAAAAGACAGCAGGCAAATGAACTTGAGATTAAAAACGACTCATTCAAACGGATCACACAATGCATTTTAAAGCGATTTTTTTTTTTTTGGTGCACGATCAAAACACATTAAAATCAGTTCGGATAGTTATCCATGTCCCAAAGTCATTCTAGATGTCGCGGAAACTATCGTGTTTTTTCATTTGACTTTGCATCGTGCTGATGGGGGCGTGTACCCTTGCAGACTTCTAGTAAGACACCGTAAAATCATCTATAAACGCAAAAAAAGTCTAGAAATCACTGATTAACTCGACTGATATACATCAAATCACCTTGTTTTTGATATATTCATGGCTAGGTTCAACCAAGTGGGATCATAAAACCAGCGAACTCCAGCCTAATAATTTATGTCCGGTAAATAAAGGACAGTTTCACCAATAAATATTAATCCTCTGAGAATAGTAGTTCTCAATTCTGAAAACCATTATCTAATTTATATTATCAGCTTATTAATCAAGTTCTGGACTGGGATTGTCAACTAAAAGAAAACTCCAAAAGGTGCAGTGCTGTGGTCCTGCAGGACCAGCTCGAGAAGAAATGTTCTAGAAGTTCTTGTGTAACTGAAAGCTAACAAACAACATCTCTGCCCTTACTCAGCACCAATGACTGGCCAGCTAAGCAACTACGGGAAAAAATATTGATCTGAAAGGACAAACGGGCACTTCAGGATGGAACACAATATAAAATATCGCTCTGTCAGTGAGATAAACAGACGAGAACAGGTTAGGGTATAAAGAGGAACTAGAGCGCTGCTTTCACACTATGGCCTCCGTGTCCCTCCCCTCTGCTAGCGTAACTTAGCCAGAGAGCTAACTACAAGACACAATGTTTTTATCATCCTTAAACAGCTATACTCACACACTTCACTGCGTTGTCATAGTAAAAAAGATGACTCACCTTTAAGCAATCCATATACTAGAAAAAATGGTTGTAACTCCAAATTTAAATCGTGTTTGGAAAAAGTTAATGTCATTTCTTCTCAATCCACGCCGTTCTTCCTCTCTGGTTTGTTTTGTTTATCTTCTTCCTGACGGGTTCCTGGAAAGCGCGTGACTCCCTGGTCACATGCTTCTCCGCTGACCAATCAAGGCGAGCGCTCGTTCTTGTCCCAAAACAAGCTATTCAAATACTTTAGCCTGAACTATGAGTTTTCATACAATTTGGTATTTCTTATATTATTTTATTATATTACATAGATTTTATTATTATATTATACGTATGTCATGTATTTTATAATATATAATATAATAGTTTTGCAGGCTTTGTTGTACGTATGTCATATATAATGTAATGTAATGTATAATATAATATAATATGTTTTGCTGGCTTTGTTGTACGTATGTCATATATAATATAATATAATATAAAGTTGCATTCACGCCATATCATAATTCCTGTAACTACGAGATTCTGGCTCGTAAAAAGTGTTCACGTTCACATCCTCGTAGAGCTTGTAATTACAGCTTGTAAGCTGGGAGTTTTCTGAAAGCTCCCACATGTATCACGTGGCCGCTGTACCACCTGACCGCTGTTGATTCATTTAAGCGTTGATAGTGGTGCCATAGAAACGCATAATTCCCAGTCAAAGGACGTGAACAGCTCCGAATATAACGTCACGTGTTATCATCTCAAGATTCTGTGAACGCAGCATAATTGTCACAGACCTGCCAGGCTCCACCATCAACCAATCACAACGCACTCCCTCACCAGAGTATTGATCACGCGCACCTGCATCAAATCAGCACACTCATCACCAGACTATTTAAGCACACTGCTCACCTCACTCAGTTGTCCAGTCTCGTTTACACGTAATGGACTTCTCCCATGATCGTCTCCAGCATTTCCAGTTACTTACCTGTCTCCATACTCCAGCGTGTGCTCCCTGTCTTCGTGGTCCAGCGTCTGTGTGTGACTACTTACCTCCGTTGAGAGTGTCTGCTGTCATCCGTCAACATTCCATCCACGCGATCATCATCTGTAAGACAAAGACTGTTTTAAGTGTCAAGTTATCATCCAACAAGCCTACAAATCCAGCTCACTTACCTGTTATTACTGTTTATACCTGCTGTTTGTCTAATAAACATCATTCATCGTCATATCCTGTGTTCTCTGAGTATCTGTCCATAACAGAAGACTGGACCTACACAGTCAGACAACAGCATGAGTTCTCCGAACCCGTTTCAAGATCTCGTGGATGGTTCTTGGTCGAGTTCTCACCACCACAACACCTGCACCAGCACCCACTCTCACTTCCGTCACAACAACCGCCACTCCTTCGCCACCGGTGATGACCAGTCCCATGGTCAAACCAGCGCCCTTCTCTGGCTTGGCGGATGATTGCAACGGATTCCTCCTGCAGTGCTCGCTGGCCCTGGAGATGCAGCCGCGTCTCTACACCAGTGATCGTGCCAAAATAGCATTTATTATATCCCTGCTGAACAGGCGAGCGCTCCAATGGGCAGAAACCATCTGGACACAAACAGGGCCTGTAACCCAGTCTTTGGATAACTTCATCGCCCATTTCAAGGAGGTTTTCGGCAGACCAGCTGGGGATTCATTTGCGGGTGAGCAACTTTATCATCTCCGTCAAGGTTCAATGTCTGTTAATGATTATGCCCTCAAGTTTAGAACAATCGCGGCTGCAAGTGGATAGAATGAGCGCTCGCTTCTTACCACCTATTGACAGGGATTGGATCCCAGAGTGTGGCTGCATCTTGCTGCAAATGAGGATACCATCGGGCTTGATCTGCTTCCAAGTGAACCAGTGCCCAGTGGGAAAATCTACCCACTCTCCATCCCAGAGCAGAAGGCCATGGAGAAGTACATCGAAGAGGCACTACAACAAGGCTACATCCATCCTTTGACTTCCCCTGCTGCTTCAAGCTTCTTCTTCATGGCCAAAAAGGACAGAGGCTTGTGGCCTTGCATTGATTACCGGGCTCTCAACAAGATCACTGTCAAGTTCCGGTATCCTCTTCCCCTCGTCCCAGCGGCCTTAGAACATCTACGCGGTGCCACTGTCTTCACCAAGTTGGACCTCCGCAGCGCCTATAACCTCATCTGGATACGTCAGGGGGACGAGTGGAAGACAGCTTTTGTGACCCTACTGGACACTACAAGTACTGCGTTATGCCGTAAGGCTTGGTCAATGCCCCCTCCGTATTCCAGGACTTCATACATGAGGTGCTCCGGGAGTTTCTTCACAAGTTCGCCTTTGCCTCTACATCGACGATAGTCTCATTTACTCCCGGAGCATGGCTGAACACCGCCACCATGCTGTGGAAGTCCTGAAATGCCTGAAAGAGTTCCATCTGTTTCTCAAGGCCGAGAAGTGCTCCTTCCACCAACTCTCAGTGCAGTTCCTTGGATACAACATCAGTAGCAGTGGCATCCAGATGGACGAGGGGAAGGTAGAGGCCATTAAGAACTGGCCCATTCCATCTACCATCAAAGAACTTCAACGATTCTTCGGTTTTGCAAACTTCTACAGAAGATTTATCCAGAACTACATCTACATCGCCTATCCTCTCACCAACCTCCTGAAAAACAAGCCCAAGTGTCTGTCCTGGTCACCATCTGCCACTGAAGCCTTCGACGCGTTAAGGGAAGCATTTACCAGCGCACCGCTCCTTGTCCATCCAGACCCAGATAGACCCTTCATCATTGAAGTAGACTCCTCCACCACCGGGGTAGGAGCGGTGCTATCTCAGCAGCAGGGGAATCCAGTCAAACTCCATCCATGTGCCGCCGCCTTCTCTCACAAACTCAGCCCGGCGGAGAGGAACTATGACATTGACAATCCGCTTGTTAAGTCGTGACGTAAGGAATGCCATTACCAGGTCCAAGCCTTGACTCCTTTCACTTGAGAATGGCATCTCCACGGCCGTTTATGAGCGCTATTTATTCATATTAAACATTTAACATTTTAAAGTTAAACATTTAAAATACTTACAGTCTACAAAACAGTCTCCGTGCTCACAGCGTCACAGATATTAATATTTTAACGATTTATAAAAGATGAAGCACTGTCTGGCCATCTAAGATTTTGGTATGGAGATAAAGGTTATGATTATAATTTTTTGGAAGTATTACACCACATCGTGAGTGTATATTAGCACCATTTGTTGTTTTCTTGTGGTATGAGATAGAGCGTTTGGACCCAGAAGCGCTGCAGCGTGACGTCAGACTTAACAACCGAATAGAGAACTCCTAGCTATCAAGCTAGCCCTCGAGGAGTGGAGGCATTGGCTGGAGGGCGCCAAACACCCGTTTACAGTACTCACTGACCACAAGAATCTCGAGTACCTACGAGATGCCAAAAGACTCAATCCACGGCAAGCTAGCTGGGCATTATTCTTCACACGCTTCCACTTCACTATTTCCTACCGTCCTGGTCCAAAGAATGCCAAGGCTGACGCCTTATCTCGTCTGTATACTCCTGAAGAAGCCAGTGAAGATCCTGAACCTATACTCCCAAAGGACATTATTGTGAGTCCAATTCAATGGTCCGCTAATTCTGTTCCCTCCTCCAATGCCTCCACCTGGTTTGCAGTATGTCACCCGGACTCAACGCACTCCACTCATCCACTCCTCACACTCATCTCTGGGCACTGGTCACTCAGGGGCCAATGAAACCCTCTCGCTGCTTACGGAGTGCTTCTGGTGGCCCAATATGGCTAGGGATGTGAGAAGGTACGTGCAGGGATGCGCTGAATGCGCCATCTCTAAAAGCCCTCACCATCTTCCATCTGGCAAGCTGCATCCTCTGCCCATTCCCAACCGACCATGGTCACATCTAGGAGTGGATTTTATCACCGACCTCCCTCCTTCAGAGGATAATACTTGCATCCTGGTGGTAATCGACCGGTTTTCAAAGTCCTGTCGTCTCATTCCTCTCAAGGCACTTCCTACAGCAATGGAAACTGCTGAACTCATGTTCAATCACATCTTCCGATACTATGGTATCCCTGAAGACATTGTTTCTGATCGTGGACCCCAGTTCATCTCAAGTGTGTGGAAAGCCTTCTTCCTCCCAGGTGTGAACGTCAGTCTCTCATCTGGATACCACCCTCAGTCGAACGGGCAGACGTAGAGGAAGATCCAGTAGATCGGTCGCTTCCAGCGTACCTTCTGCCATGGCCACCAGGACTCTTGGAACCAGTTTTTGGGTTGAGCCGAGTACGCACAGAACTCACTACGCCAATCTACCACTGGACTCACTCCCTTCCAGTGCGTACTCAGTAACCAACCCCCTCTCTTCCCGTGGTCTGGAGAACTGTCTGATGTACCATCTGTCGACCACTGGTTCCGAGAGAGCGAGAGGGTCTGGGACGCAGCTCACCATCAACTGCAACGAGCTCTACGCAGACGCAGAATGACAGCCAACCTGAGACGCTCTACAGCTCCAGTCTATCAACCTGGTCAGAACGTTTGGCTGTCAACCCGGGACATCAGAATGCATCTGCCCTGCAAGAAGCTCAGTCCCAGATACATTGGTCCCTTTACCATCACCAAGTAGATCAACCCGGTCACCTATCAACTACAACTCCCGGCAAAGTACAGAATTCATCCCACTTTCCATGTGTCTCTCCTCAAACCTCACCATCCCTCTGTTTCTGTCTCCACAAAGCCTGGCCCTGCAGTGGAACCCCCTTCCTTTGATCCTAGATGACGGAGCTGCTTACCATGTCAACGAAATCCTGGACTCCCGGCGCCGTGGTGGTCTTCTAGAGTATCTCGTGGACTGGCAGGGCTACGGTCCAGAGGAACGATCCTAGGTTCCCAGAAATGACATCCTCGACCCCACACTGCTTGATACCTTCCATGCTGCTCATCCAGATCGACCTGCTCCCCGTAGAAAAGGACGAACACCACGACGTCGGGGTCCTCGGCCTTCACGATCGTCTCCAGCGTTTCCAGTTACTTACCTGTCACCATACTCCAGCGTGTGCTCCCTGTCTTCGTGCTCCAGCGTCTGTGTTGACTACTTGCCTCCATTGAGAGTGTCTGCTGTCATCTGTCAACATTCCATCCACGCGATCATCATCTGTAAGACAACTTGACACTTAAAACAGTCTTTATCATCCAACAAGCCTACAAATCCAGCTCACTTACCTGCATTACTGTTTATACCTGCTGTTTGTCTAATAAACATCATTCATCGTCATATCCTGGGTTCTCTGATTATCTGTCCGTAACTATAATATAATATGTTTTGCTGGCTTTGTTGTGCGTATGTCATATAATGTATTATATAATCATGTAATGTTATAATATTACAATATAATATTAGTTTTGCAGTCTTTGTTGTGCCATTGTATGATTTTCTTTACAAAACCTACCTTTTTTGGACCTGGTTGTGAAGGAAAAGCAGCCAACAAGTGTTCAGCATACGTGGGAACTCCTTCAGGAATGTTGGAACAGAATCTCAGTATGTACCTCAAGTTGTTTGAGTGAATGCCCAGAGCGTTTAGAAGATAGGTTTTAGAATCTAGGTTAGAAGTTACCTTGTTTGTGATAAACTTTTTATTCAGTTTTAAATGTCCACATCAATCTTGGTATGCAACATACAAGTAACATTATTCATTTAATACACACACATTACTAGTCCCGCCCCACAGCCGGCTAAAGCAGAATGGGCCCAGAGGCATGTCACACACACACAAATATATTGTAATAATCACAAACGTGGAGTGTGAAGGCCTGTTCGCCAGGTGATTTGCAAAATATATGCAAAATACATATGGTTACAAACGTTCACCAATATACCCAAGCCTATAGTGAAGGCTCGTGCTTTATGGATCACAGTGGTCTCCCTATGTGGTATTGAATTTACTGGTACTTTAGCCTTTTTTGTTGTTGTTGTTTTTGGGTATTTATGTATTGTTGATCTTTACAACAGAAACAAAATTAGGCTTAGACTAAAAGCTCATCTTAGCTTTTAGACAAGTCCTCTGCACAGACTATGGCCAGCTATGGCCAGCTTCACCCCCTCCCCCCATATACTGGCATGATGTATCCAAATCTGGATGAAATATTCTGAATGATAACAATCCACAATATGACTTGCGATGCAGCCTGGAATCATAACCACACAATATTACTTTGTTTGGCCAGAAGAGGACTGGCCCAAAGTTTCTCCATTCTGTCACCTGATGGAGTTTGGGTTCCTTCCTTACCACTGTCACCTCTGACTTGCTTACTTAATATTTGGAAAATTATTGATTTGATTGCACCGACACTCTAAAAAGTAATTCAGGGGACCTGTTACCACTACTTAAATAAATGCATGGTTGCAAGTTAAAAATTCTAATTTATTGTTTTAATTAAACCTTTTAAGTTGCAAACATTATTTTGTAGCATTCTGTTGGTTGTAGTAACCTAATGAAATTGTCTCAATAACTTCGGAAATTAGGCAGTGCATTTCTAGTTCCCAGCATGCTTTGCATAGGACTGGATAAGGAGAATAAATGTTGAAGTTAGGTGTTCATTTATTTGTTTTTTAAGGGAAAGACCTGTTAGTGTTTAATGCTGTTATGTTTGACATTTAAAGAGTTTCAGTCATGTTGAAGTTATTGTGGTTACCATTGTGCTGAAGAGTAAATACATATAGGTAAACTCTACATTGAGTGTATAAGCAATGACTGCACTAATGCCAGTGACAAGTAATATCTTGTTCATTAAATATACATGTTAAATAAGTTATGCTAGCATGTGTTATGATAGCTGTTGATTTGAACTGAAATAGATAAGACTAATTGGTTCCAGGGCTACAACTCTGGTAGTTGGAGCGACTTAATTTTTTTGAGTAATCAACTTTTATAATTGTGTTTATGCTACAAATTATTAAGTTCCTCTAACTCAATGTAGCTTGTTGGTTGAATGTAAATTCACTCAAAGTCATAACTCAAAAAACTGAAGCAAACTTTTAATGCATTTTGGCCATTCATTTAAATGACAACAGCGTTTTGGAGGCCTGAAAACACAAACCTATGAAAACGGGTTTCAAAGTACAAGTTTTTGAAAACTATACCATTATCATCTCCGTGTAAACTATAAAAACGTGAATTTGTGAAAACGGTGATGTCATGCGCACACATATTATGTGTTCTGTCTGAAGGAGACAAGAGGCTTTTTTTTTTTTAATGGATGTCCGCTTTTGTGAGTAAACAGCTTATCATTTAATGAATCGACAACCCTCAGCTAATCTTCAACATGTTTGCTCTTAAACATTTGTTTTAGATTGATCAATTTTTAGAGTTTACACCGAAAATTTTTTTGTTTTATAAGAGAAGTCACGGACAATTGGGGCGACAGGTACACACATTATGTTAATCATCTTAATCATGTTATTTGCAATCTACGTGACAAAATTGTGTTTCTCTTCTGAAACTCAATTTCTTTGCTTTCGATTAATGTAAATCTCTAAAATGTACAATCTGCTAGATTAAATTATTTAGGGGCGAATGTGAACCAATCAAGTGCTCAGAAATTATTTTTGCTGAAACTGTAGTTCCCAGCATGCTTTGCTTGGGACTTAATGAGGTGAGTAAAAATGTTGAAATTAAGTGTTGTTTTATGTGTTTTTGAGCAAGATTAGAAAAGGGGGAGACTTATAGGTCCCTATCATACACCTGGCACAATGCAATGCCAGGCACAACGCAAGTGTTTTTTGCTAGTTTCAGCCTGACGCAGTTATCATTTTTACGTCCAGCGCTACATTGTTTAAATAGCAAATTCACTCACGCCCATCTGTTCATCCATGGGCGTGCTGGTCTGAAAACAAGGTGTGTTCGGGCGCATTGTTGGCGTGTTGTTATTTTGAGGAAACTGAAATAGACTGCGCAATTGACCAACTGGAACCTGGTCTAAAGTCAATTGCGCAGTATTTATTTATTTATGTTTTATTATTTAAAGAGCGTGTTAGTAATATGCGCCTATAAGCAGGTGCATAACGCGCGTACACTCTGCTTATTACACACAGGGACACACAGCAGCACACAAACATTTTTAAATATTAAAAATACAAGGATTCCGCTCTGGAGAAGCGTTCAGTCTTTCCGCTTGCAAATTCCGCCATGTAAATAGCAATCCGCCATGGTGCAAGCACACCTGGCTTTTAAAGGGAATGGGAGATGAGACTCTGATTGGTTTATTGCACGTTACGCCCAAAACACACCCATGACTCATTAAAAGAATAGGGACAACCCTTTTGGACCATGTGCCTGGTGCGCCGTCCATTTTTTCCATTGTTAAACTACCAACAGAGGATTCGGACAGGCCCTTAGTGCACATCCTGAAGCATGCTCTTCAGACCATGTGCTTAGATCATTAAAATAGGGCCCTTAGTGTTTAATGTTCAATTATGTTGGAATTATATGAACTATTTAAATTACACTGGGTTACCATTGTGGAGAAGAGTGCAGCATTTGCTTAGGCTGTGGTCTGATACATTACTGCTTTTTTCAAAAAGCACTTCATGCTTAGCATTTAGCATGCTAATATGTGCTATTGCTAGCTAACAGTTTGATAGCTAGCTAATACAATCTTATAATTCAGTCATGTGACAAATAAAAGAAATCTTGTTAAGAAACCAATCCTGTTAGGGAACCATAATATAATCTTATAATTCAGTCATGTGACACAAATTAAAATCATTTGAAGACTAATTAATTGGGTTATTTAAAAATGACTTAATTCCATGATGTTGAAATTATGTGAACAAATTATGTTTGGTTCAATATGTAAGATTTTTGGATTAAAGTATCCAAAAACCACTAGAACAATATTATATATTTTGTTGACTTGTGTACTTACATTATCCCAAATGTTTCCAAGAATTTTGTTTAAATCCAGAGAATTGATGTCACCTATCAATGACATCATACCCGTGTTACCCTCAATTTCCGGTTTTATTTTGTAGAAACCATGGAAACACCAGAGAAGCTTTAATATATTATGTGTTTTATTAGATAAGGGAACAACTGTGTGGATACATTTATAGACAGAAAACTAATCATTGTTATCAATCGTTCTTATTGTTTGAATCACATTTTCATTTCACATTTTGATTTACCACGAGTACCATGTTTTGCCATGCCTAATATCGATCTTACTGCAGTGTGTAACAAGTGTCTCATAGCAGCCGCCGAGCGAACACACAGAGTAACATTATAACTTCATTTTTAACACACTCAAATCTATCTAATATGATAAACAGCGCTGTGTTACCCCACATACGCCTGACCGGAAGAAGCGGAAGCGCGACTGTGGCATAATAAAAGTTCCGCTGCTCTCGAGACGTGTTGCGTGTGTCTCTCATTAGGAATAGCTCGAGCGGCCTTGTTCATCTCTCACAGCACTCGCCCTGCTCTGCTTCATACTACAGTAACGTTAATAATCTCATCCATGAACATGATTTCTGAGTCCCATCCCGATTCTTTTCCACCCGCTGTGATGTGAAGACAACACCTCCCATGATTCCGCGCTCAATCTCTGCGTCATCAAGCTACGCCTTTGTTTTGAATAGGCGACCTCTAGTGGCGAAAAACTACATAGTGTGCTTTTAATTGATTCATGTGGAACCAATGTACATGATCAAATCATGTAAATCTAGCCCAGCACTTCTAAATTCAATGATGTCAAGGCTGTAATGTGATTGGTTATCAAGGCACACATGATCCAAGTTAGCCGTTAGGCTTTCTACAATGGTAGAGCCATGGACCCTCGTATCTCCCAATAATAAGACCATCTCTGGTTCAGTCTATAGGTGCATAGTGTTTCTTTACAAAGTGACATCACCAGCTACTGGCCTGACAGCATAATACAGCGTTTTAGTAGATTTCGCGGATCCGTGTGAACGGTGATTGTTTTGACAACGTTGTCTGTACATGAAACTTTTCAAAACGCAAAGGAAAAACTTTTCCGTTTTTTAGTACATCTTTGTCGTGTAAACATACCCTAAAAGGTTCAAATTGAGAATACATTTCAGTATATAAAATGGGTAACACTTTACAATAAGGTTCATTTGTGAACATTAGTTAATGTATTAACTAACATGAACTAACCATGAGCAATACTTTTGTTACTGTATCTAATAATCTTTGTTAATGTTAGTTAATAAAAATCGAGCTGTTCATAGTTTGTTCATGTTAGTTCACAGTGCATTAACTTACGTTAACAAATACAACTCTTGATTTTAATAATGTTGAAATTAACAAAGATTAATAAGTGCTGTAGAAGTGCAGTTCATTATTAGTTCATGTTAACTAATGAACCTTATTGTAAAGTGTTAGCATAATATGTATGAGATGTCTCAGTGATTCCAAGTGGAAGAAGCACAAGATTCCATGAGAGGGAAGGGCCGATTTGCTTGTACACGGCCTTGGGTTCGGCAGCAGGAACCTTCCCAAGGCCCTGGGCTGCATGCCAAACCTTTTAGTAAATAATGGCATCTATTACTCCCAAGAAGGAAACAAAACTTAAACTTCTACAAGAAGATGAAAGAGGCTTTGTGTTGCTTGTGCTTGCTGCCAGTGTAACCTATCGGTCAAAAGAAACAGGACGTTTTATGGGCCATATATGCTATAATACTTATAGGACAAATTTTATGTCACCTGACCTGTTCTGAAAAGTGGAGAAGCTCTAATTAATGGTGGTTTTGAACTTCTAGTGTAATGAACTTCTAGTGTAATGGTGTTGTTGCTCTGTGCTGGTCCAAATAAGGGGATCAACTGGGCCAGCTGTGAAAGAACAAGAACAGTGATGTCAGAATAAATCCAAAAGCTCTTTCTCTGCATTCTTTAGGATTCCGAGAGAGTGAATGGTCTACATTGCCATGGTAACACATTGTACACAAACAAAAATGAAAGGACAAGATGTTCAATGTGATTAGTATCGAGTTTCAATGCATAAACAAAAAGCGATTCTTCAGGGCGTTTTTTAGACATTCACAGAGAAAGCACATATTTCTAAATTATAAATTAATAAACGTTCATGTATAAACTGCAAAATAATTGAAATAACTTCACATGCTATGGAAAGTTCTGTATATATATACAGTATAAATACAGATATATATATATAAACGGTTAGTTCATGTCCTTGATTCTTCACGATAAAACACGGCTATGACTGCTTCACCCAACTGTTCTGTGTATCACTAAACAACACCTTTAGCAACCACTCTTAGCAACGTAAACTGTTAGTTCTCAATTGATATTGTGATATTGTCCATTGAATCTTACAGTATTATGTAGAAGAGTATTGTGAGGAAGAGATTGAGTGAGCGAGTTTATTACCTGCATTCAGATTTAGCATTTTCCTTCAGGTCAGTCCTATGTTCATAATAAAAAAATCTGTTAAAATGTTCGATGTATTATCCTGTCCTTTTAACATTTAAGGGGTTTTCCCATGACTGACAGCACTAGTCAAAGCATTTGTCAGTTGTGTCTTGTTCCGTGTTCACAACAGTTCAGACTTTTCAATGTAAAAGTCTTCGCTACTGACTGACACACTCATAAAGACAGTCTTTGCTGCCATCTAATGGCATAATAATGTAACTTCTGTTGCTGTTCACAGTCAGGGACTATTTTTTCCAGCGGAAGGAAGGCTTTTAGTAAGATTTTACTTCATGAAAGTTGCATTGTTACATATTTTTGGCTTTAATATTTGTATTGTGTGGTAACCGTTTTATAAAAGCAATAAGGTACTCGAGGCTAGTGCTGTATCGTGAATAAGTCACGGCTGAAGGGCGTTGTTTGGCATGACGCGAAACGGAGTGCCTTCAACCCCTTCAGCCTCTCGTACCTTATTGCTTACACACACACACACACATATATATATATATATATATATATATATCTCAAGAAATGCACCTTGAATCTCTGTTACGCAAGGAGAAAGCTGTACATCAATTCTATACAGAGATGCTGTCAAGTTCTCAGGGCCCGAGCTCATCTCAGATGGTCCAAAACACAGTGGAAATGTGTGTTGTGGTCAGATTCCATGTTTCAGCATGACATTGAGTTCTCAGTCCCAAAGACGAAAGGGACCATCCAGACTTTCATCCGCGACTGGAGTTAAAGCAAACATCTGTCACGGTATGGGGGTGCATCAGTGCAAATGACATGGGTGACATTCCAGATCTGTCTTATTAAAAATATATGGCCCATCATGAAAAGGAGAATCAGACAATGATGACCACAGACTGTTGAGCAGATGTCTTGTATCAGGCAAGATTGGGCAAAAATTTTACTTGCAAAACTTTAATTAGTGTGATTAAATGATTAAAAAGTGATTAAAAAGTGTAATTAAAAAGAAAGGTGATGTCCCAAATTTTCAAAATCAAAATTTCTTTATATTTACAGAATACACTTAAGTTGGTATTTTGGTATTAAGTTAGTTTTGTTCACTAAATATACTGTCATTAAAATATGTTAATATAAAAATATATTTTAAAAATACAGAAACAAAATTATTTTTAGAAAGTAAAGATTCTAAAGGCATTGAAGGAGATCCCATAATAATATAATACAGATTTACAGTAGTAACAATAAATAATATTTTATTAAATGTTATGATTAATATATTTTTAAAAAATGATTTCATTATAAATATGGTGAATATCTCTAAGGTGGACATATTTATCATCTGAATCTAACCATGTCATGTCAACAAATGGAAAAGTCAGACAACTATTGTTAATTATTGTGCCCCAACAGCGCTTTTTACCCTAAATACCATACTTTACATTACCATATTCTTCCGTTACTGAAAAACTGTTGCTTTAATTACCTTGAACAAAACTGAAAATCATTGTCTCAAAATATATGCAATAATTTTAGCGATTTTCATTTGCTACTTAAATCTACAACATTTTTAAAAACATCAAATATTCGATCAAATTAGCACAGAATCAACTTTGCGCTGCTCTCCTCGATCACGTCAAGGATCAGCCAAATTTCCACGTCCATCTTGAAAAGTGTCCCCACAAGGACAAGTATTTCGGATATTGCCATCTTTGTGTGGGCATTTTGTCCTTATAACGTAGGGTTTACCAGGACCACACACACACGACTATAACCTAACCCTGGCTCAAAGGGTTAGTTCACCCAAAAATGAAAATTCTGTCATTAATTACTCACCCTCATGTCGTTCCACACCCGTAAGACCTTTGTACATCTTCGGAACACAAATTAAGATATTTTTGATAAAATCCCATGGCTCAGAGAGGCCTGCATTGCCAGCAAGATAATTAACACTTTCAGATGCCCAGAAAGCTACTAAAAACATATTTAAAACAGTTCATGTGACTACAGTGGTTCAATCTTAATATTATAAAGCGACAAGAATACTTTTTGTGCACCAAAAAAAAAAAAAAATATTGACTTTATTCAACAATATCTAGTGATGGCCAATTTCAAAACACTGCTTTGAAGCTTTACGAACCTTTTGTTTCGAATCAGTGGTTCGGAGCGCCAAAGTCACGTGATTTCAGTAAACAAGGCTTCGTTACGTCTTAAGTGTTTTGAAATTTCAATAGTTCACGTAACTTTGGCAGTTTGATACGCGATCCGAACCACTGATTCGAAACAAAAGATTCGTAACGCTTCATGAAGCAGTGTTTTGAAATCGCCCATCACTAGATATTGTTGAATAAAGTCGTTAATTTGTTTTTTTTGGCGCACAAAAAGTATTCTCGTCACTTCATAACACTAAGGTTGAACCACTGTAGTCACATGAACTGTTTTAAATATGTCTTTATTAGTTTTCTGGGCATTGAAAGTGTTAATTATCTTGCTGGCCATAGAGACCTCACTGAGCCATCAGATTTTATAAAAAATATCTTAATTTGTGTTCTGAAGATGAACGAAGGTCTTACGGGCGTGGAACGACATGAGGGTGAGTAATTAATGACAGAATTTTCATTTTTGGGTGAACTAACCCTTTAACCCCAGAAAACTCTGCATTTTTACAATAAAAAAAAAAAAGCATTTATTTTATTTTTATGCCGTTTTTACAAATGTTGATGTCTTGCTTAATATGGTTAAGTAGGTACAAACACACACACACTTTTAGCACTTTTTTTTTTAACTTTTAGTTTGTTGTACTGCCATTATTCAGATTATACTCCAACATGTTATAATTTAAATTACTTTAATTAAGTAGGAACAACGGTAGTGTTTGTTGTACTGCCGTGTATATTTATTCAGAGCCCTGTCTATTTATAGAATACATTTTGCTCCTGCAAGCATACCCATCGTTCTTCTGTCTTCATGGCCTTTAGTCTACCAAAGACCTGAAACTACACTGCTTTAAGCTTCAGACAGTGTGGCTGCAGCTCTTCTCAAGTGGTCTGTGACACAATAGCACAGTGACAAGCAGATATGAAATGGGCTCAATATTTATGAGTGGGTTACTATGTAAATAGATTCAGCAAACAACTGAAGAGGAAAAAATGGTTTACTGTTTGTCTATGCCATTTCCTGGATCCGCTTGTGTTAGATGTACTGTTCTCTAATCAGTTCAGTTGGCAAGATTCCTGCTTGCACTATAAGTTTGATGTATGGCTATTTACATCAGTGCACTGAATATCAGCACAGGAGAGAGCAGAATTGATTAGAATAGTAGAGTATTTAAGTATAGCAGAAAATTGAATTGTTACATTTTGCCATGCAAAAGTCACTGCCACCATGATAGTGTGCTTTCAACAGTAGTGGTTGCCAGGGCATTGCTATGCGGTTGCTGAAGGATTTTGAAAAAAGCACTGTGTGGCATCCAAACTTAAAGGGATAGTTCACCCAAAAATGAAAATTACCTTATGATTTACTCACCCTCAAGCCATCCTAGGTGTGTATGATTTTCTTCATTCAGACGAATACAATCGGAGATACAGTGCACAGCATAAATGAGTACACCCCCTCTGAAACTTCTGAAAGTCAGCAATTACTCAATTACTTAGAAGACATGTTAGGGTTCTTTAGAGACATAATGTTCTAGCAAGTCTGCTTAATCAATTACCAAAGAAGCATGTCAAAATTATTCAGGAAAATAAGATTTTATTATCAAGGTGATAAAATGTTGTGTAGCAAAAATGAGTACACCCTCCTAGAAGTTACTAAATAAAATTAAATAAAAATGTTCTGGTGTAATTTTAAGGCAATGTTTGATCAACAGGTAAGTATGTTGAACCAAAACATTTAAAGAGAAGCAATTTCTTGACAATTAAAAGTGTTATATAGCCCTCTGAATCATTCTCAGACTTAATGCTGACAACAATGGAACCACTTGGGAGAGAACTGTCAGGAGACTTATTTCTTAGCACAAAAGAGGACAGTGCTACAAGAGGATTACCAAATCATTGTTTTAAGTGTGAAAATATACCAAAAGTAACACAGAAATTCAAAAAACAATGGACTTGTGACAAGGCCCCTGAAATAATCAGGCCTTCAATTTAGGCTTTCATTTAGTGATGAGGGATTTTTTTGCAGGACAAAGAGCAGGAGAAATACCAAGCGAGTGTCTCAGAGCCAGCAAAAGCTATGAAAAGAGTGACTGTTTATCTGATGCAGCCTGCAGAAATGACATGCATGGTTGTTGTTCTCACTGAAACTACCTACTGTAGCCAAAGCACAATAAAGTCAGTTAGTCATTTCCAAAGCCCATATTTACAAAATATAGATTCTGGGAATCAGTACTCAAATCAATCATTTTGGATCTAACAGCATCCAAAATGTTTATGGTGTTGCTAGAGGAGGAGTACAGTGAGAAGTGCCTTGTTCCCACAGTAAAGTTCAGTGGTAGTAAAGCTCTTATATAGGGATGTATGAGTGCTGAAGGCGTGAGGAAGTTGTGCTGCATCAATGCTGTCATGAATTCCCACACCACTGTGTAATTTAATACACAAACTTGAAACAGAAGATGTTACCCTTTCCTCATTCCCTGCATTGTTGGGAATTTTTTCAAAATGACAATGAGGATATGCATTCTCCCAAGGTGAAAAATGTATTGAATGTTTTGCACTCAATCTTAACACTCTTGAGCACCTGTGGGGGATTTTGTAGAGACGAGTTGAGCAACACTCCCCATTAAAGATCAGGGCATTTAAGGAGCTCATCATCCAGGAGTTAAACAGGACAGATGTGACAATTTGTCATGAACTTGTATACTCCGTGCCAAGAAGGGTCAGAGCAGTATATTCAAAATTATGGATACAAATAAGTACTAGAATATTACACATTTGTTGAATAAAATCTATGGTGTACTCATTTCTGCAATCCTAAATTTAAACAAAATTGGCTAATTTACTTATTTTATGGCTATTAATGACATTATATATATATATATATATACAGTTTTTATTATGTATATGTTTAATACATTTCACTTTTGCCATCTTTCCATGAATTGTATTAGTGATCATAAAGAAAATACATCTTTTGTATTTGTTCAGAGGGGGTGTACTCATTTATGCTGTGCACTGTATATTAAATACTGTCCTGGCTCTCCTTTATAATGGCAGTAAATAGAGGATGAGATTTTGATGCCCAAAAAAGCACATCCATCCATCATAAAAGAAAACCACACGGCTCCGGGGGGGTTAATAAAGGCCTTCTGAAGCGAAGCAATGCTTTTGTGTAAGAAAAATATCCATATTTAAAACTTTAAAAACTAAAATAACTAGCTTCTGACAGATGGCCTACGCATCGTTTTGTGCCAAAAGAGTGAACTCTGACTTGACACATGACGAACTGATGTATGCGGAAGCACAGAGGATAGACCAAAACAAAACACTGGTCACAAATTAGAAGTGTAAAACAAGGATTTTTAAAGAGAAATGTCGGAGGATTTTGATATAATAGAGGAGGAGCTTGAGTTTGTTGCCCAGCCCTATTTGTTTGAACCGCGAGAGACGTCAAAGCTTACGATACTCCTGCATCATGTAATGGATTACTCTTTTGGCAGAAGTCGACGTGTGTACAGCCATCTGCCGGAAGCCAGCTATTTAAGTTTTTAAAATTATAAATATGGATATTTTTCTTACACAAATGCAGCGCCTCGCTTCAGCCTTTATTGACCCCCTGGAGCCATCTTTTATGATGGATGGATGCACTTTTTTGGGCTTCAGAATCTAATCCTCTATTTGCTATTATAAAGAAGAGCCAGGACATGACTTAATATAACTCCGATCATATACGTCTGAAAGAAGATAGTCATATACACCTAGGATGGCTTGAGGGTGAGTAAAACATGGGGTAATTTTCATTTTCAATTTTCAACTATCCCTTTAATAAGGCATTGATCAGTGTCTTTATTAAAATTCCTATATCTGCAGACAAAGCCTAAATTGTCTGTGCTGCTGAGAATCACTGTAGTTTCTCACAGCATTTTAACACACTAGGCCTTTTTGTTTTCCACAAGCTTAGAGCAGAGAAACTAGACACTCTTGGAGAAAAATCTTCATTTCTTGAAACAGCGCCCTCTTCTGTTATTTCTGATATTAAAAGGATAGTTCACTCAAAAATGAAAATTCTGACATCATTTTACTCACCCTCAAGTTGTTCCAAACGTTTATGAATTTCTTTCTTCTGCTGAACACACAAAAGAAGATATTTTGAAGAATATGGGTAACCAAACAGTTGATGGACCCCATTGACTTCCATAGTATTTTTCTTTTCATACTATGGAAGTCAATGGGGTCCATCAACTGTATTGGTTACCCATAACAATTTCTTCAAAATATCTTCTTTTGTGTTCAGCAAAAGAAAGAAATTCATAAATGTTTGGAACAACTTGAGGGTGAGTAAATGATGACAGAATTTTAATTTTTAGATTAACTATCTTTTTGAAAAGCAAAAAAGAAAGATATTTTCCATAATGTGAAAAAAAAAAAAAAAAAGTTAGTTTCTTGATTATAATTAATACTTATCTGTAGCGGATATTTATCAGTATGGGAAATTTCATCAAATGTTTGAGATGCAACAACAAAAGAACATTACAGATGTTGAAAAAAAAAATGCATAACTCCACTATAAATGTTCAATCTGATAATAAATATCAACTCCATGTCACTATATATACAGTATCTGGAAGACCACACAAACATGTACATATACATACATACATATCTCAAATTTACCCTTGTGTGTATGTGTGTATAGAATAAAATATAGATAGATGATAGATTATTTATTATTATTTATTGAAATGAGAAAGTCAAGCTATCATAATAAATCATTTTTAAAGATAGATTCCTGCTAAGACTTTTCCTAGCCCAGTGACATTACACATACATAGCATGTAAAACACAAATTTTTGAAACTATAAGACCTCTTCAGCAAGAAAAATACATAAATGTAGAATTACTTTCAAATCATCCCACACAATGTGTTCACTTTATCACAACAGCTAATAAAAAGTGAGCTAGCAGAGGCTTGAAGTTGGTCAGTAATGCAGAAGACGTCCCACACATTACCGCCGCCTGATAAAGATCAAGCGTTTAGCCTGAGACCGCAATGCTGTTCATGTTCGCCAAACATCTGGCAAGCAAGCAGACATGCAACCGTTTTTGCACTTTGCATCAAAAAAGTAAAACTAAGACATAAGCCGTGTTGTGTGGAACTGAAACCAGGCTGTTGTTTAAGTATAACACCTCCTTATTATATTCCATAGTGTCTTTATAATGACATACGGAATGTGTCACAATTCTGTCTTCACTTTGTGCATGAGGTCTTTCTGGTCAATCATTTCCAGTTGTCTATTCCAGCGGTGGTAGGCCAACAGAGCTATATTCTTAGCTGCCACCGAGCTCATTTCCATTGCACTTCCAGCCCATTCGATTCCATTGAGGAAGTACAAGTTATCGTGCAGCACCACCGGAGGCAAACCCTGGGTGCTTCCATAATGAGGGTACGCCAACCAATCTGTGACCTGCACTGAGTAGTAGGACTTAAAAAGGGTCTTCAGCTCATTCTTCTCCAGAGGCTTTGGGGAAAAGACCTTGTAAACTCCGGCCTCCTGAGGCTGTTTTCTGCGGAATCCAGAGGTTATGTTGACCGGACAGACGCTGGCAGCGCTGTTGAAGAAAAGTCCGGGAGTGTCTGTAGTAAGGATGCTTGAAAACGGGAAAAGCTTTGGGTCGGGGAAGCCGAAGTAGGTGCAATTTAGGTAGCCGTGGATGATGGAGGCCACAGTTTGGTGGTAGGAGCCCGGCATTTCTGGGAGTTGTGGCTCAAAGCCCTGGAATGAGATTCCTGAGTTGACGTTTAGTTGGAGAGGCGTCGCAACTACTACAATGTCATAGAGCTCCGATGACTTCTCATTTTGAGAGTCATAGGTGAGCTCATACTGGTGGTCATCTCCTGAGGGAAAACAGGTTTATTTATTATTTAATACAACCACCTCATTTTTAAGGTGCGTTCACACTGGCAGCGTTGTTCAGTGACAAAGCATCACAAAGTCTTTAACCCTTTTCCTGCCAACGTTTACTAAAAAAGTTGCCAGCCAGCACAAGCAGGCCCGGATTGGCTAATCGGGAGCCCCAGAAGTCTGTGTTGTCATGGCACTGGGTTGAAATATGGATGCTATAGAAACTGCTGACACGGCCAAATGTACTAAGCTGAGTACCTTTTTCCTTAAAACTAGTCAGTGGCGGATTTAGGCATGGGCAGCATGGGTGACATGGGCAACGGCCCAGGGCGGCATCTTGCCGGGGGTGGCACGGGGCACCGCGCAAGAAAAAAAAATGCTATTTTTAATAATAATAATCTAATATGCTACACATTTGGCAACAATATTCATTTTTCTGTCCAACTAGCTTACATAACCAGACAGTAAAATGTGATTTTGTAACATAATGTAACTTTTTTAAAACAAACGTGATATCACTCACTTTAATATTTTTACTGTAAAGTTGTGCAGTTTTGGGGGATTAATGGTACTTTTTGTTATTTATTTGCCTAAATTTGTAATAATTGTATATAATAAGTATTTATATTTATATAAAATAGCAAATTTTTTATGTTAAAGCCACTTTAAAAAAAGATCTACATTTCTCAATTTCATTCACAGTGATAGACATGAAAAATATGCCTGGGTTTAGTGGACAATAGCTGCCATCTACTGGAAAGCAAACACTTTAAAAAAATTAAAATAACATGAATTTTTTAACTACAGTCACTAGATGGCTATAGAATTAATCATTGGTTCATGTTATAAAATTATTATTATAACAATAAAAATCGCTCTATATCAAATTTTAGCATTTTTTGTACTAAGCTAGAACCGAGAGTACAACAAATGAAGACGATGAGACGGCCGGTAAGCTAACTTTAAGCTAGTTAGGAGCAGTGCATTTATGAACACTAATTCTTACAGAAAATAGACTCTGATACTGTTAAACATTACGTTGTGTTGTTGTAAAGAATACTGTTATAAACTGTTCTAATAAATCTTCACTGTGAAGCAACACTTAGGCTACTTTGCACTGAATTGGAAATTATGGTATTTTTGAAAAAAAAGAAAACAAAACAATTAATTACAAGGCTGTAGAGAACAGCGCACTATTGCAGACTTATATACTGAGGTTTTAATTATATTATTTTAATATAGTCAGTCAGGAATTAAAGTGGGCCGGTCTAAGGCGTGAAACTCCAGGGCTGAAAATGAGTCCCACTCCAGCCCTGAGCGCAAGCATTTCTGATCATATTTACAAAACTTTCATGGACCCCAGAATATTTTATTGTATAAATATGTAATCAGTCAATAGATCAAAAGTAAGAACAGAGACTCAGCTTTTAAACGCATTTTATTCTAGCTTCACTCATTCGTTTTTTTAAATCAACAGTTGAATTTGGGTGAGTTTCTTAAAAATTTTTTTTTAAAAAGCTGAGAAAATCCCATTTTTGTCAAATCGGATTCAGAACAATTGGCAAAACATAGATGGAGTAGATCAAGTCCATCAACACCCCCAAAGCTTCACAGTCTTAAGGTCTGGTCACACTGCACTTTTCGTTCCATTGACTTCCATTCAAAACGCATGCGAATGCGACAAACTGGAAATGCAAGATCGTGCGAAAAAATTTCACATTTTGCTGCGTACCAAAGTTCAACTTTGGTGAACTCTGACCTGCGAATTTGCATCACGTGAAGACATGCAACCAGTAGAAGAACGATTCGTCATGGCATGACCTCTGGCTGAATTAAAAGAATGAGATTTTTGCAGTAAAGTCGAGTAGGTTCTATATTTTTTATATTTTGAATGTATTACTTTAAGTTATGTGTTGAATTCATGTTTATAAAAAAGACGCTGTAGACCGTGACGTCATATCACGACCGTTACAGCATCCGAAGAAATTTTGCACGTTCAAAGTCTAGTGTGACCGCGGCTTCATCCCTCTATGTGGGTTTTGACTAGGGTTGTCAAAAGTACCGACTTTGGTACCAAGTCGGTACTGAAATTTAAAACGATTTTAATGATACCAGCATTTCCCCTAGCATTTTGAGCAGTGTTGAGTGGATTCGTAAACACCTCTGATTGGCCACTGTGTTCACACGCTCAACAGATATGTCTGTGATTGGCTACAACACTTCAAAAACACGTAAATAGACATCTTTGACGCTCTTCACCAAGCGCTTATACAGATACACTCAGGAGCATTTGAAAGCAGGCGTATATCAGCGGATATATTAGGGATCCGCTGATAGACACCTGCTTTTTGAAGTGTTGTAGCCAATCACAGACATATCTGTTGAGCGTGTGAACACAATGGCCAATCAGAGGTGTTTACGAATCCACTCAACAGCGCTCAAAATGCTAGGGGGAAATACTGGTATAATCACATTTTTTAAATTTCAGTACCGACTTGGTACCAAATACGGTACTTGTGACAACCCTAGTTTTGACATTTCATTCAATACCATTAGGCAGTTTTGATTTATATGCTGTTGGATGTTTGGTGATCACATTAGCTTACATTTGCATAAACAAATTCTATCCGCTCCTTCTGGTTTATCCAGATCATCCTCTTTGTTTGTTTTTGGATCCGGGGATGCTGTACTATTTCAGAAGATCCATAACAGCGCCCCCCAACCGCATATAAGTGAAAACATGGATTGCCGGGAAAACTCATCAATGGCAGGGAACACTCTTAAAAAAAGGTTGTTTATTGGCATTGATGGTTCCATAGGCCACGTTCACACAGCAACAGAATACGGTTGTCAGTCCTGTATTTGAGCCCTTAATACAGTTACGTTTGACTTTCGGTAACTTACAGAGAGGGAGATATGAGCTGTGTGTCATCTGAATGTTTTAGATCCAGTCACTGTTCTTTACCGGAGTTTTGTGTTCTATGCGCGACTCAAATGCCGTGTCATGCGCGAGACGCAAAGGACGTGAGACGCGATGGTTAAATGTGTCCGGCTAGCGCATGTTTATATTAAAGCTGCTGTCAGTTAATGAAAATTTGATGGATAAACTCGCCGCTCAAAAGCGATAAGACGTTTCAGTTTTATGGACATCACCATCTTTGATATTACTTTGGTCATTGTCGCTGTGGTTACTGGTAAGAGAATACGGGCTTGACTCTCATTGCACATTCATACAGACAGTATTCGAGACACTACTGTAAGTTGCTGTGTGAACAGGATATTTCGAGACTCACACCTGTAAATGCGGTTGTAAATCCCAAAAACTGACAGTGTGAACATGACCATAAAGAACCTTTAACATCCATAGAAGCTTTCCATTGGACAAAGATCTTTTAAGGTTTTTTAGATTATTAAGATTTTTTCACACTAAGAATTATGCAAAATTCACTTTTAGATGATGTTTGAACATAAATGTGTGTTGGCAGTGTGTGTACACAACCACCGTATAATGATGAAAATCCACCCACTCCTTTTTTTTAATCCCCATAAATCATAAGCAGTGTCTCAGAACAAGCCATTTGCAGATTCTAGGCAAAGTGACGCCATGACTGCTGATGGATTCTGCCATATTAGCATAGACCCCGCCCTGAGCAAGTTGTACACAGTCCGCCATTTTCTCCAGGCCGGAGCAGCTGTAGTGAGAAGAATGCTATTGAGGTGTTTTGTTGTTGGATGTAAGAGTGAACATAACAGTTTCCATGTACTCCTGACATCTGAGACACTGAAGACGCAGTGGATTAGTTTTATTTTTGAAGGGAATGCGCCCCATATACCTAAATTAGTTTATGTCTGCGCAAATCATTTTACACCAGCCTGCTTTGTAAATGAGGGTTCACTACAAAGGGACAATACAAAACACAGGTTTTGCTAAAAAGTTGTTACTCAAGGATGGATCAGTACCAACCAGAGATGTTCACGAGTCTTTTATCTGGAGTCCGAGTCAAGTCTGGAGTCTTCTGTCACGAGTCCGAGTCGAGTCTCGAGTCATTAAAAAAAAAAATTCTCATACTCAAATCCTATTTTTTATCCTATATGTATTATATAGACAAATATGATCTTTCTATCATCTGTTTTGTTTGAAATTAAGGTCCTATGATGTAAGGGATAATGTAAATCCAGTTTGTTAGTTTATAATCCATTACACGAGTAGTCATTTTCAATACAGTCGCTAAGTGGACGCAAGATGGCGCCAGTGAGTCACGGTTTGTTATACAGCAGTTAGTTATACAGCTTCGCTGTTATTGACGACAGTCATTATCAGAAAATATCAAACCTCGGAATGTTTAAGAATGTCAATAGAAACTGTACACATGCTGATTGCGATACATTAAAATATTAGCTTTAAGTAATAAATGGATTAACATCTCTTTCTATCTCTCTCTTATGGACACACATTAAGAAAGAGAAAAGCTGCATATAATACAAAAACATTGATAAAACGTAGTGCTAGGTTTAAAGGCAATTTTTTTGTTGTTGTTGTTCATATTTTAACAGGCTGGCAATCCAAATGAGCCATGTAGCTACACCATTGTATAATAGCTAGCTGTGTGAGTTAATGTGAGTAACCTTTGTGGATGCGATGTCTCATAAAATTTGATGTTGTCGTTCCGGTGTCTTTAATTTCCCACATTCTGTGCATCTAGCCGATCTGACGTTACTCCATTTTGGAGTTCACGTGCAATACACGGACATATGTAATCAAATTCTATGACAAGAGTCCGATCTACCACAACAGATAGGGAAATGTGTGTGACGCAGATATTATAAAACCATTCAAATACAACAAAAGTTCTTTATTTATTATATCAGTAGTTAAGAGTAAAAGACTTGAGTCGTTTTTAAAATATTCACGAGTCTTTTGTGTCGAGTCGAGTCAAGTCTGAAGTCATTTCAGGTCGAGACCGAGTCAAGTCTGAAGTCTATTAATATGCGACTCGAGTCAGAGTCACTAACTCGAGTGCCCATCTCTGGTACCAACTGTTCGTGATCCAGCTTATAGTCTCTGGAGCGATACTTTATTACAGTTGTTTTAAGGATATAAAGCTTAGTTTGTTAAGCACCCCCTGAGGCATTGTATATATTTGTTTACTGTTAGTTGTAATGAGTGTTTTTGTGTAATTCGCTGATGATAATGCAAGGGAGAAAGAGTGTTTATGGATTAGACTTTAATGCGCACTTCTTGTACTGTGTTTTATTCAGCTCTTACGGTGATTTTCTGAAGTGAAACAGATGCTTCATCCTTTGTATGATGTACAATAAACTTCATAAAACTCATCAGTAAGTATTGGCCATCATTCGGATGGGGTCCGCTACAACAGGCTTGTACTAATAGTGGATAAATGCAACATGACAACATAAGTTATAACTTAACTTATAACTTAAGTTATTTACTCAACAATTTCTTCTCTTTCATTTCAGTTTCCTACGCTGTTTATGTTGTAGAGACAGTGCTTATGGGTTCTACGTCAGAACGCCGGCTCAGTATTGGCCCAGTATTGTTACAGCCACATCAGTTCATCTGTGTGTATAATAGTGTGTTATGTGTGTGTGTGTCTCTGCGTGTATGATTGAGTGGGTATGTCTTTTTTTTACTCTTGTGTAACCTCTTCCTTGCTTTTTGTTTTTTACTGCATTGTGGTTAAATTATTGATTTTATTTCACACATTTGCAAAAACTTGCTCGGTGTTGTAGTCGCGCTAGTTCATATATGTGTGTGTTGGGGGTGAATGTGTCTATTTTGCACTTTGGACATTTTAGAGTGTCACCCCCTCATTGCTGTGCACTTTTTTTCTGTACAGTGGCTGATTTGTAGTTTGTACCACCAAAGAATTCTCAGAGTTTTCATATTTTTTCAAATTTCCCATTCATTTCCTGCTGTATGTCAGTCATTTTTGACTACGAAGGAGCCAAGTGTGACTATTTTTTTCTGACCCTTTAACATATCGGAATCATGTCCATGCTTTTTTGGCGTGTTGACATGGCTAATGCGACAAAAGTCATTCATTTCCAATGAAGCAAAAAAAATTGGTAAAATTTCAATTCATTTTTGACAGAAGAGGACCAAATCAGAGGCTCTGTTTTTTCTTTTGATATATTGACTGACTACATGTTCATACATCAAAATATTCTGGGGCCTGAGAGTTTTGAAAATATGATCAAAAACTGACTGGCTACTTAAAAATAAAATGGGGAACAGGGAAAGTGTTAAAAGATTTTTCCTTTTTTTTTTTTTTTTTGGACACTCTTATATGTCAGTGACCCAAAAATGGCAGAGACCACTGGGACAAAGTGACCCACTGTGGCTACTATCAATGGGGGAGAAGATGTGTCAGATAATGGCATTAACTAGAATTTCCTACTAGCCAAGAACAGTATTTTTGCTCGTCAGTATGAACACACCTTTAGAGGTCCAGATGAACAAGTTTTTTTTTAATTAGCGGTTATGTGGAATACCTGTTGATCGAAGGCTAATGGTTGTAACTGGACTCTGGATGAGATTAGCTTTTGCTAGTTTAAGCAATCCTGAGCAAACTAGCTTGTTTCCTCCCTCCACAGCCCAGAGATTGGCCTGTGCACCAGCTAGAGACACAGCACCTGTCACAGAAAAGCAGACACATCAGGACAGACGTGAAACCAGGTGGCAACTAACATGACCTGATGATTTTATGATCAACATAGTATTATACTATATGTTTTGTTCTAGGATCATTCAGAACTTTCTCTTCTCCTGTAGCCTCATAAGATATTAAAAGTGCCAAATCATGAAAACTTTGATGCAAAAAAGTTTGATATACAGTATAAACTTTTAGAACTCTGTCCAAAATCCATGAATTTAAACACAAACATGGTCACAAAGTTAATTAAACTATTATATAAAAATATACACTATGGTTCAAAGGTTTGGATATTATTTAATGTTTTTAAAATAAGTATATTAAGCTGCATTTATTTGATAAAAAATACAGTAAACAGAAATACTGTAAAATATGACTACAATTTAAAATACGTTTTTTGTATTAGAATACATTTTAAAATGCAATTTATTCAACAGCATCATTTCTCCAGTCTTCAGTGTCACATGATCCTTCAGAAATCATTCTAATATGATTTGCTGCTCAAGAAACAGTTCTTATTATTATCAGTGTTGAATTAACAGTTGCTTAATATATTTGTGGAAACCAAAATATATATTTTTTCATGATTCTTTGATGAATAGAAAGTTCATTTGAAATAGAAATCTTTTGTAACATCATAAATGTCTATACTGCCACATTTGATAAATGTAATTCTTTAAAATGTATGTGAAAATGCTGTGCATACCAACAAATGCAGGGATGCTGATGTTCTGGCCATAGTTGACCCTCATGATCGGAGCTATGACTTCATCAATGAAGCGCTGGGAGACGCCCAATTCTAACAGAGATTCAGAAAGAGAGCGGCGGGTCATGTTGATGAATCCTGAACCCCCGAGAGAATGCAGCAGCTCTTCTACTGAACTGAAGGCATAGCCATGGGCCTGATATTTATAGATTCTGACAGAAAAAGAGAGCAAAATGAGTCAAATCAAAAGAGAGGAAGGACAAGGATGATGAGGAGACAGTTCATTTGTTAAATGAAAATCAAATACAAAAGCTTGAGTTACTCAGCTCAGACTGCAACTGAACAGAACTGCAGATTTCAAGGTTTCCCAAACACTAAAGTTAAATCATCTTATGTCTTTATGTTTTTCAAATAACAGAGAATACACCAGTTGGATAATTTTCCAAGAAGTGGTTTGACAAATGCCTCTTTCTTTCAAGTTTTTTTTAGTATTACCAATTGATGGTAGATGCTGCAGCAGGACATAAAAGGCTTTTTTTAAAGTGCCCCTATTATGCTTTTTCGAATATTACCTTTCATGCAGTATGTAATATAGCTGTTTGTGAATGTAAAAGGTCTGTAAAGTTTTTTAAAGATGAAAGTGCATGATAACAATTGATCCTAGAATGTGCCTATTTTCAGTGCTTGAAGCGGAAAAATAAAAGTGCCGGTACTCCTGATGCTCGGTTCAAAACGCGTTACTGGAGACGGGAGGGTGCAGCAGGCTTCCGTACGTGCAACATGTCGGAAGTGCTGGTACACAAGGAAAAGTGGTGGTACGCTGAAGGTAAAAATAGAGAAGTGCTGGTGCTGCTGTGAAACATCGCCTCGCAGAAGAAATCAATGCCTACTTCATCATTGCAACGTTAGCCCCGCTCACTGGCGTGTTAGTGAGATGAGGAGGAGAGAAGAGCGATACAGGACTAAAAATAACATTACCTTTCAAAGGATCCTAATGCAAGGAATATGGTTATTTTCAACAATGTGAATGCCTCAGTTAAGCTTTATTTATTTGTATTCAGTATTCTTTGGTAAATCAATTGCATTTTGGCGCAGGATTTGCAAACAGACTTTTACGATATGGACTCGACAGTAATGCAACAGTAACTAATGCCTGATCTGATATGTAATGATTCATGTACAGTGAAATGTTCTTTGCCTATGTGTCAGTAAATCAAACCAGTGACTAAATGGTCAACTTCACTTTGTTTCTCTTAGTAGGATGAAAATAATCTGTTATTTAAACAGTGATTAAATTATATATAGAAAGCGATCAAAGAACGTCCCCTTTACAGTCGCTGGAGCTGTCAATCAAACAGCGCGAGTTTATCAGTGACTGAGTTCTGGACTCACACCAAAACTGTTTTATTCAATGAATCTCTTAGTTACATCACGTTTGCACGGTTAGTTATGATGAAAGCATTCGTTAGTGTGCAGAAATTGGTTTGCAATGATGAGATCACTGCTTTCGTGCGCTCAACAACATGTCTGCTACAATGTTCATCACTCCAACCTTCCATGCCACAAACTAAATATAATGCCATAGATCTAAATGTAACGCTATAATCAACACTTTTTACGATTAGTTAACCTTGAGAACAGTAAAAATGTACTAAAAGTTTTTGAGAGAGTAACACTTAGCTATTTCATATGAAAAGATGTTAGCCAATGACATTTTGGCATTTACACTGAAGTCTCACAGCAGACACACCCCTTAAAACAGAGCGTTCAAATAAGAGGGCTAAAATCAGGGAGGGAAAAATGCCTTTTATTTCTAAATTATGACAATTATGACAATTTTTGATATAAAAAGCATACTAACATTATAAGTGCACCCCAGGAAACATTATAAAATAATAAAAACGCAGTTCATGACCCCTTTAAATTCTAAAAAAGGTAAATAGATAAATAATAATATACTAAAAAAAACAAAGCAAAATTGACTTTAAGAGTGAGTTAGACGACCTTATAAGGACCAACCGACAAGCAAAGCAGCTTCAGGGTGAAGCTGAATCTGACGCTTCACTTCAAAGAGATCAATCCAGTGACCAGCGTGTCCCAGAAAGGATAATATGACAAAGATATCGGGTTTCTCATTCAAACTAATTTTTTTCCCCATAAATATATGATTGACCTGAAGAATGAAAGCTGTATCATATACTTGGAAATATATGAGCAAAATCACACTCATAGCCATGTGAAATGGCTCTATGTCTATATCAGACGGGCTGCAGCGTTAATTTTGCGAGAAAAGATTGTATTTGTGTTTTATCAAAAAAAATTAAACACTAATTTCAAGTATGTTGTTTTTTAATATTTCAAGCACTTTTCAAGTACCTTTTCATAAATATGGCTGTTTTCAAGGACTTGAATTTCAAAAAGTCAAATTCAATTACTTCAAGCACTTTAAGCACCTTGTATGAACCCTGTTTAAAATAGCATAATAGGGGCAGTTTAAAATGAAGCAGCCTTATGTCGCAGCCCACCAATACCACTTGCTATTGCTATTCAGTGGCAGGTGGTATTTATAATATAAGGGGAGGGGACCTTCTCATTCTGTAACAGGCATGGATTGGAGTTTTACGGCCCAGTCGCTGTGTTCAGAACAGGAGACAGACACTGTGTTAAAGTCACTGGAGTATTTTTGCCATTATGACATGTCAAAATATTGTCTCTTCCACTGACCAGTTCGTAAGATGTGAGACTTAAGCATACGCAAGTTCATAAGACATAAAATGTATGTAAAATTTTGCTTCAAAGCACTGCATGTGCGCAAGATATTTATAAAAATAGAGTGCATTAGTGGCCGCAAACCAAACCAAGTCAACCAGCTATAAGATGAATCACAACAAATTTTTTGGATCAAAAAAGTATCTGAAAATCAGACAAAAATACAAAGGTGTACTTAATTGTGTACTTAATTATAAACGTATATAATTAAAAAGATTATAAAGTGCCAGTAAATAGATGTCTGAACTGGTTTTAATGTACTACACCCTTTCCCTCACCTCATAAACTTCTCCATGATCTCCTCCACCCACATCTGCAGGCGGATGAAGCTGATCCCATAGCGCCACCACAAGCGAAACAAATCCAGCAGGTACCAATCAGTCTCCTCCAGAATGAACTCCTCTCCATTGAACACTGCCGTTTTCCCAGCCACACTCTTACGATACTTCAGCCCTGCGGACGGGTTACATGAGATGAGCAAAAAGCATTGAAGAGAACAGGTTCATACTTTATAAAATGCATCTTTAACTGTACTTACATTTTAAAAGAATATGTAAAGTGCAGTGTACTTATCATATTCATGTTGTATTGCAAAACACTTGTGATGCTGTTGAGGTGGCATACAGGTAAGGTTAGGGACAGATCTCATGGTATGGGTAGGTTTAAACTAGGGTTAATTCACCAAAAAATAAACATTCTGTCATTAATTACTCACCCTCATGTCGTTCCAAACCCGTAAGACCTTCATTTATCTTCAAAACACAAATGAAGATCTTTTTAATGAAATCTGAGAGCTTTCTGTCCCTCCATTGACAGCTACACAACTGACACTTTCAAGCCCCAGAAAGGTAGTAAAGACATCATTTGTTTAACCCCAGCGATGCGAGTGCTTTGTTTGCGCAAAAAAACAGAATTTACCACTTTATTTACAAAATATTAATCTCCAACGCGTGTTCATGAATGAAACATGATGCATGTGTGTTGTGTTGACGCGACAGCAGGCGTTGTTACATATATGCACGTTAGAGATTAATATTTTTTAAATAAAGTGGGGGTTTTTTGCGTAAAGGCTGTCAATGGAGGGACAGAAAGCTCGGGTTTGGAACGACATGAGGGTGAGTAATTAATGACAGAATTTTCATTTTTGGGTGAACTAACCCTTTAAAGGCTTTAAAGTTGCAAACGACTTTTCTCCAGTGTTGTGACGTATTTCCAAGTGAAACGGAATATTGAATAGAGGGCAGTTTTACTTTAGCGCTCCTCCTCTCCATCTCTCGCTCATAGCAGACTAACGGTTGAAGGGGAGTGGTTTAAGCGCTTTCAACCCAAGCTGTCAAACTGACGTCATCAGAGAAGGAACGCCATTCCAGACCGGAAGTAACTTTTCAGATTTTGATTAAAGATTACCACGACAAACAATTTTTTTCTGTGTATTAACTTACACTGATTAATTGTTCACCACAAGACTAGTAATATGCACTAACAAAGTAAATAGGGTCAATTTTGATTTCATGCCGACTTTAAGGGATAAGGGAAGGTCAACAGTGTGATTATAGTTGTAATTACAGAAATTAATTACATTTTCTAAAATATAAAAGTACAATGTAAAAACATGTATGTACGGGTCAATGAAGTGACGGGTCATTTTTTTGTCCAAAGGCCTTAATAATAATAAAAAACAAAGATATGACATCCAAAGTATGTAAGGTTGTAAAACTAGATCTCTTTTATTGAATCCAAAAGGTTTTAATTATATTTGCTTCATATAAAGGTATTTTAAAAACTCTGAAGTGTCAAAAGGTCAAAAGGTTTAACCGTTCAAAGGCCAATACAGCCATCACATCTGTGATTAAAATGATTTTATAACATCATATATCAAGTGCAAAATGCTATTAAAATTATGTGTAGACATCATTGCTTTGTTATGAGAAAGAAAGTATGGAAAAATGAATTTCATTGATGTCATTTGGAGTAACCAATATAAAGGGACCATTTTGGATCAAGTCAAGCGGTCTATATCATGTGACAGGATGGGACATCATTCAGACACCTCCATAAAACATCGAAATGTCTCGTACACAATAAGTGCATTGTATCAAAATAAAATGTTAGTGCATAGTTAAAGTCACCTATAAAGTGGGACTGAAAATAGAATTAACTCTAGGTATGAGCAACTGAAGTGTAGTGTTTTACATTTCTCAGTACTAATTCAGCCACTAATTACTAAATTCTACATAATTTAGCAATATGAAAACAACCCAGCAATATGACTAACGTAACAACTAACCCAGCTGCTGGACAAAGTCTTGCATGTGCAGGTTGAGGGAATGAATGATGGATCCACCGGACTCGTAGTCTTGGTGGTTCACGGTAACAGTCGCCAGGCGACCACCGACTGACCCTTTCTCAAATACATCAATTCTCACTTCTGGCCCGAAGTGTTGCCTAAGGAAATGAGCTGTAGCGGTTCCTCCGATTCCAGCTCCAACAACAGCTGCAAACACAACACGAGTGATCTGACTGCATTATGCGATCTTTTCTTTACAATGCCTTCATAATTAAAACCATTAACTTTTGGCCTACCTATTTTAGAAGGCGGGGCACCATCGAGTTTTGCAAAATCCGAATCCGCCAATACATGCACAAAAGAAAGAAGAACAATCAGATACTGATTCATGTTTGTTTATATCAACCGACACTCCTTCAATGAACAGAGGATGCACGTGCATTCAAGCTAAATAAATGCATGAGCCTTTATGCATTTCTTCTCGGCTCTTGCCGATTGTAATAGAGAGATAATAAATAAAAAAGGAATCAACACGCGAAATATCTGATAATTTTGATAAATGTCGCTTCTGCAGAACAGTAAAAGCTATACGTATTCATATTTGCTCGCAGTCTGCTACTGTCCGGCAACAAGAACGCATGATCTTTCACGCGCACGCTTCTGACCAATCAGAGCAAGAGAGACTCTCTTCTGACCAATCAGAGCGATATAAATATCTGACCAATCTGAGTAGGAGAAACCTTCTTTCTTCCGGGATGCATTGAAGCCAAGGTTTTCTTGAAACCAGTTATTGTTTATATTTTTATTGGAAGTTAAAAGGCGCCATACGCGATTTTAACTACTTGCTACTGATTTAGACTGTCCCATCCCTTCAATTATACGGGATATATTTAAAACACCGCCTTTCTAAGACATTTTTAATCAAGATTTCTCAGTCAGGATTCAGGTGATATCTGTCAGCAGAACCTAATTTCACCAAGTACAATATGTTCAACATCTTTATTGATCCTGGAACAACATTCCAAACAACGAGTCAGATTTGAGGGACAAGTTTACAGTTTATGTCAATTTTGGCTTAAAACCAGGGTTAGGTGCTTCTACATCAGTGTTATTCACCTGTCAGTTCTCTCTGATTTTAGGGATAACTTATGAGTATGGTTGGGTTAAGGGGTAGGGATATGATTAGGACTACATTTTTTGGACAGGAATGTTGTTCCAGACCAGGATCAACAAAATAATGATGACCCAGGAATAACTGGACATGTCATCTGTCAGGTCAATTCTTTTGGACACTATGGACAGTAGTGCATTCACACCATGTCGTAATTATCGTAAGTCTGTAATTACAGGATTTCATCTTGTAAAAAGCATTCAAGTCTTCATAAAGCTCGTAATTACAACTTGTAATTGTGGGAATTTTCTGAGAGCTCCTAATTGCACCAGCTGACTGCTGCAGATTAATGTAGGCATTGATAGCGCTGCCATAGAAACTCCTAATTCCCAGGCTGAGGATGTGAACGGCTCCGAGCAGAACATCACAGCATAGGACAAATTTGTGTGGAATTCAAAAAATGACCTAATGTGATAGGGACCCGAGCGGTCACAAGGAGAATCACACCAAGATGTAACAACAGGAGTGATGTTGGTGTCCAAAAAGATGTTTATTAGGAAAAATAAAAATAAAACTGTCTAAAAACTAGAACTGTTAGGTACTAAAACAGTACCAACTCCCCTCTTCAACTATTGAGGCCAGAGTTTCAGTACGCTCAAGCAACGCTACAATAACCTTGTTCAAATTCCCTCAAAAACCATGATCCGTCATCCAATCCTCTCTTCCACTAGTGACGCTGCCTTAAATACACACATTTTCCCGCTTAATAATTGGAGCATACCATTTTTTTTTTTAAATTAACTCTTGCCTCACCATATGATTAATAAATAAATACACAAGATGATTAAGAAAGAGAAACAAGTCAATAAATATGACGGATAAAACCAACACATACATTTGCAGTTGCACAAACATTTCAATAGCTAAACTGAATGCTCCCATGCAGTTCAGGCTTTATTTAAAACCACACCCACTCAGCTAAAACAGGAAATATTATAGAATGCATTGGACCAGTAGAACACAGTAAAAACAGTGATGGAAGACATATCAGAACTAACATAAATTATGCACTTCAAAAATATCAGCAATATTTACCTGCAATATGAATGTATAATGCCTTAAAAATTCAAAACACAAGAGAACTAAATTTAAAACAAAAATTAGAATTTTAAAATAAAAATTTAAAATTTAAAATAAATTAGATTCAATTAATATAAATACAATTACAAAATGAAAAATAATATTAAAAATATTAAATAATTAATTTAAAGGGTTAGTTCACCCAAAAGTCACCCATCACTAGATATCGTCATAAAGTTTTTTTTTTTTTTTTTTTTTTTTACAAAAAGTATTCTCATTGCTTTATAATATTAAGGTTGAACCACTGTAGTCACATGAACTGTTTTAAATACGTCTTTAGTAGCTTTCTGGGCACTGAAAGTGTTAATTATCTTGCTGGCAATGCAGGCCTCACTGAGCCATCGGATTTCATGAAAAATATCTTAATTTGTGTTCTGAAGATAAACGAAGGACTTACGGGTTTGGACCAACATGAAGGTGAGTAATAAATGACAGAATTTTCATTTTTGGGTGAACTAACCCTTTAAACAAATTAAAATCTGGTAGAAAAATTACACTATAAAATTAATTATTGGTTTAACTTAAAGTAAGTTACCTGGTTGTCTTCAAATTTTGAGTTCACTGAAATTAAAAATTTGAGTTAATACAATGAAGGCGATTGGTTTAGTCAACAGAAACTCAAAATACTATGTTATTTGAACCACATTAAGTACTGAAGTTGATTTGACAAGAAAAAATGTGATAAATCATGAAAATAATTTTTTACAGTGTAGAGGTTTTTTTTTTTTTTTTTTTTTTACTATTTATTTTTGATATTTTACAGTTTTGCTAAAGTTTAAATAGAGTGTTCCAGTCAGATCTGGTCATCAGCAGGAGTGTTAGTTGTTAGTTAATTCTCGGTCAGAGAGAAATTCCCTTTTAGCCACCTGGTTTATTTTGGAGGCTATGTTTTTTTTTTCTTTGCTGATTTCCCAAACAATATTTATGCTCAAGATTAAGAGGGATTTTCTTAGAAAATCACAACAACCAGTGCCAGGAACATTGGATTTGCCTTGATAAAGGTCCAGGAAATGTCCTGAAAGGTTACAATAGGTTACAAAATTCGAAACCTCGAAATTCAGGCTATACTCATTCAAGTCACTGACATTTTCACCCAAAAATACAAAAAAATTATGCTTATTTGGTTATAGTTTAAGCCTAGTTCCAGACTAAAATGCATGTTTGAGCTGTTTTAACTGAAAGCAACTTGCACTGACATATCTTAAAATATGTCAGTGCCATTGTTTTGTCTCAAGATGCACACCAGTAATGTTTTTTCTAAGGCACGTTTATAAAAGCTACTTAAATGTCTTAATTTACCTAAGGCCTAATCCCGGCTTAATCTAAGCCCTGTCTGTGAAACCAGACCATGGTGTCTTCACTTTTCTGGAGTATATGAGGACATAATACAGTAAGCATTTTTTTCCCTCCTCCTTTGTTCAAGAATACTGTAAACATTAGCAGGGCAGTTTATATCTCCGAAACTGTGCCGTTAATCCTCACCAGTGTTTATGTTCGCTTTCACACGTTTGCACTTTTAAAGGTCAACATTTATTTATATGCTGTTTTCTCATCATGAGTGGCCTGTGACTTTAGGTCATCTGCAGCCTGTGATAATCTGACTCACTTCCTCTGTCATGTGAGGAGAGAGAAAACTCTGTGGCGCAAGAAGGGTCCAATAACATGACATGCAGGCACACCGAAAATCACGATGACCGATGTCATAAACACAACTAATGAAAAGTCATCACACGGCATTGTTTATGACCTTTACAGATATATTTTGCAGTTGTAATGGTAAAGAAATGCATAAAATGGTCAGCCTATCTTAGTGCACTGTAAAAAGTGGTACACTGTAAAAAAGAATTGTGGTGGAAATGTTTATAATTCATCGGTTTTTGGTACACTACTGTAAAAAAGAATTGTTGGTTTAACTTAAAAAGTAAGTTACCTGGTTGTCTTAAAATTTTGAGTTCTTCGAAATCAAAAATTTGAGTTAATACAATGAAGGTAATTGGTTTAATCAACAGAAACAAAAAATATTATGTTGTCTGAACCACATTAATTATTTAATTGATTTGACAAAAGAAAAAATGCTGATAACAAATCATAAAAATATATTTTTTAACAGTGCAACTGTTTTTATTCAAGTCACAACTGAACCAATAATTCATAGGGCCTACCAACAAATAAAATTGAGTTAAATCAACTAGAAATCGCACTTTAAGGTAACAATAGCAGGTTACCACTTTTTACAGTGTATAAACCGAGCAAAACACAATGCGCAGGGCATTCTCCTTTATATGGCCAAGAAAATTCATCGATCTCCAAAACAGGAGGTCTGATATTTGGCATTGTTTTGGTATTCTTGGAAACTGGGACAGTATGAATCAGGAAAGTGAAAAAGATCATCTAATAACAGCCATGTGACGGTTAGAGAGGACGAGATCTCGCACACTTGATTGGCAAACCGAACAGGGTTAGGATTTCCCCGTCTCAACCCACGGACTTTACAGAGCGGAAATGGTGCATTAAATACTTAACCAACATTTCCTCCTCCTCTGGCGGTTGGGGTTTTCTCAACACCAACGTCGCTAACACGTAGCCTAGTCTGCAATAACAGGCTACTGATGGAAAAACAATGTTATTCGATCAACCTTTATCCATTAAACATGATTGCAACAATGTGCTGTCGGTGGTATGACGTGGGTCTATTATCATGGGCTACGTGTGTTGTGCAATTACGGCTATCTTTGCACTTTGAGCAAAATGGATAGCAGTGGGACTTTCCCATGACTATGTGTGTAGTGTGGAACAAACGCCCATGCAAATGACAGTGCTAATCGATCGGTTTATATAGGGATGCTTCACTGAGCGAGTAGGCGGCAGAAGAGCTTTCTGCATGTGTCTTATCATTCACGGCAGGTGCAAGAGAGACATGATTCAGCATCCGCAATATGGTACTGGTACCGAAATGACTCACCGACAACAGATGATGTGGACCTGTCGAGAGAAGAGGGGAAAACTAAAGGTAGGTTTAAAGAGGTGAGTGATAAAAAGCAGATAAATGACAGATGCACACGTGGGTTGAACAAGTCAATGCACTGTAAGAAAATGTTTTCATCATTTCTTATCGCCACTTTTTTTCTTTTGTCAAATCAACTTAGATAATTCATGTGGCTCGGATAACATAACATTTCAGGTTTCTATTCATTAAACCAATAGCCTTCATTGTGTTAACTCAAATTTTTAATTTCAAACTTACTTTTTTAAGTTAAATCAACAGTGTGGAGTTGAAAGATGTAAAAAATAAAAAAAAGTTTCACAAAAATTTAATGGCATTTAAAATAAAAATGTATCAAATGTATAATTTATGATGGCAGTTCAGATTCATCATAAATGTTGAAAAAACTACATGTAGCATATACTGGAAGCAGTTTGTGAGGCATTTTATAACAGCTTTCAATGCATTTAAATACACTAAAAACTTTTTATGAAAGAAATTATTAATTTTAATTTAGCAGGGATGCATTCGTTGATCAAAAGTGACAGTAAAGACATGTATTATATATTACAAGAGATACAATGTGTGACAGTTTCCCCAAAAATAATTAAGGAGCACAACTGTTTTCAACACTGATAAGAAATTTCTGATAGATCATGTGACAATGAAGGCTGGAGACAAAATATATTCAAATGGAAAACAGTTATTTTAAATTGTTTTTACTGTATTTTGACCAAATAAACTTTAACATTTTCAAAAACAAAATCTTATCGACCCCAAACTGTAATGAAAGGTATAGTCTGTGCATTATATATGAGATTTAAAGTGAAATAATGTGTGCGACTGTAAGGAAAATCAATAGTAAATATTAATAATGGAAAAAATATTGCAGTTTATATTGCTATTATTGTTATTTTTGTTTGTAGTCGGTGAAATTATTTTGTTGAGATGTTCTAATGATAACATACACACATAATTAGAATTCAATCAACCTTAAAACTTTATTTAAATGATCCCTGATCACAGGAATCTTAGTTTAATTTATTTTTTGTTGTATTTGATTCTTGCAAGGAAGTTAACTGAACCTGACAAATATTAGTTAGATCTATTTGTGCATGAAGTACTTTCAAGAAAATGCCTTGAACAAATACGGAATTGCTGGAATCATGAAGAGGAATGAGGAAATCCAAGACAAAAGTCGTGCATGTGACAATTTTACTAACTAAATAATAGTTATCTTACCACTTTTTTTGGTGATGAATGAATGAATGTTTATTGATGTTTCACACAATAATCTTTTTTTGCTTATAGGTCAAATAAAACCTGCTTGACAGATTTGCATCACTCATATATGTTAAACTGAGCTCTTGGCTTTGAGAACTGAATTCCAAGGGTGTCTGCTTTATATTCAGCCCACGGAGTTCAGTTCTTAAGTTTGGATGCTCTTTGCATCTGCTCTGACCTACGACCTGAACAAACATGCCTGCTACTGGACTGGAAGGTACCGTTTATTATGCCGAATTTTTCAGCTCCAGTCCTCTTCTGCCTTTTTTAATCATAATGCAGTTCAGTGGGTTCTGTCAGGTTGTGGATCATCATTAGAAATAAAATAGTAAACTATTGCTATAGTTTTGTATGGTGATTTTTTATTAACACTTTTGTTTTATTCCACATCATGTGTTTTTCTTGCAATAAATAAGGGTCATTCATTGCTGTATAATGTATGTATAATGTGTGTGTGTGTATATATATATATATATATATATATATAACTTGCCATATATTATATTTTGACATCAAACAATATCAATGCGATGAGTAGCATGTTGTGAATAATGAACCTTATATTCCGAAGTCTTCGCTCTTCTCAGCAGGGTTTGTTGGTTATCCATCAATCACGGTTACGCTCCACGTGTGACAGAGCTTTTCCTATATCTGCTCCCAGTTGTGGAACCAACTTCCAGTTGAAATTTGGGAAGCACAGTCTCTTGGAATTTTTAAAACGCATTAAAACATGTAAAAAACAAAACAGTCAAACCAAAATTTATTCAGACACCTTAAACATTTCATTCATTCTTACAGTTTATTCACTATAGTTTAAAAAAATGGTGATAAAATATGACAAGATCTCAGAGTTAAACTGTCAGAAAAAATTATCTTAATTATGTCAGATAACACTTAAGCAAAACATGGTCAGGTCAAAGTGTCTGAATAATTTTTGGCTCCAAATTTTTATCAATTTTACTGGTAGTCCACTGTATGATGATATTTTTGGGTATAATATGTCACAATTTACTTTATTTTGCTATCTTCACTTACATAAGTGAACTATAGTGTCCTGCACCCATTAGTAAAAATAAATCAAAAATATCAAAAATGTCTGAATAATTTTTGGTTTGACTGTATATATAAATTATTTTACTATTTCTAAACTTTATTGCTAAAAATAAAATTATTGTGATAATTAAATTAAAATATTGCGATAATAAAAAAACATTTTAATTGTAATATAAAAAAAAATTTGTTTATTCAGTTCAAAGAAGTGAAAATTACAATTAGGTCATTATCCTTTTAAAGTGCATTATTTACTTTAACTGCTTCAATAAAACTGCTTTGAAGTTGTGGTAACAACTTTTATTTAGGGTCTTTTAACTAGTTGCTTATTAGCATGTATATTACTAGAATATTGGCTGTTTATTAGCACTTATAAAGCACATATTAATGCCTTATTCTGCATGACCTTATTCTACATTCTTAATCCTACCCAATACCAAAACTTAACAACTACCTTACTAACTATTAATGAGCGGTAAATTAGTAATTTATTGAGGGAAAAGTTGTAGTTATTAGTTTATATGTGTTTATGCAGTCATCGGCAAAGGTGTGATGGAATTTATTGTTTTTATATTACACTTTTCTACTACATCTGAGTACTAAGTTGGGTAACACTATATTTTACAGTGTCCTTGTTACACGTTACATGTAGTTACTAGTAATAACAGTAAATTATGCATTATGTAATTACATGTGACCAACCCTAAACCAAACCCTAATTTAACTCTATATAAATTTATGTTGGTAATTAATATTACTTAATATTACAAAAAAGTAATAATGAGTTAATAGCTGATTAACATGAGAAAAGCGCCAAAATAGTTTATCTAAAAACATTATTTAATTTCATCTGATTGGAGTAAGGCTGTATGATTTTGTCCACACAGGACAAAATCATTTTTTGTTTCATCTGACTATGGAACCCATCCTGTTACTTTTCAAATGTTCTATGGTCAGATGAAACAAAAAATGAGTTTTTTTAGCAGCAAACACTCAAGATGGGTTTGGTGCACACTGGGGTAAAAAGTACCCCATGTGTACAATGAAATATGCTGCTGGATCTTTAATGTTGTGGGCCTATTTTTCTGCTGGAGGTCCTAGACATCTTGTTCAGATACATGGTATCATAGATTCTATCAAATACCAACAGATAAAAAATCAAAACCTGACTGTCCCTGCTAGAGGTCATATAATGGACTGTGGTTGGATCTTCCAACAGGACAATGATCCAAAAACAAACATCAAAACCAACACAAAAATGTGAGCACAAAATTAAGCTTCTGCCATGGTAGTCCCGGTCCCCTGACCTGAACCCTAAAGAAAATGAGTGGGGTGGGGTGAACTGAAGAGAAGAAGCACCAACATGGATCTGGGAATCTGAAGGGTCTGGAAGGATTCTCTATGGAGGAATGGTCTCTGATCTCGTCAGGTGTTCTCCAAACTCATCAGGCATTATAGCAGAAAACTCAGAGCTGTTATCTTAGCAAAAGGAGGTTGCAAAAAGTATCGAATAAAAGATTGTGAGCAATGTGTATTAGAGAAAAACATTTCTTTCATAATGAGATTTTCCCCCCATTTAAAATTCTTATTCTCCAATGAAAGGTTGGATTTTTTAAATAAAAGATCAAAAGGTTTAACCATGCATATTTATTTTCACAGCCTTCTTTGATCATATTTACCAAGGGTATGAATAATTTTGAGCACAACTGTAGGCGTGGCAAAATGGCTCAATAGCACCCTTACAAAATTTCAATTAAGCGCCCTTTACGCTGCCTTTCACAGAGAAGTATGAAATTCAGTACACATATGTAACAGCCCAATACCTACAAAAAAGTCACCGGGTGCAAAATCTGTAAATCCAACAGGAAGTGAGATATTTTTAATTTTCTTTGCAAAATTTTTGCAGTTTTTGCCATTTCCAGAAGTTGTACTTTAATGTTTTTAAATCTCTACTTAAGACACATCTTTTTAAAAAGGCTTATGGACTGGAGTAATTACTGTATTCAGTTTTATTTTTGTGTGAATTTAGCATTGTATACTATTTGTGATTGTTTTATTTTATTGCTAACAGCATAATTTATTTCTCTGTGTCGACTCTGTCGTTATTAAATGTGCTATATAAATAAATGAAACTGAAACTGAGTACAAAAATACATTACATTTCTCCAGTCTTTGTACTGTATTTTTGTATCTATTTTTCTGTTATTTGCTGGGACAGTGATAAAGGTAAAAAGCCCACATCATGCCTGAGTCTGTAAATGGCCGTTAACAGAGGCCAGAGACGCTGAAGACGGACGCAAAGAGAAGAAAATTCTGTAGCAGGCAGAGCAGCTCACTGTTCACGATGCTCGAAATACAGGAAGAAAATAAAACTATTGAACTGGGGGTGAGGGGTTATATGAATGTATCTCTGAAGGGAACTTACAGTCTTCAGAAAATTTTCGATGGCAATGGCATTTTATTTTCCTCTTACCTCAGAATAAAGTAGCTATAAGCGCAGTACTGCTTTGTTTACAGCGGTAACCAAGAAAACACTGCTCTTCCATAAGCGCCACCTGCTGTCAGAGAGTGAATCTGCGTCTCATTCAGCATGTCTGCTGTTTTTGTTTCACGCTGTTTTTTTGTACGTAGCAATTAATTTTACAAAGATAAAGTCAGACTGTTCTGTTTTTGCTTTAAATCTTGAAATGAAAAAAAAATTAAAATAAAAAACTGCTCATGCAACGTGTGTAGCATCTTTGCTTGGATCGTGATTAAAATGCAGTGGTTACCTCTAATGCGAAATGGCTAGATATTTTTGTTTATAATAATAATAATAATAAACATAAATATCTGCAACCAGTATCGAAATCGCCCAATTTGCTTGTAAGAATAAATAAATTAGAATCTGTAAGTGGCCATGAAAAAATACTAAATACAATCTGGGCTGTCTTTTTCTATCAATTCTTCAATAGGTAGATCTTGACTTTCATAAAGGTGGAGGTCAGGGATCTTTCGCTTAAAAAGGTTGGTGACCACTGATCTAGAGTTTTCGCTTAAGGGCGTGTCCGTGGCGGCCTAACAAAATTCGATGTTTCGCCATGAAACTGTTGTAACTTGGGCATACAATGTCTGATCTGCCCCAAACTTTGCATGTTTGATTAGAGTCCTGGCTTGAAGACATCTACTTGCCAATATTCAGTTAGTCATAGCGCCACCTGCCAGGAAATGGCATGCTTTACACTGTAATTCACTCCCAGAAACACATTTAAACATGCCACGAAGTACCAAACACGCTAGAAACACGTTAAATCACGCAACACTTGGCTAAAGCCGGGCACACATTTAACGACTAGCTAAAACATTCTAAGACTGTGCTCAACACACAGCGATTGTTTCCTGCGACTGAAGCAGATTTAAATACTTACACATGGAATTTGAACACCGACTGTAATCGCCGACTGAGCGCAACTGGCTCTGACTGGACGTGTTTGAGCACGATCAGTCATAAGTATCAATTTACATTCATAATCGGCCTTACAATCATTAAGTATGTCCCCGGCTTAAGTGCTAATGTATGCGATTAACACCACGAAACAGCAAGTTGTTGCAACTCATGCATACAATGTCCAATCTGCCCCAAACTTCACATTTGATAAGAGTCCTGCCCTGAACACATCTACATAACACATCTACTGACAACAGGAAGTGACGTGTTTAACACTGTGATGCACTACTAGCAACATAATAAAATAAGCAATTGAGTGCTAAACATGCTACAAACTTTCTAAAACATGCTAGCAACACTTAGCTTAGTTTGTTTTAACTCAAGCATACAATGCCCAATCTGCCTCAAACTTAACATGCTTGATAAGTGCCCTGGCCTTATCAAGACATCTACATGCCTAAGTTTAGTTATAGTCATAGCGCCACCAGCTGGTAGCAGGAAGTGTGGCAATTACAAATGACTGACGTAGTCCTCCTATATTTATATACTTAAATGCATATTGCTCACTGTACTCTGTTTTCCAAAAGCCACCGGGTGGCGGAGCACAGATGCAAGGGCCCTTTCATCACTGCTTGCAGCTTTAATGTTAATGTTTGATTTGAATTCAATCCCTAAAACACATTAAAAAAAAAAAAAAAATTATCTATTGCTCTGTCATTTCTTTTGAAAATCAGTCACCAAATATGAAAACTAGAGTCTGAAAAAGCTTTCAAATGCTATATATATTGTCAAGATTATTTTAGGTTTAGACTAAGATATTATTGTTATAAATGTATAATGGCAAATGTTCCATGGGTGGGGGAAGGGGCAGTCTTAAAAATAGTGGTTAAAAACATTTTTATAAATCATAAATTCAGATATTTATTCTTTGAAATTTGTACAATATGTGCATTAAAGTAGAAAAACATTTTTATCAACATACATGACAAATTATTCTAGAAACTGTAACTGGGATAACAAAAAGGCCCTTTGGAAATGTAAAACACCTGGGAAAATAAATAAATAAATAAATAAATAAATAAATAAAGCCTGCTGTGACCTCAATTATGTTGTTGAAGCTTAACTTCAATTCCTAATAGTAAGTCTGTACTAAGTGTACTAAATAATATCCATGACCCATATATTGCTCTCTAACACTCTGGGTAGTTAGCAGGGTAGACTATTGATTTCATGACCTTTCTTGATGTCGGCTATAATTGATCATAGGCTGCTGCAATGACCTGGAGCTCAATTCTTATTGGTGCAAGCACATAATGCCACTGCTCTGCCAACAATATTCAGTTTCCTTCCACATCTGCAATAGGTAGACAGTAATTTGCTTAGCTAAGTAGATTAGATAAAGTCCTTTTGGTTTGTAGTATCAGTTATATACACTGTAGGACAACATTCAGAGTAGCTTAACAATTTGCGACACAAGGCCAATGAGCATATAACTTTACATTACTTTGCCAACTTAAATGCCTGGTGAACAAGCAAGCTAGCTTGCAAAATTACACCGTGAAAGAGCTGCTCGGAGACCGAAAAACACTGCGTGTGTGAGCACAGACCACACGCCTGAAAACGTAAGCATTTTATAATTTGCATGGTATTTTAAGATAATCAGTGCGATCACACGACTTCAGAGGATGAAGTTAACTCAATTCAATATTTTAACTTTCCACATCCACATCCGTTTACCTTGAGGAGTTAGAAGTGCTGTGACTGTCCTCGCATAAGAAATCAGTCAGATGGCGGAAGGTGGATCGAGCAGGATTTTGTGTTGCTGTTGATTTGTAGTCTCTGTTTAATCATAGGCCTTACGCATTTGTCAACCCCACTTGCTATTTGGGGAATGAACCCAGTGCTATGACTGGTCGAACTCTTCTTCTTGGCTGTTATTTGATTTGAGTACTGCGTGTGCACAAAAGCGTCACCAGGTTTTTGCGTAGTTCAGAGTGACAAATCGTACCAGCGTACTTTGAGGTCAAAATGCGTACCTGCTGCGCAAAATGTGTACATGTTGGCAGGTCTGCAGATCCATCGAACAGTCACAGAAGGATCCACATTATCTTGGATGTCTGCCATATGCTGAAGCTGCTATGTAACACCTTGGGTTTCTGTGGCATTATTGTAGATCCCTGTGGACCCACAGTCTGCAAAAGGACGAAGGGCTACATCTGGGCAACAAACTTAGATCAGCTCATATAGACTGGGAAAGTCAGAAAATGAAGGTAAACCTTGCTGCTTAGACCCTAAGGTTCTGGGAGTGACACCTGCAGCTCCCACAATTTGCTGGCTGTGAGCCAACATGTAAATGACATTCGACTGGCTTTTTGATCTGATGAATTCCAGAAATCCCATCTCCAGTGGATTTAAAAGTCCCCTGAGGCCAGTTAATGAAAACACCAACATGGCTGACATTCAACCTGAAACAGAAGAGAACACAGAAACAAACATGACCACAAGCCTTCCCAGGAATCGTGACAGCCCTAATATTTACGTTAAGCACGTTGAACAAAGGAAAGTCTATAGAGTTTTAATGACAACATTAAACTATTACATATAATACTGAATATAATGTATATTATGGCCAATATTTGCTTGTTCTCATAGTTTCTGATTTCAGTAGTAGATTAGGTTCTCAACTCTCGAGGTTAACTTTTCGTGCAAAGTTTAACTCACCTGCCTACTAATGATATAACCTAAATTGTAAAAACATGAAAATGAAAATGTAGAGCATAAAATCAACATCATTGAATACACACTGTACTGACTCAGTGTGCAAGCTATTGCGTCTCACAATTTTGTATTTTCAAAAAAGGATATTATAAGTACCTTATTTCTGTGCTGATGTCATCACTGAATTTTGTTGCAGCAGCATGGGGTCAGCCACTTTTGGCAGCAAAAATCAGAGCCCCGCAACATCTTAGTGGGACTACTTTATAAACCTTTAAAAAGCCCAGACAATGGAGACACATCGGTGTTGAAAACCTCCTCCTGTTCCGTTGTGGGGTCAAACACATAATCAAAGATGAAATCCTTGTCATTGCTAACAATGACCTGAAATGGGAAGAAGAAAAAAGATTTCATGAATATTTGAGTACTGACATGACTTTTTGATGCAAAATATTGAATGAAATAGGCAAGATCTCATGATACACACCTGAGGTTTACCAGGTACAAAATGAATACTGTACTGACATCCATCCCTTATCTCTTTCAGAACCAGAGGCCGGCATCTCACCGCAACCCTCACAGGAATCCTGGAACCCTCCTTGGTCAAGCTGGAAGAGCAAATGAGGCTGAATCACAAATGACAACCCAACTCGCATATTGTCTTGCAAAGCCAGTGTATACAGAGCAAGACAAGACCTAGGAAGACATAGGAATTGCCATTATATTAATACTGTCTCTAAGAAATAATTTGTCTGATCAACCAAAGACACCACGGAAAGCCTGTTGCACTAAACAAGCTCAAAGTTGTCAAATTCACAATGCATTATGTGAAAAATTTAGACACTGAACTTTAGACATAAACAGCTGACGCTTGTCACAGTTTTCCTTTTTCAGAAAAGCTCTGTAAGACACACTGACTGGGTTCAAAAAGGGTGTGGAATTTTTTTTTTTTTTTTTTAAATCAGGGATTTAGTAGATAACCAGAGTCGCCCAAAAGTGCACCCTACAATTCACCTCTTTCAAATGCATCATGAACCTAAAAAAATCACCACCACAATTCTTTATTAATGGGTTAATCCCTGTCAGTGAGGGACATAGTTGAGCACTCTGAGTCTGACATTACTAATTGCCTGCATATTAACACTATGGTAGCCCTGTGGGTTGGAGCTGCTTAAATCCTAATGTGCTCCATTGATGGCTCCTACTACTTTATATTTGTAAATACAGCAATGTTAAAAAAAAAATCTATTTTTGCCTTATTTAAGGTAGAGACCTCAGTTGAATTTGAGCTACACATACCTGTAGCAGTGAAGAGATGCTAAAAAAAAAAAAATCCCAGGCCTCAAATGCACCTCAGATAAACATGTCCAATACTGTATTTCTTGTCAACTGCGGGAGAAGTTAGGATTTCCTTCCTTTTTTCTTTATTCAATTGTGTTTGAAAGGTCTTTAAAAGCATCTCTTTTTAATACCCATTAAAAAGGCAAAGATTAAAGTTTGTCATAGAAGTCAAAATCAACAACAAGCCACAACTAGTACAGCTGACGGTGATATACACGGGGCAACTTTTTGAGCAATGTTGCCGGGCGATGTTGCTTGGGCACTTTCCCACTGATCAAATTTTGATCTTCTAAAGTAGGCTCAAAAAGTTGCCCTGTGTATCATCACCTTGACAGTTTTAATTGCGGTCTACAGCAACATGCAATGCAAAGTTAGCTTTACATTTAGTTACTTTTTCATACAGTCTGTAGTTTCTGCAGGTTTTATGATAGTAGATTTAAGACTTTTTAAAGACCTTTTTAAGATCAAGTAACAGAAATTTAAGGAAGAAAATGAAGGGAACATTTGAACATTTCACCACATTTGAGCAAGAAACAATATCGAGTCTTAAATCTAAATGAACAAAAATTTGCATTGCATTTATAATCCTGTGAAAACAGGAGGTGCTGTAGCACCCCAACTTCCCGCGCCCCTGTAAAACATTCAGTTTCTCTGTAGGGCAATTGATTTTGAACGATTACTTATAAACCTTTAAATACAGACCTAAGCTGTCAGCTCGCCGATCGGTCTGTGCAGCGCCGATGAATCTCAAACAAACCTTCCAAACAAAACTGGCGACGTTTAATTCATGCGTAGCCTACTAGTCCACAGTCATAGAAAACAACTCTGGCGTCGTCTTCTAGTTCAGATAGCTCACTTATATTACCTTACCCTTGCAGCACGGTTGATAAAAATGTTTCAATTTCGGGCACTTTATTCAGTAACGAACTCATAGGCGCGAGATCTGAACGTTCATGGGTGCGAAAATGCCAAGCCTGTTCAGCAAAGCCCGCTGGTACGCACTTTAACGGTAAAATACACTTATAATCAGTCAAAATGCCCATCTTAACTTTGTTTAACAGGCGGAGAAACAAATTTATCTAAAATGGGACTTGTACATTACAATCTAGCGCTAATGCAGGACAGCACAGCTGCCACCGTATACGCAAAACTACTTGAAAAAGGTAATCAAACTTCGAAAAACATAACTGAAACTTCGTTTATTTTCTCTATTTACAAGTTGATTCTGCTAAAATGAACGATATTATCTGTCTAAAATTACACAAGAATGACACTCACCATCTTCGTGTCAGGCCAACGGACAGCTTCTCCGTCAAGTTCATCAGTTGTTCATCTGAAATTCCTCCGCCATTTAGTTAGTTCGATAGTCTGCCCGTGTCTGCTTGTTTGATGTTGCACTGAGATATCTTTGTTAAACACGAGTATAATGTTTAGATTTGCTGAATAAGTTTTTTCTTAGAGGAAAGGATGATATTAAATTTATGTAATGTGACTCCTGCTCATTAATCCATGTTCAGAGATCTGACCGGTTAGTGCCAGTAAGTTAGAACTTAAAATTTTAAGTTAATTGAACTTAATTAGGCTCCTTGAATCGTTAATGCTTCACACTCCAGTCCAGTTGGTGGCGGCAATACACCAAGTTGGCTTGTCAACCGCCATTAAATCGTACAAGAAGAAGAAGAAGTCTCCTTGAATTTAAATTACTGAATTAAAAAATAAATAAATAAACATGAATGGCGAGAAGTATTTAACTGTGATAGCAAGGGCAGATGTATAATATTCAGCAGTGAGTAGGAAATCGAAGAAGTGTTTTTTAGGAATAGGAAAGAAGATAAAATTATTTCTCGCTTCCGAATAGGGTATAGACTAAATCACTCTATGTTTAAAATAGTAAAACATGAAACAGGCCAGTTTAATTACTGTGATCAGGTAGAAACAATAGAGCATGTTTTAATAAAATGAAGAAAAAAAGAAAAAAAAAAATTGAAAAAGAAAGGTTAAAACTCATTAAGGAAGTAAGAAACATGGGCATTGAATCGTTTTAATATACAAAGCCTTTTTAAAGAGCATGCAGAACAAGGTAAAATAGTTCTATTATAAAATATATTTCCCTGGTTTCACAGACGCTTAAGCTAGTCCAAGGCTAAAATGCATTTTTGAGCTGTTTTAACTGAAAGTAACTTGCACTGACAAACCTTAAAATTTGCCTGTGCCATTAGTTTTGTCTCAAGATGCACACCAGTAATGTTTTTTTTTTCTTTTCTAGTGAAAGTTTATAAAAGTACTTAAATGCCCTAATTGAACTAAGGCCTAATCCTGGCTTAGACTAAGCCCTTTCTGTGAAACCGGGCCATTAAGTATAGGCTACTGGAGAATTTTTTAGCTGCTTTTTTTAAGCGCTCCAGACTCCAGTCCAGATGGTGGCGGTAATGCACTGGAAGTCGGTTTGCCAACCGCAATTATTTATGACACTTACACGTTTTGTCTATCAAGATAATCTTTACAAGTTAACACAACATTTATACATTTTGAAGGCTAAATAAAGTCGTCAGATATAAAAAGCGAATAAACGGACTATAGCACACCATGGTCGTGGATCAACGTCACCACCACCAAGCTTCCTCAAACTTTATTTAAAAAACATACTCACTGATTATGATCTGCGCTGTGTATGAATACTTATCCACTTTTTCATGAGAAATTCTGTCCATTCGTTTTGTCCAAAAATGTTAGAAAATAATTTTGTTTATGCGTGCCTCTCTGAGATATTTTTATCTTTTGTTAATAATGTTTAATTTATTTGTTTATTATTTTGTTAGTTTATATAAACCTTAATATTATTTTCTTTGTGTTTAAAAATTCTTATGCTTGATCATTGTGCCCCAAATAAACTTTAAAGTTTATCTTTCACTGTATTATGTTTGATTGTATACTGTGTTTGCATACCATTTAACTACAGTATGTTAAAAACTACAATTTGAAAAGACTAAATATTAACAGGTAAAACTCATAAGAACGTGAGACTGAAACGCGGGCTAGTGAGTGTGATTTCCTGTTTGTCATGATGACCTCTAAAGTCCCCGCCAAAGGAAGTAGTCCCTTTTAGCAACTTGTTAGCAACCGACGTTTTTAAGACACAATAAAGGTTTAAAAAATCACAAGCGGGTTATGGTGTGTTTTATGTCAAAACGTTAAAATATTTAGAGGCTTTGTTAACCACAGACCCTGTTTCAGGCGATTTAGCAAAAAACCCATAGACTTTAGGGCGATGGAACCGGAAGTGCTAAAATGCTAACTCGCTTCCGGGTTTTGCCTACAAAAACACGTAATCTCTGAGGTACTCTATTCAAAATAGGTAAACAACACAGGGAAATGTGATTTCTGTGGGCAGAAAGTGACAGTAGAACATGTTATGTTATATTGTCAGAAATATGAAACAGAAGAAGACATTTAATTCAGAAATTAGGTAAGATGAAAATACACTTTGATTTAATAGATATTCCGCAAAAAGAGTCAAAAGATATGTTATAATCTATTGTTTCAATATCTTACAGAAACTAATTTAAGTAAGAGGATATAGTTTTTTTGTTGTTGTTGTTTTTATTTTACAATATATATTAGACAGTCCACACTCCATACCAGTTGGTGGCGGTAATGCGCCAGTAAGTTGTTTGCCAACCGCCAAAAAACCCAAGAAGAAGAAGCAGCGGCGAAATGAAGAGAAATGTTGATCTCTGGTATTATATAACGTTAAATAGTTACGTTTAGACCCGCGACATGCATTACAGTCGTGTGACGCTGCCCCTGAGTCTCCGTTTGTATTAATGAGTGTTGCTGAAAGTGACAGAATGAGTTGTCTGCCGTGCCCGAGCGTGAAGCTGGGCGATAAGCCTGATAACGCTTAACAAGTTACTCGTAGGTGGAATTAAAATACTCCCGTGGTTGTTTGTTTTGCGTCTATTTTTTGTTTTATTTGTTCTTCACGCTGTAGCCATCAGAATCACGAGGACAATCGCTAAAGGCCGAGTGAAGAGACATTCATTGGACATCATTCAGCGCCTCGTCCACAACCAAAGAAGGTAAGCAAATCATCGTTTCTTTGCTGTGAGTGATGATAACTGAACTGCTGAGATGAAAAACTTTCATTCCTGTAAATGTGACAAGTGAACTGTTCTGCAAAGGGATTCATATAGGGTACATTCAGGTTGATGGGGACACTTTTTCTCAGTCATCTCAATGGCAAAAAGTGTCCCAATCACCATGAATTCACCCTACTTTAATTTGATGAAAATGTCCACTCGTGAATTGACCGAAAATAATCTTTTTTTTTTTTTTTTCCTTCTTCTTTTTGAAGGTTTGATCTAAACTGACTGTAAATGTGAAACACAGTGTGGTCAAAAAGGAGCACTGATTGTTGTTTTAAGATTCAGCTGAAACAATCACAAAGTTAGTTTTCTCTTCATTGTTTTCTACATTAATTAATTTTGATTTGATTGAACTTAAAATTGATTCATTCCTCCTGTGAAAACAAAGAAAACAAAAATATTTACAATTCATTTTAGTATAAATGTTTTTGTTTGTTAAGCTGAATCCCTTTATGCTAATTTCGAGTCACTTATACTAAGGAGTGGGGGCATCTGACCTGTCTTAACAACATTATGTTAAAGTTAAAGAGGATAAACTTTATCATTATCTACTTTATCAAACTTTATCTTTCTAGCACAGAGCGGCCCATGGTACCCGGTCCGCAACACACCAAACCACAATGGCTCATTTTGCACAGAACAAATTTTAACACCGCTTGCTAACATAAAAATATAACAAAGAAATATAAGTGATATAATTTTTAACTGAAATAAATTCTCTTTTTTTGTGCCTATCATTACAATTAATAAATAAATAAATACAAATTAGAATAATATAACATTTATAGGGCTGTTACCAATCAAATGAAATAAGACAAAATCCATCTTTGCACTGCAAGTGGCATTTAGATGTATTTACACAGACTGTTTATGAATGCATAAATAATGTAAATATTTTTTTTTTAAATTAAAAATATATTGAATATAGAAATAGGAAAATTTGGGAAAAAAATTAAAGTGTACTTTAAAGGGGACCTTTTATGCAAAATTCACTTTTTAAGGTGTTTGAACACAGATGTGTGTCCACAGTGTGTGTAAACAACCAGCCTATAATAGTAAAAATCTACCCAATACTTTTTTTATAATCCCCATTTATCATTTTCAATCTCTCAAAACACTCTGTTTGATATTTCCCCCTACTCCTACATAAGAATAGGGAAACCCTGCCCATGACTGATGACGATCTGCCCTGTTAGCACAGACACACCCCTGAGTGAGAAGCACAGAGTCCGCCATTTCTGTGTACTCGCTGTATCAGCTAGAGATATACAATGCATGTGCCAAAAAAAAAAAAAAAAACATGTTCTGTTGTTGGATGTACCAATGAACAAACGAGGCTCCATAGACTCCCGCCATCTGAGTCACTGAGGACACTGTGGTTGAAGTTATTACTCATGGATGGTTCAGTACAAACTGTAAGTGATCCTCTCCAGAGCGATACTGGTCACAGCAGAGAGAGTGCGCGCGCACACTTTATTACAGTCCATCGGAGTTGTTTTACGGATATAAAGTTTACCAGTTTATTAAGCACCCTCGAAAAGGCATAAGGTCTGTATATATTTGTTCACTGTTAGTTGTAACGAGTGTTTTTGTGCAATTCGCTGTGTATGTTAATGATAATGCAAGGGAGAGTTTATAGATAAGACTTTAATGCGCACTTCTTGTACTGTTTTATTCAGCTCTTATGGTGATTTTCTTGAGTGATAACGTATGGTACGCGTCATCTTTTGGTACGCGACTCCGATTCGAACTAAACACAGCTACAGAGAGTTTCTGACATTATTAGTGCTTGAGATTGTTCTGTCACAGGAGCTAGGAGCATCAGCTCTTGAAGCTCCGCCCTCTTAGGCCACTGTCCATTGGTCATGCCTTAACTTTGCAATTTCCAGTATTGCCTTAGTTTTGCATCCTTCTCATGGACATTTAATAATTTTGAAAAAGATCTATCTTGCTATCTATTTTTAAGAGTTGAATGTCTTTTTTTGGCTCATTTTGCCTGTAAAAGAAAACCTGCCTAATAATTCTGTACACCTGAATATAAGGCGTTTTTCATTTCCAGCCTTCATGAACAATTATATGTCACTTATAAATGATTAAATACAAAATTAATAGTAGTTATTAAGATTGATGTAGTTTGGAATTGATAAAATGTGCTTGGGAAAAAATATCAGAAAATCAACTTGCCTATTAATTCTGCACACGGTATATGTGTGGTTTTAACTGGTTATCTTGATTTAAATGTATGCTACTATGGATGACCAATGGTTTTAATAAACTCAAACAGTCAGAATATTTAGATTTAGGTTGTTACAATTTTTTACAGATATTTCTGTTTTTGTTAATGAAAATTATTTTATATCTGCATCCTAATCCAAGCTACCACAACCGTCAACACAAGTTACTGTCAAATATACATTTTTTAAGAGACAAAACATAATATTTTTAATATTGCAGCCTGCACTGCAAACTGTGCTGAAGATACACGCTATCAACGTCAGGCAACACAAACCTGTTTCATGACTTGAAACAATATCACCTGTTTGAACATGAGAAACATAAGAAATTAATTTTTCTATTAAGATATATATTTTAAGGAAAAATGACTGGAAAAGTGCAAAGAATTCAAAAAGTGACAAGTGTTTGTCATCTTCTGACAATAAAGGGTAGTTTAAAACCACAATTAACTGTCTGGTTTCTTCAAATTGCACTTAGGAGCAAAAATCTACCTATAAAATTGAAAGAAATAAAGATTTGACATTTATTGTGATAATTATTGATATTGACTGATATGAAAATTGTGATAATTTTTTTGGTCATATCGCCCAGCCATAATTTGTCTGCATGACTTGATGCTATAAATGTTTCAAAATGCAAAGCAGCGATTCACAAATCAATGCCAGTTTGTGACAAAACGTACTTGTAAATATTTTTTCATTTTATATATTTGTGAATTTAATTAGTTTTGTGAAACTTTCCATTTATTTGTGAATCTCAATCTGTTTGCTTGAAATGATGCAACAGTTCTATCTCCAAAGACTAAATGAGCAACAGTGACCACAAACTTTCAGTCACAGCCGTTCATGAGTTTAAATGCTGGGGAATATTCCCTTCTTCCCACAGGAGAAGCAGCAGCAAGCAGGAGGAATTACTCCAGGAGAAACTGACATACTATTGAAAAGATGGAGTTTGAAGAAGATCCCTACAGAATAAAATATGAAGATACAGAGGTACAAATAGGTTGGTGTTTTCCTTCAATCTCTTTAAAGATTATTGAGGAATGGGGTGTAACGGTTCAATTTACTCACAGTTCGGTTTTTATCACGGTTTTAGGGTCATGTTTTTGATACAATTCAGTATGTTATATGTTCAGGGAAAAAAGGAGTACTGTAAAATAAAAATAAAGAAAATCAGAACAAATAATCAAATTACAAGCAACAGCACAAATAAATACAATAGAGCAAAGATACAAATAAAATTGTGCTTTTCGGGTATCTAACAGTAGATTTCAGGTACAGAAACTGAAGTAATCAAACGTAAAATAACATTGCATATAATCTTGTATACAATTAAATAAAGATTAATCATTATTAAAGGTGCAGTAGGTGATCTAGGATATGTTAATGTTATCCTGCTAGCATTGAAAGCATATGATCCCACCCTCCCTGCAAATTGCCATCCAAAGCCACGCCTCCTCCAAAACACTGAATGCACACACACACACACACACAGCTGCTCTCGGCAAAGCGTCACAAGAGACGACGTTAAACTACCTCATATCTCAATGGTGCATAAATAATGAACGTAAACAACTTGTACCTGACTGCTGCAGATTCATTTTGGTGTTGATACTGTTGACATGGAAACGCATAATTCCGAGGATGTGAACAGCTCCGGGTAGAATTACGGTAGTTATAGCGTGAACGCAGCATAAGCTTGTTGTTTTGATTCGGTAGGAACTGTAAAAGGTGGCTGCTGTTTGTTTGTAGTGCTCTGTGACTGAGGTCTGTCTGTATAAACTCTGCATAGCATGAAACGCACTGATGACATATGATGTCTATACATTATATATTTATAAAAATACATTTAGACCATTTAACATAGTGATTGCTATCAGGATATGAGGAGACTTTCAACCAGTATAACAAATGTTTCTATTGAGAATCACCTATTGCATCTTTAAATATATAAAAAATTTCCGATTCCGGTTCATCCTAACGATTCCGATTCTGGTTCCATTAAAATGATTAAATAACCAATAAAAAATAGTAGTAAGGGGGGAAAAAAATTAACAATACTCAACTCAAACAAGTCTGTATTCTTTTCCACTGGCTAAGGTGAAGACGACATCTAAGATTCCGTGCTCAAACTTTGCGTCATCAAGCTTTGTTTTGAATAGGCGGCGAAAATCTACTTATTGCAGCTTTAATCGTGCAGCTTTGTGCATCTCTCTCTCATTGATATCTGATGTATATGAGTACTGCAAGGGCTTTTCATTCATTGCTACAATATTCATGAGGTAAGACGTCTCTATTAAAGGATACGCTCCTCGAATTTCGCACACCCATCATAACGGAACCGTTTTTGGAACCGAAATTTTGCACAGTTATGGTACTTTTCAAAAAAACACTCGGTTCCCAACCCTTACAGTTTAAACTAACGTTATTCAGTCATGAGCAGCGAGTGATTTTCTTGTCTTGTTGTTTGATTAACATTAAAAACACAGACAACAAGAATTTTAGGCTGCTGTCAGTTTAAGACTATAATGCACAAATCCAATACACTAATACTGTACACATGCATTGTCTTTCTTGACTGTTTACGTTCATTAAAGACAACCTACTGATTTAACTGTCTGTCTGTTTTACTTATTTTAAACAAATCATATTATAGATGCGTCGTCAGATTTGAGATGAACTGAGGTGCAAGTGTGTGCTGAACCGTTACACCCCTACTGAGGAACATTAAGATGAAAAATGACACACAATACATCTAAAACTAGATACTAGTTTTAAACTAGATTTCTGCTAAATTGTGGTTGAACCATATTTCTTTTCACTTCTCATTTCCTTCTTTATTGAATTTTAGACCTGATGGAAGAGAAAGAAGGCAAACAGAAAAAAACTCATCATTTCAAAAATGAAGATGAAAATGAAGTAATTTCAAATACTGAAAAGAATTTCACACAAAAACGAGCTGGAAAAATTGGAGTCCAATCAAACCTTAAGAGAGAACACACTGGAGAAAGACGGTTCTCTTGCACTCAATGTGGAAAGAGTTTCACTTATAAAAGAAGCTTAAATGATCACATAAATATTCACACTGGAGAAAAACCGTTCACATGCATTCAGTGTGGAAAGAGTTTCATATATAAAGGAAGCCTTAATGTGCACATGAGAATTCACACTGGAGAAAAACCGTTCCCATGCACTCAGTGTGGAAAGAGTTTCACTCAAAAAAGCGCTCTCAACGATCATCTGCGTGCTCACTCTGGAGTGAGATCGTTCAGCTGTGATCAGTGTGATAAAAAATTTGTTTTGGAAACAAGCTTAAGAGCACACCTTAAACTTCATGCAGATGTGAAGCCTCACATTTGTTCTTTTTGCGGAAAGGGTTTTTCACTACTCAATCCTTTTAAAGTGCATGAGAGTATACATACTGGTGAGAGACCTCATGCGTGCGTTGACTGTGGGAAGACCTTTATTTCACCTGCCACCTTAAAGAGACACCAGAGAAATCATACTGGAGACAAACCATACAAGTGCTCACACTGTGGAAAGCGTTTCGTTCGGTCAGAACACTTGAAAGATCATGAGAGGGTTCATACTGGAGAGAAGCCGCACCAGTGCTCTTTGTGTGGGAAGAGTTTCATCCAAATATCTCATCTACAGGTTCATAAGAAAAACCATTGCCCAAAGAGGTCTAAGTGAGCAAACTTTCATGTTCAGATTTAGGGGTGGGCAGTATACTGGCAGAACACAGGGGTTTCCAAACACATTCCTGGAGCCCCCAAACACTGCACATTTTCCATGTCCACTTTGTCTGACACACCTTTTTCAGGTCTTGTAGTCCCTACTAATAAGCTGATGACTTGCAATACTATACTGGGGGGGGTCCACTCTTTCCGCGCTCAACTGTGCACGAAATGGAGCGGGACGCGGAAAATTAAGTAAGGCCTATACACGCGCCTTAAGACAACTTTTATTTTCTTTCACACACAGCACAGAGAAACAACTTTCTAAGAAAGCGACCAAACTGCCTGTCAAGTGATAGATGAAACTGACAATGATTTTTTTTTTAAACTGAAATGAAAGGCAATGTGGATAAACATTCACAGCCACAATGTACAGAACACCACTCAAAGATATAGAAGAAATTAAATAAAAATATTTTGGATCAATAAACCTTAAAAATATATATAAATAACTGCAGAAAGGCCACACTGCAGATAGATAAGCATTTCACGTCTGCAAATCAAATTAAATCGGCTAAATTGCCTGTGCGAGCAAGCTTTAACTAATCTACAGCGCAACATCGATGCACCAAAAAACAATCAAATATGAATTTACAGAATTGAATTAGAACAGAATATACCGTTCTAATAAATAAAAATAATTAAAAAAAATGAAATGGTCATAATCAATTCACAACTGCAAAATGCCTGAAGTGCAGGGGAACATATATTCAAAACACAAGCCACAAATAGTTAACCCAGAGTGATCAATAAATAAATTAAAATTAAAGAAATTATTAACTGCAGAGACAATAAACGCTAAACTGGAGTGGCAGTCTTTTTAGCTAAACATTCACAGCATCCAAAAATCAAATTATAACCGGCTGAAATGTTTTGAAATCACTTGTACCCTACCTGATTGAGAGAGAAAAATCCAGTCTTTCACGCGATCTGCCTGTGTCCGTTTGAGTCTTTTCAAATAGCGCGCTAGTCAGCTAACATTAGACAGCTCGTTGACGTTGGCCGGCAGAAGCGCGCCGCAGTGTTTGTCGTTGTTGAGCGGTAGGACATGAGCTGTTGGTACAACTTGCATATAAGTTTTTTGGATCATCTTTTACCATTTCAAAGTGCATCCAATTCTACACTCTAGATTTTCTTATCCCAGACATTTTTAAAGATTTAATCCCTGCCGCCAAGATGCCCTCTGTTGGTCACGGATCATGGAAGTGAAACTTAAATCTGTCACGGGTGGTTGGATTTATTCACGCACATTAAAAATATTTATTAAAAGCTTCTTTCTTCTCACATTTTTATTCATAGCATTATCTATATTAACCTATTGGGAGAGAACCGGTAAGTCTATGTAAAATCAGATATTGAGCACCCCCATATCTCGTTTCATAACACCTCTGCGAAGATTCGACCGTGAGATTGGTAGTCGAATCACGCTCCTCTTATCGAAGCTTCGAATCGTCGACTATTCAGGGTCACCCCTACAACAAAGTGAAAATATTATGAAATTTGCTGTCTCCAGGCTGTTTCCATCCAGTTGGCCTTTTACCGATAAAATGGTGTGCATTATGACGTCATCCCTAAAAGAAAAAGCATTGTCGCATAAGTTTTGTATTGCTAAAAAAAATCTGCCCTCAAGTAATTTCCATATATAATTTCTCGTATGTAGCAAATTATAATTGTATCTTTCGCATCCCAGACATGCAGAGTAATGAGACACTTGGAATTCGCCAGTTTACTGCTTACTATTTTCATGAATAATAGGCCTATTACTAAATTAGGAAATATTAGGAAATCAAAAGTCATGGCAAAGTGGGACAGTTTGTATGACAGGACTGTTGCGATCCCAGTCGGACTTATGAAAGCTGCCTGAATCATAATCATGCACTGTTCGCTGTTGGCCAGAGGCAAAGGGTTTTTTTCTCCATTTTAACACCTGTTTGCCACCTGATGTCACCTGTTGGAGTTTGGGTTCCTTGCCGCTGTCGCCTTTGGCTTGCTTAGTTGGGGACACTTGATATTCAACAATGTTTTGATCTGCCTGCGTCGACACCCTTGTATGCGAACTGAACTGAGCTGGATGATGACATCACTGTTTACTCGAGTACTGATATAGATAAATTAACTAAATTAATAACTATTGATTCTTAGAACAGAATGAATCAATACTGAATTTACTTAAGCTGGACAATGACACCATTTTCTTTAAGAGCTTTAAGAGCAAAATTATATACCAGTTATCACTGTAAAGCTGCTTTGACACAATCTGCATTGTAAGCACTATATAAATAAAGGTGACTTGACTTGACTTGCATGTAGGCTAACTGCCTTTATGTGATGAAGCCCATGGGTTTGGACACAGGGCAGCTCATTTGTCCTGTATGCAAAATTTTAGTCTATAAAAAGATTGGTAGCATGTTCGGTTATGATGTGTAGGCTTTTACTTGTGTAGGCCTTTAGCTTTTTTTAAATAGTCTATAGCTTAACTGATGTCGCCTTAACAATTCTAAAATTTGTTTAGAGCTTTCTGGATTCAATCCACTATATTTTCCTAAATTTTTAAAGTAAAATTAGCCTATATTACAGATTAATAAATGTTATTAATTGTGTCATGTTTGTGATTTTCATTTGTCAACTAGCCTCTGACCATGAAATTGTGATTTTATGACATCAATTTTATTTATTCAAGTACAAAAGTAATATGTTGTGTATTTGACCTTTTTTAAGATGCTATATTTCTCATACATTTGAAACAGAACTTATGTATTATTAAACTGTACATAAAATTATTTTTATTATCAAGTGTCTTTTTTTTTTTAGTGCATTATAAAGACTATTTAGATCAATACTTGATCATCAAACAATATTCAGAAATGGGTACAGTTGTCTTATTTTTATGATTAACTTTCATTAGAATGTAGATTGAAAAGAATGCTTGGTAATGGGCTTATTATTTTTAAAATGAGAGCAGCAACTGCCTATTACGAATTTATACACTGTAGAAAATATTGTTGCAATTAGCTATCACAACTTACAGCATCAGAATAACTTTCCCATATTTAACTTTAGATAACTCAAATATCCAAGTTGTCGCTTAATACAACTTTACATTTTAAGTTGACTATACTTAAATTTAAGGCAGCACGAACATTTTGATTTGAAACAACTTTTTTTTTAGTGTACAGAATGCAAAAGTGTCTCAAAAATGATGAAAATTTCCGTCAATGGTGGGAAAAGAGTTATAGGGTTAGTTCACCCAAAAATGAAATTTCTGTCATTAATTACTCACCTTCATGTCGTTCCACACCCGTAAGACCTTCGTTCATCTTCAGAACACAAATAATGAGCCATTATTCAGACGTAAACAAGGAAGCCTGCACGGTTAAAATTCTTGAATAAAGTCGTTATTTTTGTTTTTGCGCACAAAAAAAGTATTCTCGTCGCTTAATAACATTAAGGTTGAACCACTGTAGTCCCGTTTACTATTTTTAACCATGTTTTTAACTACCTTTCTGGACCTCAAAAGTTGCAATGACGTTGCTGCCTATGTGTGGTTCAGATACCCTCGGATTTCATCAAAAATATCTTAATTTGTGTTCCGAAGATGAACGAAGATCTTACGGGTTTGGAACAACAGGAGGGTGAGTACTTAATGACAGAAAGTTTATTTTTCAGTAAACTAACCCTTTAAGTTAAACAATAGGTGTATGTAAGAGAAAATAAACATTACCATTGTGTTCACTTGTGTTTTTTTTATTTGTGTGTTTTTTTTTTTTAAGCAGTCCCTTACTTTTGCATTACATGGACTAAAAATCTTTGTGTTCGTCTGAAGAAAGAATGTGTTGTATATCTGGGACGGCGTGAGTGGGTTTAATCAGCAAGATGTGATGCAGAAATATATTTTCGACAGATTACAAGAACTGTATTGCTGTATCTATCTGAAACTGTTCCAATACTCTTTTTCTGCAGTATCGATGCACCGAAACCATCTGCACGTTCTCACGCTCTCCTCTCCAACAGTGAATTGACACACACCCGCCTCCTCTCCCTCAGTCGTCTCATTTGCACCAGTTGAATAATGCTTGTATTGCGCATAATTTTAGTCATTCCCGCTGGTTTCATGCTCAGACCAAAAGCATGTCCACCACTAGATGGTCCAGTCTCATTTAAACTATGTGGACTACTTACCTGTCTCCAGCAATATTCTCCAGTCCCCTTTGTGTCTCCCTGCCATTCCTGTGTGTGTTCTCTATACTTACCAGTCAGTGAGGTGTGTGCTTCAGCCATCCGTCTGCCCAGTGCCTGCATGATCCAGTGAGGTTGAGTCCAGAGGTCTTGAGGTTATTAGTAATGGCACTAGCATTTTTGTGTGTCTGGGCCACACGCGTCATCTCCAACCCCTGACCAGAGTCTAATGATGGCTCCAGCCCCTTACCAGTGTCAAGTGTTGGCTCCAGTCTGTGAGCCTGCTCCAGAGTCCGCTCTAGCCCATGAGATTAATTAGAAAGAGCAACGCCTCTCTCAGTTCAAAAAGCTTACGCTAGGTCCTACGCCTTCCCTATTCAACTTACGGAAAAAGCTTAACTTACCAGTTTTTTTGTAACTTGAATATGGAAGGAGGTCTGGCGGAAGCTAGGTGTTTTACTTCATAACTTGTTAAATATTGATACTTCAGAAGGCCTTTATTAACCCCCTGGAGCCATGTGGAGTACGTTTATAATGGATGGATGCAGTTTCTTCAGCTTCATACTCATTGGTATCGCTCACTGCCATTATAAAGCTCGGATGCATCAGGATATTATTAATATATCTCTGATTGTGTTCATCAGAAAGAAGAAAGTCATATAGCCTACACCTAGGATGGCTTGAGGGTGAATAAGGTTGGGGTAATTTTCATTTGAAAGTGAACTAATCCTTTAATTAATTCGCTGTTTATCAGACTGTGATTTTATTTTTATTGGGCGAAATCTAAATTAGACAACTTGATTTGAGCTGCAGAATAGAGTTCTGGAGTTTTTAAGGTAAATCTTAATATCTCTTAATAACTTTGACATTTTTCATTAATAAAACTTGTAACATCTAACTTTAAAATGAAGTCGAAATTTATATTAAAATCATCAACATCAGTAACACGCAACAGTTGAAGGAGTCTAGAAGGTACTCTCCTTAGCAGATATTTGAAGTCAGAATCTTTACCCAAATCAAACATATTTGGGGAGATAAATAGTGTATAATCTCAACCAATATAACCGATCTTATTTTGGTTGTCTTCTATTCTATGGAGGTTATAGCTTAATACGGATTGATGTTCGCCAGTAAAGGGCGCTAGTGCAACCGAAGCAATAACATGCACCCGAGTCTAGACGAAGAGACGAAGAGAAGTGAGCGAGGGAAGGGAACGTAAACATGTCAAGTGGAACACAGCCGTTCATTCTGCTCTAAAACTGCTGTTTTTCAGACTGAGTACATTCATTTTATCATTTATTAGGAGAAATCTAAATCCAAACTACTAAACGAGTCAGTTAATTTAGTAATTCACTCAGAAATGAATCGAAATGAACATACTGTTGTTGAATATTACGTTCGTGAAACGTAAAATCTGTTTTTTTTCTTCACATTACAATGTGTAAGGATTATGAGTTGTTTTCATTTTTGTAATTAACAAATGAAACCGTTTTTATTGTATGTAAAACATATATAATGTAAGAGAAACATAAACATCAGCTAGAGGAGTTGAATTGTTTTTTAAATTGGAAGAAGTTGTTCTTCATGTGAGTTTAAATACTGTGGAATATTCCCATCTTCCCACAGGAGAAGTAGTAAGCAGGCCGAGCTACTCTAGGAGAAACTACTGACAACTATTGTAAAGATGGAGTTTGATGAACAACCCTGCAGAATAAAAGATGAAGATACAGAGGAACAAATAGGTTTGTGTTTTCCTTCATTCTCTTTTAATAAATGATGAAGAACATTAAGATGAAAACTGACATATTCTCCTGAGGACACTATTTTAGTGAATTTCTCTGAGACCATACATGTCACACGTCCTGTAAAGAGCATATTCAGGGATTATTTCAGAGATAGCAAATGTTTGGAGGTTTCACCTTGACAACTCCCTCTCCTTGGTCTTTAAAAATGACTGACATTGACTGAATTGTCAAATTTAACACTCTTATGGAAATATATTTTGTAATTATCATTTAAATCTGACTAATTTTCAAATTGTTTGTTGTAAGTAAACCTCAGGAAAATTTTATGTGGTTTCAAATCATAATATGACTTTCTGTTACAAAACAAGGCATTGATTTCATACATGTCCTCTGACTCTGTAGAAGACACCAGGACTTACTGTACATTTATCAGGCATTTTAGGTAGAAACAAGTAAATAGGGAAAGAAATTATATATCAATATTCCTATGAAATATGAGATATTCTTATGAAAATGTTGCCAAGTTGTTACTCCCATTACTACACTACTTTTTCATTACCTGCAAATAATTACATTTTATAGAATGGGACTACCCATTTATGGCAATTTTACACACATATTGCACAAAGTAAAATAGTATATCTTATCATTCTGTTATATCTTTCATAACATAGTTGAGAATCATCTTTATACTTATTTTGGTTAAAAATGGCCTGAAACCTAAAAAATTGATTGGTTTAAAAAAAAAAAAAAAAGCATTGTTTTTGCCTATAGATGTCTTATGCCTTTTTATTTTCCCTCTACAGAGGACATACCATAAAATATGAATAAAATATCTTTTTAAAAAAATCTCCATTTGTTTCTTGTTTAATTTCCAAACAATGTAATGACAAACTAATTTCACACACAAAAAAACTCTATTTCTGGTTCTCAGGAGGATATAAAAATACATCTAAAACTAGATACTAGTAGACTCGGTTGTAAACTAGATTTGTGCTTAATTAAGATTGAACTTTATTTCTTTGTTTTTCATTTGCCCTTCTTTAATTTAATTTTGAGAATTTAATATGTTGATTTTAGACTCGATGGAAGTGAATGAAGATAAATGGCATCATTTCACAAATGAAGATGGAAAACTGACATATAAAAATGAAGACAAACAACATCTGTTTCAAAAACCTCATCATTTCAAAACTGAAGATGGAAATGCAGTCATTTTAAATACCGAAGAGAATTTCACACAAAAAGAAGCTGGAAAATCTGGAGTCAAAGTATTTTTCACCTGCTCAGAGTGTGGGATGTTTTACATGCGTAAATCAGACCTTAAGAGACACATGAGAATTCACACTGGAGAAAATCTGTTCACATGCATTCAGTGTGGAAAGAGTTACATTCAAAAAGGACACCTAAAGGTGCACATGAGAATTCACACTGGAGAAAAACCGTTCACATGCACTCAGTGTGAAAAGAGTTTCATATCCAAAAGCTCTCTCACCACTCACCTGCGTCGTCACTCTGGAGTGAGATCGTTCAGCTGTGATCAGTGTGATAAAACATTTGTTTTGGCATCGGACTTAAATACACACCTTAAAATTCATACTGGTGTAAAGCCTCACTTTTGTTCTTTTTGTGGAAAGTGTTTTACACGACTGCAAAATTTAAAAGAGCATGAGCGTGTACATACTGGTGTGAAACCTTATTGGTGCATTGACTGTGGAAAGAACTTTACTACATCCGGCCACTTAAAATCACACCAGAGAATTCATACTGGAGAGAAATCATTCAAGTGCTCACACTGTGGGAAGACCTTCACTAGATCAAGCGACTTAAGATCACACCAGAGAATTCATACTGGAGAGAAACCTTACAAGTGCTCACACTGTGGAAAGAGTTTCACACGGTCAGATTCCTTGAAATCTCATGAGAGAGTTCATACTGGAGAGAAGCCGCACCAGTGCTCCTCATGTGGAAGGAGTTTCACCCAATTATCTAGTCTACAGACTCATAAGAAAAAACGTTGCCCAAAGATGTCTAATGAGCAAATGTTCATGTTCAGATCATCACTTAAAAATAATACACTTACAAGTCAATAATTTGACATTCAGATCAGTCTAAAGCTGGATAATTTGCTAAAATTAGTTGTGAAGGTTGATTGTTTGACAAGGGGAACCTTTAGGGAAGGTCACAATAATACTTTAGAATATACAGCCCGAATTCCAGAAAAGTTGGGACGTTTTTTAAATTTGAATAAAATGAAAACTGAAAGACTTTCAAATCACATGAGCCAATATTTTATTCATAATAGAACATAGATAACATAACAAATATTTAAATGGAGAAATTTTATAATTTTATGCACAAAATGAGCTCATTTCAAATTTGATGCCTGCTACAGGTCTCAAAATAGTTGGGACGGGGGCATGTTTACCATGGTGTAGCATCTCTTCTTCTTTTCAAAACAGTTTGAAGACGTCTGGGCATCGAGGTTATGAGTTTCTGGAGTTTTGGTGTTGGAATTTGGTCCCATTCTTGCCTGATATAGGTTTCCAGCTGCTTCAAATGTTCTCTATAGGTGAAAGATCTGGACTGTAGGCAGGCCAATTCAGCACCCGGACTCTTCTACGACAGCCATGATGTTGTAATAGCTGCAGTATTGCTGAAATACACAAGGCCTTCCCTGAAATAGACATCGTCTGGAAACCTTTATATACCTTTCAGCATTCATAGTGCCTTCCAAAACATGCAAGCTGCCCATACCCCCGTACCATTAGAGATACTGGCTTTTGAACTGAAAGCTGATAACACGCTGGAAGGTCTCCCTCCTCTTTAGCCCGGAGGACACAGCGTCCGTGATTTCCAACAAGAATGTCAAATTTGGACTCATCTGACCATAGAACACCTTTTTCCACTTTGAAACAGTCCATTTTAAATGAGCCTTGGCCCACAGGACACGACGGCGCTTCTGGACCATGTTCACATATGGCTTCCTTTTTGCATGATAGAGCTTTAGTTGGCATCTGCAGATGGCATGGCGGATTGTGTTTACCAACAGTGGTTTCTGGAAGTATTCCTGGGCCCATTTAGTAATGTCATTGACACAATCATGCTGATGAGTGATGCAGTGTCGTCTGAGGGCCTGAAGACCACGGGCATCCAATAAAGGTCTTCAGCCTTGTACCTTATGCACAGAGATTTCTCCAGTTTCTCTGAATCTTTTGATGATGTTATGCACTGTAGATTATGAGATTTGCAATTTGACGTTGAGGAACATGGTTTTTAAAGTATTCCACAATCTTTTTTTACGCACTCTTTCACAGATTGGAGAGCCTCTGCCCATCTTTACTTCTGAGAGACTCTGCCTCTCTAAGACATCCCTTTTATAGCTAATCATGTTTCAGACCTGATATCAATTAACTTAATTAGTTGCTAGATGTTCTCCCAGCTGAATCTTTTCAAAAGTTCTTGCTTTTTCTGCCATTTGTTGCCCCCGCGCCAACTTTTTTGAGACCTGTAGCAGGCATCAAATTTGAAATGAGCTCCTTTAGTGGATAAAAGTGTAAAATTTCTCAGTTTAAACATTTGTTATCTATGTTCTATTGTGAATAAAATATTGGCTCAAGTAATTTGAAAGTCTTTTAGTTTTCATTTTATTCAAATTTAAAAACCATCCCAAATTTTCTGGAATTCGGGTTGTATGACGCATTTGTGTAAAAGTGGCAACAAGTCTATTAAATCATAATCTATATTTCCAACTTGTTTTAGGTGTTTAGACATGATGCATTAAGATATTGAAGACTTTTGTGTTGAAAGATTCTATTAAAATTGCAGACAAACAGCAAATGCTTAACAGCTTTAATAGTCATTTTGTTGCATCTGGGTCTACATTTCAAATAAATAATTATACTAATTTTAATTCGTAATTTCTGGATGCAGAATGCCATCTATGGACTGGAGAGTTTGCTTTTGAACAAATGATCTCTTCTGATGTCTGCTCTGCTCTAAAAGGTCACGCCTGTCAGCTGGAGTGCTGATAGCCACCAGAGGGCACTCCTCCTGTCTCCTTGATCATGAAATACATTTCCCATAACACATTGGGCCTCATTTATCAATCTAATGGAGAAACGAGTGTAGAAATCATCTTAAGACAGGGTTCACGTGTGATTCATCAAACATTTGTATGCTGCCAATCCCATTGAACGAATGATTGTACGTCGATAAACGTGGCGGCTCAAAACAATTGTCATTTGAATATCACACCCCCTAAAATTCATGAGCTGTGTTCGAAATCGCACTCTATACCCTCACTATTCACTATTTCCTGCATGACTCCACTAATATAGTCCACTTGAAGGAGTGAATGAAAATGAGTGAGTGAATTCGGACACTGAGTGTGCTTACTGTTTAATAATCATTTGAAACACCAGTAGTAATGCAAATATTTATCTTGAACTCTGTCATGGAAACTAGCATGTATAAACCTTAATTAAACAATTTAATAATCAATTGAAGCTGCAGTCTGTAACTTTTTTGGTTAAAAATGATCCAAAATCAAATTTTGAGCAAGTACATAACCAGCCAGTGTTCAAATGTATCTCCTTACTTTAGCCTGATTCACAACGGTAAGCTTGTAATAATGTTTTTATAATAAAATCGGCACTGGCGGGTTTCCACTGGAAATTCGAGAATGCAGTCGTTCATATTTGCATCATCTCACGTCTGTTTACATAGAGAAGGAGCCCCAGCTAGTAGGCTATATGGCATGTGAGGATGCTGTTGGCAGCGGATCATTTATAGCCTGTTCTCACAGCAGCTGAAATAATTAAACTCATCATTTTGATGGTGGATTGTAATCCAGAAAGGTCCAAATGACAATCATCAGTGACACCTGGAGATTCACCCGTAGTCAAAAGCAAAAGACTTTGGACTGCGGAGTGGCTACAGAAATTGAAATCTACAGGTAACGCTAATACACACTAAATACACAGTCACGCAATGCTGATGTTGTTAACATTAACAATTTGAGAACAAAGTATAACAATAATAATTTGCACAGTTTGATGTGATCCGAGCAAAGCAATCGTTAGATTTAATCACCATTGGTAGCATGATTTATTGTAATGCTTTTTTTCCTCAGTTGGTCAGAACAAAAGTGGCAGACATGTTACTTACTTGTTCAGATGACATTTTCTGGTGAAAATTCTTATTTTGGTCATATTTCCAAGACGTAGAATCTGTGATTCCGAAGTACAGTATCCACACCGGTGTGGTGACTGACAGCAAACAGATTCATCCATGCTGAGGAGCTGTGCCAATGCACAACCCACGTAAAAATAATAATTCAGCAAACAACTGCAATTGCAGGTTTCAAACAGAGATGGCGACAAAGAGGCAAAACTTACGAACTGCAGGTTTAAAATGGAATTTACACCTGTATGATATTACGCTGTACCCACATTGGACCAGTGTGTGGAAAATGGATAGATGATTCAGCTGCAGGCGCCATCTACTGTAAAGACCATGGGCGAGATATGACCGTCACAGTGCATTATGGGTATTCTGTAGGCGTTGAGTGTACATTGGTTGCACACTTGTTATTGAGGTGCATTGTTGGATTAAATGAGTGCACTCTATAATGTCTACTATGGTTTCGGACACCACTACAAATGTTTGTCCCCTCAAATAGTTCCCTATTTAAGGTTATAGGGGGTGATTTCGGACACAGCCATGGTTTAGAAGCCTCACCCCTAGAGTTTACGACATGGAGAAACATAACCAGGCCAAGAAGAGGAAGTAATCTCATGAAAGAGAAATTGATCTTACTCCAAAAACACCCATTAACCTTGTAATTGCAAACAATTGCTTGTTAAATACCGGTAAATAAAACTAAACATTTACAAACATTATAAACACTGCCTATATTTTCACCTCACTCGACAACAAATCCTTTAAATTTAACGGTTTTCAGGACTGAACAAGAATGAAAAATAAGTAGCTATAAATTACATATTAAACTATAAAACACAAATTAGCTATAGTAGGGTTATAAACAACACACAAATAACAAGCCAAAATGAATTTATTTAAAGTGAAACTGAAATGGCATTAGGCTTTCCTCTCTCATTTGGCAAGAATCCAAATATGTTTCCATATGGCATATAGCAATCTAACATTCGGGTTGCTAAACTATTATTCATTATGTAAACAAGGCTTTATACTTAACTCGTTTCAATGAAACAGCATCCTTCACATGTGCAAAAATGTGTTTGGTTGGGCGCTGGGCATGCTGATTTTACAGCAGACCATTTAAATTGAGCAGTGTAACTTCTGTCTGGTTGACTGCATTTTTGTTTGATGATGAATGGACTTTTGGAAAACTGCAAAAAATAAGCTCTGTGTTTAACAAAGAGTTATGACACTTACACGTTTTGTCTGTCAAGATAATCTTTACAAGTTAACGCAACATTTATACATTTTGAAGCCTAAATAAAGTCGTCAGATATAAAAAGCTAACAGCAGGCTATAAACGGACTACAGCACACCATGGTTGCGGATCTACGTCACCACCACCAAGCTTCCTCAAACTTTATTTAACAACATGGTCGCTGATTAGGATCTGCGCTGTGTATTAATACTTATCCACTTTTTCATGAGAAATGCTGTCCAAATGTCCTGTTTGTCATGATGACCTCTAAAGTCCCCACCAAAGGAAGTAGTCTCTTTTAGCAACTTGTTAGCAACTGCAGTTTTTAAGACACCATAAAGGTTTAAAAAATCACAAGCGGGTTATAACTGGTGTGTTTTATGTCATAGATCAAAACGTGAAAATATATAGAGGCTTTGTTAACCACAGACCTTATTTCAGGCGATTTAGCAAAAACCCATTAAAAAAACAGACTTTAGGGCGATGGAACCGGAAGTCCTAAAATGCTAACTCGCTTCCAGGTTTTGCCTACAAAAACACGTAATCTCTGAGGTACTCTATTGTGAGCTTATATCACAAAAAATTCTGAAGAAAAAAGACAGAATAACAAGTATATCTCACAATTCTGTTTTTTTTTCTAAGAATTGTGAGATTGTGTCGGATTTGCGAGAAAATAAGTCAGAATTCTGATATATAAACTTCTTTTATTTTATTCTGTGGCTTCCACTTACTGCTACAGCAGAACTGTCATTTTCTGCCACCAGGAAGGCTCCGCCCACAAAAAAAACGTCATCGCTGTTTGCAAAAACAACTTTTATTTACGTTGATGCTACACACTCCATCTCAGTAGGTGGCGGAGATTCACAGTATGTTTGCTTGCCGACTGCCACAAAACCGGAAAAAGAAGAAGAAGCAGAAGAAGGCGTGTAACCCGGAAGTGTCTTGAGCAGTCGGGGTTGTAAGTGTAAAGATGGCAGGGGTGTTTGAGGTGGAGGTTGACGGTGTGGAACACGACCATGGACACGGACATCGCGACGACGACTCTCAGGTTAGATAACAGCTCTATATGTGTGTAGATGAGATTACAAAATAGGTAATAACTCATTTTCGAGATGTGAACAGAGCGCGAGGCTAGCTGAATGTTTGTTGAATCAATGATGATCACTCACATCTAATCATTACATTATACCGGGGATGTACACAATCTGATAAACTGTAGTCTAGGATACTACAATATGACAGACACAACAGGACAGGTCAGGGCCAAACATGTACCAATACAATGCATGCAAAATCCTTAAAATGAATAACACCAGACAACATCTTAAGAAGCCATTCATTTCTTTCTTTCTTTCTTTCTTTCTTTCTTTTCTTTTTGTTCTTGTTTAACTTTTGCAGAATCAGTGACTTGACATTGCAGTCAAGCAGAAATGGTAGCTCCTGAAACACACACAAACACACACAGTTGATTTATTACTGGTAATATACACTTTTATGTGTCATTTCAGACAATTCTTATTTAATTATTATAAATATTTTTTTCCCCTTTCCCTTTTCATGCAGGGCTTGACATGTCTTCCCTGTCAATGTATTTGGCCATTTTGGGTCTAAAACCTGTAGATAGCTACAGCTGGCGTACAGTAACATCAGTTTACCATTATGCTGAAGCAGCTGCCTCATATTATCCAATCATTTATGAGCTAGTAAGTGAAATGACGAGATTAATAACTGCAAATGCAACTTAATAACTTGCCACTCAATGCTAAAATCCTCACTGGACAGGTTATGGTCTTCTGTCCAAAGTGTAGCAAATACTGTAATATACTACAATTTACTACAGTTTACTTTAGTATATTCAGTATATTTATTTAAGAGGCACCTTTATTTTGATTCTGTCCACATCTTCACGTAATGTCTGTCTATGCATTACCAACCAATGCATTCTCACGTTGTCTTGAATCGTCCTCATTCATGCATCATATAAATGAGATTTCTCAGTTTGTTTACATGAGTAAAACATTTAGAGTTCTCTTTCGCGTCTTCTTGCGCTTCAATGTTTAAATTGGCAAGGCTTAAAGCTGCTGTCCGTAACTTTTTTTTGTGTTCAAAATTATATAATGAGAATGTACAACATGAATCCATTTTCCAAACCGTGTTTTTGTCTTATCGTGAATCATTATGTTACACTTATTATAAGTGTTTATATTCTATTTCAGACCGGACTGGTAGGACCCGCCGCAGAGTATCACAGTAACTGCGTGACTCGCCATAGACATACACGGAGAAAAGTAGCTCCGGCTACAATGTTCTTCCACAAGACGCGTGCAGTTCTGTTTATTAACCGCTAGAGGGCCAAAAATCGCGGACTGCAGCTTTAAATGAGTTTAGTTAACACAGATAACAATGTGTGCTATTCTGGGTGCTATTCCAGAAAGCAGGTTATGTGACATACCTGGGTATGATTAAGAGTAAGTAAGAGGATAACCTCAACTTTCGGTTCCAAAAACGGAGGAAAGTGGCTATGTAAGTAGCCATAGCAGCTTGCTCTCTGAACATAACCTGCTCCGGACAATTATCTACTTTTTTTTAACCAAAAGATTTTAGATAAATTCCAATCTGGTTTTAGGGCATAGTACTGAGTCGGCCTTTTTAAGGGTTGTAAATGACCTCCTGCTATTCAGCGACGCAGGTAATCATGCAACATTAATTCTATTAGATCGCTCGCCAGCTTTTGATACCATTGATCATTTAGTCTACTCCTGTCCTGAGCTGCTTAAAACAGTTTGTTGGAATCCAGGGAATGATTCTTAAATGGTTTTCCTTTTACTTGGAGCAAAGATCTTTTACAGTGAAGATTGGTAATTAATTTCTTTCCCAGCACCTATTACCTGTGGGGTCCCACAAGGATTCATTTTGGGTCCAGTTTTGTTATCACTATGTATACTCAATTTGGGAATGATTTTTAAAAAACGTGATCTCCTACCATCTATATGCATACAGCACTCAAATTTATTTGCCTTTGAGACTGAATAGCAATACTCCTTAGGTGTCTAGAGGAAGTAAAAACATGGATGGCCAATAATCTTGTCCAGTTGAATGAGTGGAAAACATATTTTTAGTCGTACAGTTTGTAATATGAATGTAAACGATAACTTAGACCCATGGGGTAGTTACCTGCAGGGTCAAGTAAAGTTCTTAGGAGTAATTTTTGATTCCTCTTTGAAGTTCGATACACGGATAAATACTGTGGTTCGGAACTGCGATTCTCTCAGCTAGTCCACTACTTGCATGTGTAAAATATTTATAATTACATAGAATATGTAACAAGTAATAAAATCTCGGTTGGTGAGTGATGATCTTCCAGCACTGTTTCAGCTGTGCATTCTATGGCGCACAGTAAATCAAGACCTGTCTATCTGAGCAATCAAACCAATCCAAGCACGCTCCAGCTGTAAAGCAGTATCCGATTGGTCTCTACACAGCGCCCCTATCCACCATACCCGAGATGGTTGGTTGAACTTTCAAATGACGTTGGAAGCACTGCATCATGATCGGATCCCTGGCCTAAAGTCCTATAGCTTTAGCCAAGCAGCATATCATGTCACTCCGTGCAGATTTCTCAAGATCTACACATCATGTTATGTCGTGTGTAGGCTCTTTTGAATGGAGACAACCTGTTCTAAATAAAAATGTGAGATTTACTATGGTTTTCTAATATTTCACGAAGTTACAAAGCAGAACATGGTTCAAAGCCTCATCTGTATACTGTTTACATGCGCGTCAGCGGCAACTTTTACGGTTTTGCGTCAATAAATTTGTCCGGTTCGTCAGATCAGCCAAATTTAATGACTACCATTCGAGTCATGAAATGTGATTATCGGCCAATACCGTTCTGCGGCCCATCGATCGGAGCATCCGTAAACTCAACAAAATATTGTTCTAAAGGTTTTTGGATATTTCAATCAAAAATCGTACATATTGTGCCTTTAATATCTGCTAACACTTTATTTTGATGCTCCCCAACAGACATTCCACTGATTATAAGTAACTTTGCAACTGCATGTCAACTTATTCTACAGTCTACTAATACTCTGACCCCTGGTTTCACAGAAAAGGCTTAAGCCTAGTCCCAGACTAAAATGCATGTTTGAGCTGTTTTAACTGAAAGCAACCTGTACTGATGCATCATAAATATGTTAGTGCCACTGTTTTGTCTCAAGATGCACACCAGTAATGTTTTTTTTTTTCTCTCCTCTAGTGAACATTTATAAAAGCTACTTAAATGCCCTAATTGAACTAAGGCCTAATCCTGGCTTAATCTAAGCCCTGTCTGTAAATCTGGGCCTAAGAATTATTTGACGTGTAGTTGACAAATTACTTAAAGTAAGTAGAATGTCTAAAGTAGACCGTTGAAAAAGTGTAACCACAACAATTAATAAGATTAAAAACCATCAAACGTGAAGTGTCACAGGTAGGGTTGTAATGATAAATCGATGATATATCACGGTACTGACACTTACAATTATCATATTGTGCACATTTGCGTATTGGAGAAAAAAATTAATCAGACAAAGAATCTCGCTGGCGCATAAGCAACTTCTTTCCACTTGTCTACTTAGACTCTTGCTCCACAAACATACAGTGGAGAAAATGTCAGGATGTTATCTTTAACCTTTATTCCCCATTGAAAATGAAGTTAAAATTTGCAGTATGGGAATAATTTGGCACCGATATTAATATTTTGGCCGATACCGATGTATTTGAAAGGTGATGACCGATATATTGGCCACTTAATTTAATTTTTGATATAATTTTTTGGAGAGCCTGATTACAAAAACAAAAGTCTCAGCATTAAAAGCCATGTCCCAAGCACTTCAGCATAAATCAAACGTCACTTTAAATGCAAATGAACTGCTGCACCCCGCCACCTTCTTTCCAGAAGAGGGTAGTGCTTTAACAGCTCATGCTTCAACAACAACAAAACAGGAGAATCTTACGCAGCGAAAATGTCAGAAATTGTCAGTAGCAGCTATCAGCCTTGTGTGTTTGAACCAGAGTTGGACACTAATGGAGAGCCTGATTCATTCAACTCATCGACTAGCATGTACCGTCATGTTAATCTTTTGTGCAAATCTAGCATTAACCTGAACTGACCCTCGTTTGTGAAGCAAAAGGGCGTAAAATGATTTGTGCAAATATATAACACTTCATCTTTCTTTGGCACATTTCACATATTTTGGAATCATGCTTTTGGAGAGACTGTTTATGAATAATGGGGATTATAAAAAAAGGAGTCGGTGGATTTTTACCATTATAGGCTGGTTGTTTACACACACTATAGACACATATCTGTGTTCAAACACCTTAAGTGAATTTTGCATAATAGGTCCCCTTTAACTTTTAAAATTAATTTGCACTCTGATGACTAAATTTATTTATCAAAAAAAAAAAAAAACTTTTGCCTTACAAAGAAATAAAATAATGCCTAATGCAAACTAATCATTGGACAACACTTATAAAAGAGAATGCATAAGTGCCATGGATAAATAAAATGGAATAACCATATTGTTGATGACAATAATACGAGAAATAAAAGTGCTAGTTATTATTAATAATGGATCAATGTTTTTGAAAAACACTTAAAATTAACATTACAGTATCAAATAACAGCATTGCTGTTTGAGCTGCGTGGGCTGTAGAGCTGAATGAACACCGGTAAACGGGAAACGCTTTGTTAGTGGGTTAATTAACTCAACAAAACCTAAATGAGATGTGCGCTGCACATGTTGCACTTTACTGTGTTTTCCTTTTCAAAGTGATTCCAATAATATTTCAAGCTATTCAAAACCATGTCAAACAGTGCACATCTGAAGAGTCTTAGCTAAAGGAAAAATACATTATTTATCAGCTTTAATATAATCGGCCCAATACATAATACATACAATAAATTTTTGATAATGATAACATAAAAAATGAACATGTATCTGCTGATACCGATATGCTGGCTGATATATTGTGCATCCCTAATAAATAGCATTTGAATATGGACTATATTGTTAATTTTAACCTTTTAATATTATAGTAATGTGTTGACAGGGTTCCCTCTTCCCTGTATAGTTTACAGATTTAGAGATTTTCCTTAAAGGGGTGGTTGATTATGATTTCACCTTTTTAACTTTAGTTAGTGTGTAATGTTGCTGTTAGAGCATAAACAACATCTGCAAAGTTAGGATGCTCAAAGTTCAAAGCAAAGAAAGATATTTTCTTTTAAAGAATTCTGTTTAAGGACTACAACAAACAGATGGTACTAGGGACTACAACAAGCTTCTTCCTGGGTTGGTGACATCACTAACCCTAAAATTTACATAAACCCTGCCCCCGAGAACATGCAACAAAGGGGTGAGGCCATGTTATTGCAATACAGTAAGTAACACAAATGCAATAGCATGTCATAAAAGCAAGATGCCAAGTTATAACCGTAATTAAACTAAACTATACCTGTTGTATCTTCATGCAGCATATATTCTCTGGCTCTGTAGACATCTTACAACGTTCCCACATGAGCGATTTATAGATTATCATGACAGAATATGCTAATCGATGACTTTAAGATATCCCACATCAGCTACATAAATTAAGCAACTAACCATTTCTGCATTCTTCTTGAGTCTCTCCATCATTGTATGACTCCGGTTTGAACATAAAAGGCTGAACAGTTTGACATTTTCTGTGAGTCTTCATGTGGTAATCGACGCTGCTAACACTATATGCTAACAGGAGCTCTTGAAACCCTGCCCTCTGCTTGGAAGCAAGCAGCTCAATTGCATTTAAAGCGACACACAAAAACGGAGCGTTTTAGCTCACCCTCAAAAAGTGACATATTTAACATGCTATAAAAAATGATCTGTGGGGTATTTTGAGCTAAAACTTCACATACACACTCTGGGGACATCAGAGACTTATTTTACATCTTGTAAAAATGGTATAACTATTGGTATAATAAAATGGTATAAGTAATACTTGGTATGAGGTTGTCCTTGTAAAAAATGCTTAACCATATGTATTGTAAAAGCAAATACATTGAATTTACTTCCTGCTTACTATTTACTGTTCAGATGCTGCTCAGCACTTTGCTCTCGCTTTTGTATTTTATCTCCTAATTTTAATTTCAGCAAATCAGCACAGTGTTCAAATTACAAGCTTGGCACCGACACTAAAATTAGAAACTTTTGAACTGTAATATTACAGCACAAAAGGGGAATTTTTATCTGACCAGCCTCCCACTGCCAGCAGCATACATTACTGGGACGGGACAAAACATCTGCCTATATTCAGACAAAAATGCCTCCATCTGGTTCAGAATCTGCCTGCACTGACACCATTATATGAGAGCTGGACGACGACATTACTGTTTTCTCCAGAGCTGCTGTATAGATAAATGAACTAAATTAATATCTAATGATTTTTACAATAGAATGAATGAATACCAAACTTACTTAAGCTGGACAGTGACACAATTTTCTTCTAGAGCTGCTGTGCAGCCAAATTATATTCCCACTATTCCCTCTGCACTGTAAAAAGCACTATATAAATAAAGGTGACATGACTACTTGCTGCACAAACTGCCACAGACTTCTACAAAAGATTGCAGTTCTTAAAACAAAGGCCGTGTTTACACCTGGTATTAAGATGTGTTTTGGTCGATGTTAAATATAGGTGTAAACAAGGTCTAAAACGTTTTGACCTTGTCCACTTTTGGCCAATTCCGGAGGTAGTCAAACACATTCAAACTTATTGCTTTCATAGTGTAAACACTCGTGTGGTCGAATGTGTTCAAACAGCCACAAAAGACCCCCTACTCTCCGCCTACTGCGTAAACATTATGGGAAGCGCGCTAGACGGGATTTAAACTTTGTTGGCTGAAGTCCCAAGTTTGGTCTGAAGACAAAAAATGTACCAAGCACAATGTTCTCTCACCATTCCTGATTTCTAACACATAGGCTGTCAGAGCAGAAACGTAAGCTGATGTGCTCCATATTTTTTTCCATCATCTCCGGGCGAGTTCATATGTAAATTGCGCAAGCTTATTTTGTCCATTAGATTGAAAGATCTGTAAAAAGCCCATACATTTACCCACCCATAGACCCATTTACCCTCCACTTGAAGAAATCAAGACAGAAGTGGTTGAAAGTGGACAAAAGAGACAGATTAAAACACCAGGTGTAAACGGATATGTGTCTCCCTCGTCTACTTGTGATCCGATCGACCAAAACGCATCGTAATACCAGGTGGAAACAGGGCCAAAGTTACTTGTGGTCCTAACAGAACTCACTGTCGAGAAGCACTAGATTCGCTGGCGAGGGTCCACACATGCTGGGAGGGGGTCCACGATGAAGCTTTCCTTGTTAGATAAATATATGTGGACAAAGTTTCTGATATGGAAAAAAGTAATTGTACGCATTTTAGCCTAAGGTTGCAGTTTAATGTTGAAGTGCACTTCTGCTTAAAGTTTGCTGTAACTAATTGCTGAAATAACTCATATTTCAACAGATTGATCTGTCCCAGCTCTCACCAGAGGAAAAGTGGAGGTCTGTACCTTTCTTTATTATTATTTCAAATATATATATTCACACACACACATAAATATGTACAGTTTCTGCAATTAAATTTATATATATATATTTTTTTACATAATATGTATTAAAGGTAGGCACAGTGCGGTGGCTCAGTGGGGTAGCAAGAAAGGTCTCTGGTTCGAGTCACGTCTCAGCCAGGAGGCCTTTCTGTGTGGAGATTGCATGTTCTCCCCACAGGGTTCCCATGCTTCTTGAAAGTACTTGAATTTCAGACATTTTGGATTCAAGGACTGGAAAGTATGTGATAAGAAACATAGGTGCTTGAATTAAACATGAACCAGGGTTAATACAAGGTGCTTAAAGTGCTTGAAGTACTTGAATTTGACTTTTTGAAAATAAAGTACTGGAAAACCCTTAAGCAGCCATATTTATGAAGAGGTACTTGAAAAGTGCTTCAATTGTTGAAAGATAATATATATGAAATTAGTGTTTAATATTTTCAAGAAACACAAATGCAATCTTTTCACGCTGTAGTCCGTCTGATGTAGATATAGAGCTATTTCACATGGCTATAAGCTTGACAGTGCTCATGCATGGTATTTCTAAGTATGTGATATAGCTTTCATTCTTCAGGTCAAACATATTCTGGGGTGGGGGTGGGGAGGATCAATTTCAGTGAGGGGGCGTAACCTTAACAGCTTGTTCGTCAGAGACAACAACAAAACTGGAGAATCTCACACAGCCAAAATGTCAGAAATTGTCAGTAGCGGTGTTCAGCCTTATTTGTTCAAAACTTAGTCTGACACAGATGGAGAGACTCAGGAAGAAGTTACAACATTTCTGAATGGTTAGTTGATTAATTTTATGTAGTTGTTGTGGAGTTAACTTTATTCAACTTGTCGATTAGCATGTTCCATCATGATCATCTATAAATTGTTGTACAGGTGCTCATTTGGGAACTGTAGTAGGATGCCTACAGAGCCACAGAATATACTGTATGCTGCATGGAGATAGAACAGGTATCATTTTGTTTAATTACGGTTATAATTTATATAATCATCTTTAGTCACATTGGCTGTACAGCATGCTAACAAGCATTGTCCGACAGAAACACGATTTGGGAACATTCATAAATAATAAAAAGTGCAATACTTGTTCAGGATAAGAAGTTTGAGCACAAACAGTTTGTATCGAACCATCTTTCAGAATCAACCTTTGTGCATATCCAGGATTAAACTGACCCACGTTTGAGTAAAATGATTTGCACAAACATATAAGACTTTATCTAATTTCTTTGGCACATTTCCTTCATAAATGAAATTCATCCATTGTGTCCTCAGTGGCTCAGATGCCAGGAGTCTATGGAGACTCTTATGTTCATTGGTATGCTAATGGCTGGGATGCTAATGGCAAATACGTCACCAGTCATGAGCGGGGCTTGCAGTGTCTGAAAATACGCTTTTCCAGATTTCCCCCTACTGTGACGTCATTATGGAGGGAAATTTGGAACAGCGTATTTTCAAACATTGCTTATGATTTATGGGGATTATAAAAAAAAAAAAAAAAAAAAAAAAAAAAAAAGGAGTGGGTGGATTTTTACGATTATAGGCTGGTTGTTTACACACACTGTGGACACACCTCAGTGTTCAAACACCATGTAAAAGTGAATTTTGCATAATAGGTCACCTTTAGTAAAAGTTAAGTCCTAACTCACAGTCTATAATATTAATATTATAATATTTAAAAGGGATCTATTATGCCCCCTTTTACAAGATGTAATATAATTCTCAGGTGTCCCCGGAATATGTCTGTGAAGATTCAGATCAAAATACCCCACAGATCATATGTTGATCATGTTGTAATTGCCCCTTTTTGGGTGGAAGCTAAACATACTGTTTTCATGTGTGTCTTTAAAGGGGTCATGAACTGCATTTTTTTTTTTTTTTAATAATGTTTCCTGAGGTGCACTTAGCCATCTGATTTGAACGCTCTGGAAGGGGCGTGTCTGCTGTGAGACTTCAATGTAAATGCCCACTGCTATGATTGGCTAACAACTTTGCATATGAAATAAGTTTTACGTGTGGATTTCTCTCAGAAACTTTTACTGCCTTTTTACTATTACAGCTGTCGAGATTAACTAATCGTGAAAATTGTTGATTTATAGCATTATATTTAGATCAACTTGCGCTGTGTGATTGACAGCTCTGGCGATTATAAAGGGAGCGTTCTTTGATGTATATGATTTAATCACAATTTAAATGACAGATTATTTTCATGCCTCTAAGAGAAACAATGTGAAGTTGACTGTTTAGTCACTGGCTTGATTTGCTGGCAGATAAACAGGAATAAATGATTTTGAGACAAAAGATCTGACTGAACATGAATCATTATCAGAAATCACTGATCACAGACAAGGCATTAGAATTAACACAGTTACTTACATATTGTGGCATTACTGTCAGGTCCATATCTTGCAGTAAAAGTCTGTTTGCAAAGCCTGCACCAAAATTGCGAAAAAACTGATTTATCAAAAGAATACACATTTAAATGTACTGAACAAACAAATAATACTCTACTGAGACATTCACATAGTTGAAAATAAATAACCATTTTCCTAGCATTAGGATCCTTTGGAAAGTAATGTTATTTTTATGTTATGTTTTGGTCCACCTTGTATCGCTCTTCTCTCCTTCTCATCTCACTAATGCACCAGTGGGCGTGGCTAAAGAGGCAATGATGTAGAAGTAGGCATTAATCTGATTCTGCAGAAGCGGCCTTTTATCACACTATTACGTCATAATGTGACGAAATGACGTCAAAACGAGTTGTCTTCGGAGCTTGGCTTCAGTAAGAGATGTTTTTGGACTAATGAGGAAGTTTTGAATTCTGAAACTTGCAGGATGTTTTTATAGTACAATGACCTCTTGTCAAAAGATCAAGGAAAATTTGATTTCTCAATTTATGACCCCTTTAAATGTAAATGAGCTGCTGCTCCCCACCCTGTTTTCCAGAAGAGGGCGGAGCATTTACAGCTAATACCTCAGATACTCCAGCAACAACAAACAAAACACATTTGTTTTTGATTATCATTTGTTTGATTATCATATCATCCGAAGCGTGCGTACAGAAAGCACTCTGTCATACGGCGCATGATGCATGAGCACTAAACAAAGTTCTCTTTCATGTCTTATTGAGCTTAAAGGTGCAGTATGTAATATTGACAGCTAGTGGTTGAAATGGGTACTGCAGTTCAAATTCAAAATATTGGGGAATACTTGAATGCTACTGTTAAATGCTATAACGAGGACAAACTCACTCAGGGGAGCAGCTAGGCTAATCAAGCTGATACAGTAATGGGCGGGGCCTGTTACATTGTGACTTCACAATGTGTATCATTCCTGAACGACTCATTTTGAGACACTGTTTCTGATCTATGAGGAAAATAACGAATGGAGTTGGATGGGTTTTTGGCATAATAGGGTGGTTGTGTACACACACTGCGGACACGCATATCTCTGGTGGAATAGCGTTAGATTTGTTGGATTTTTGGAGCATCCCTAACAAAAACACATTAAAATAATTTTTTACAGTGTAGGCTGCTGTCAGTTTAAGACTGATCCAATATACTGATACACATCTGAGGTGATACGGAGCTGTTTATATTCACTTGAGACATACTGTAACCAACTGGGTTTAAATGAATGCTCACCAATACGGGCATTTTGATATTCTGTGTGTGTTTGTGCTCAAGTGCAAGCATGAAAGAGAACTGAATTCTGGATCACATGCTGTGGTGGCTTTCTGTGCATGAGCTTCAGGTATGTGTCAGTCAGCGCAAGCACCACTTTAAGTTCTTTTTTTGTGACACATCTTGTTTTCTCATTAAAGTGTCAATAACTTCGAGCAGGTGTATATTTACATAAGAGAACAAAAAGTTTGGCACACCCAGTTTGCCTTCAGGGAGTGTAAGCAGAGTGCACTGCCTTGCTGTCACACATCTGCACAACTCAAGAAATACGACTCTTATTAAAACGCTATGTTGTAATGAAATGAGGAATATTACCATTTTAACAACAAGGTATCACAATACATTTCTAATATCAGTATACTGAGAAACATTGCAAATTTCATACATTTTCAATGCTAGTCGGCGCGTTTCACCTTAATTAGTCCTAATAGGAATATCAATTGTAGTTATAATCCTAATAGTAAATTTGAAAATTTACATAAATTAACATTTGCCAAAGAAGCTACTGTGTCTACAGGATTAATTCTTTGGGGAATTAATCCTAATTTGGCTGTATTGATTGCTGTGTTTTTTTTTTTTTTTTTTTTTTTTTTTTGTGCATTTAACAGACCTGCAACACAATTTTAGGTTTTAGGCGACACAACTAGAGATGGGCATTTTTTGAAAATATTGTATTGGAGTATTTGCTCATAAAAGAATATTCAAATATTTGTTTTTTTAAATTAATTTTAATGAGAGATGTTTTTTTAATCATTATGATTTTGTCAACATTTCGGAACAAGCTTATGATCAGCAAATGTGCACTTACATTATATCTTAAGATTTTCTTTTAGTTGAAAACAATAAACAATGTGCGTAAAGAAAAAATATACAGAACGAAAGCATTTAATCTAAAGCAGAGCGAACGAAAAAAAATTTCATGTTGAGAAAAAAAGAATATCCATGCACAGATGAAAGTTGGCTCCTCAGTCTGAAAACAACAACGCCAGGTGCTAGGAAAATGCGCTCCACTGACAGACGTTGCAGGGACACTGATAAAGGTGTGCTAAGCGAAGTTACATACTGCACTTTGTTCTTAAACCTGTCTCTCTTGATGAAAATTAAAGGAAGCATATGTCTTGAGATCGTTTTGCTATCAGATAAGTTATCTTCTCAGCTCACTCGGGTGTGCAGTTGCACTTACCTGCAATCGTGAATGCAGTGATGGACAGCTGTCTATTCTCATTCAACTGGTGTTTGGATTTCATGCGATTTCTCATTGTGGTGGTGATATTATAACTCAGTTTCACCCGATAATATTTCCACATGACTTATTGATCAATTTGGTCCAAATTCCATTTTGTGAGGTCAATTAAGAAAATAATTTTTGCAAAGTAATTCAAACTTCACTGCGATTAGAGGTAGATGAAGACATTCTGTAGTCAAATACAATCAGCTTGTTAACAAGCTCCACAGCGCCACCCTTTGCATTTAGTTATAACTGTGAGTTTTACTTTGTGTGCTTAGGATTTCACTCCATATATGGCCAGCAAAGCAACATATTTAGCGAAATTCAAATAGTATTTTTTTTTATTTTACAAATAATAATTACAGACCGAATATGTAACTATTCATGCACACCCCTAGTTACAACCCACTAATTGAAAACCACTGCTGTAATTTACTTGTGCCAAACCTAAATGAACAAGTAACAGCTAAAAGATTGCATCTTTAAAAACTGATTATGTAATTGATTGTTTATAAATGTGTGCTTATTTTAAGGATTTCTTTTCTGTTTTGCAGGTTGGAACATGCTAAAATGCATGCCAAACACAAAGGGCATGAAGCCATGCATGCAGAGATGGTTCTCATTCTCATTGTCACACTCGTCATTGCCCAACTTGTCCTGGTTCAGTGGAAACAGAGACACCCTAAATCATACAATGTAAGCCCATTATTTGCTCTTCACACACACTCATGCACAAAATAAAGTGGATTCAGCACATGTTTCAGCTTTAAGCTTTAAATCCTTTAAAATCATTGTTTGTTTGTTTTTCCCATCAACCTACACTCCGTAGTCCATAATGCCAAAACAAAAACCAGATTAGTGATTACTTTGCAAATTTATTAAAAAGTGTTTACAGCCACCCGTTTGTCTAGGGTAGAAGAGGATGTAACAATTATTGTAAATTAAAAACAATATTAAATATAGCGAAAATGACTGACAGCCACTTCAATCCCCTGATCCAGAAAAACACAAAATTAAGCAAATAACTTAATTTTATTGAAAACGACTCAAAGATAACAACAACAAAGAAAAAAAGGAAGCTAATAAATCTTCAGGAGAGGGCCAGGCCAACATGACAAACTGACAAGGGAAGCATTAAATAACCTATTCAAAAGTAAACATATAAACAACAAAGTCTTACCTCACTCCCTGTCTATCATAAACACAAGCAAAATTCAGGTTGTTAAATTCAAGGCACCCTTTCTACGACTTCCAAATTCAAACAAATTAATTACACAAATTAAGAGTATAAAAACAAAATAGTAATGGTAACATAAGAGAAGAACACACTCAGCATTTGCACGCTCTCACAGCTAGCGGTGACATAACTCATTCACAGAGTTGAGACACAAAGACCACCTTTACTTTAGAAAATTCATTAAAAGATGCAATTCTAGATCAGGGAAAAGACTGAGGTGCATTCCGTCAGCAATCCAGCTCTCAGGAGAGAGAGAGAGAGGGAAAGAACAGAAGAGAGCAAATAGGCAACACATAACACACCCAGTAATTAGTATTGCTCTCCCCAGATCACACACACATAACAAATATGTCCACAGGACGTAACAAAAGAAACAACTGATATTTCACATTAGCATAAATATTTAGACCCTTAAGCCAGTACTTAGTTGAAGCTTTTGGCAGTGATTAGGTCCTCAAGCCTTTTTGGGTATGATGCAACAAGCTTTACAAACTTCAGTTTGGGGATTATTCTCAAGCTCTGTCAGGCTGTATGGCAACCAGCGGTGGATAGCCATTTTCAAGTCTCTCCAGAGATGTTTGATTAGGTTTAAGTCCAGGCTCTGGCTGAGCCACTAATACCCCTTTTCCACCAGCATGAACTGGGTGCTAGTTTAGAGCTAGTGCTATTGCCGGTTCGGAGTTGGTTCGACTGGCGAGCCTTCTAAGAACCGGTTTGCCTTTCCACAGGCTAGAGAGCCACCACAGAGCCAGGACTTACATCGCGGTATACGTCTCATCTTTTCCGGCAACACTAGTGTGGCAGCGCCAAACACAAACACAACATGGCGGACATTGCGTTACTATTGATGCTCATGGCTTTGCGAACCTACATCAGCATCCAAACACGGTGAATTCAACGTGTTCGTGGAGATTACAATCAAGCTGCTATTAGCTCGATTAGCTAATATTTCAAAAATGGTGATCACAAGTTTCTGTTCGTCTTGTTGGTCATGGTAACCCCGCCCCCAGCCCCTGACGCAAACGGTTCTTGCTTCTAGACCAGCAATGTTTTGGTGCTACTTATGAACCACTTTTCCTGGTTCGGAGCTGGTACTTTGGGTGTCGAAAGACAAAGAACTGATTTGAAACTAGGCTCTGTCTCTGATTTTCATGACTAGTTACACCTCTGGCAGTACACCAGCGATCTAACTTTTTTTTTTTTTTTTTTTTTTTTTTTAATTCACTATAGGTCTTCAGGTTTCTGCATATTTCTAAAGTTCTCTGGTACTAACTCAGAAGCTCTTAACACAGTCTCAGTTTAACCAGTTTAACTTTTTTATAGTTCTGGCTATCCTTAACACTTAAAGAAGAATAGGCCTTTTGTGCCTTAACTCTTGGCACACACTGTTGAACAGTGTTTGTTCAATATCTGGCCATTATCATTTGCCAAATATTCTAACAAACCAAAAACTGTCAACATCACTCACTACATTTGGATAAAAGCTTAATATTATGGGCCACATCCCACTCTTTTTTTTTTTTTTTTTTTTTTTAAACAGAACTGGTTCAATCACTTGAACTGTCCTCTATCTTACCCTCACCAATTAACTGAAAACATAAGGCCTTGACCTCCAATTTATGAATCTCAATTACGCTATTCAATGTATCTTTTCTATCTGTAAGGGCATCAGCTCTTTTTATTGCTCAAGAGAATGTTAAAGCAGTAATAGAACAGCCCTATCATAATACCCAAGAACAAAGGTTTATCAATATCATACGCCTCCAACTCAATCAGAGCTGCTTTAACAATTAATGCAACATTCTCCTTAGACTTCATCTTTGGTGGTTAAATGTATTTTATACTTAGCTGCCACCTCCAGCAACTGTTCTCTTGTTAGTTGTTTAAACAATTTCTCACTACGATACTTCATAAATAACTTAAGTCTAAATCAGTAGCCATTTTGTAGCAGAACTGATTGTGATTGTTTAACCTAACTCACAAGCACAAAAAGTGAGCATTCCCCCTAACTCTCTCATCTCCTCTAAAATAACTCAACCCCATTCTTTGTGCCTCCACCAAAAGCAGAGTATTTTCAAGCACTCAAATACCATCAGTTGTATTATCTCACGAACAAACCAGTGAGTCAAACAATAGCGTCAGCGCTCTCAATCCAGTGTCAGCTTAAAAAAACAACTAAAATAAAAAATAAAAAAAAAACATTGCTATGCCTACCAGACACTAAGGCCCTGTTTACACCTGGTATTAAGATGCATTTAGTCGATTGGACAAGTGGACAGTTCTAAATACGGGTGTAAACAGGGTCTAAAACATTTTGAGCAGTTGAAAACGCATTCGACTAGACTGCTTCCGTAGTGTAGACACTCATGTGGTCGCCCTAGCCCTTACGGCTCAAAATTTATCAGCACAAATATAAGTAAAATTTTGGACAGTTTGTGGCACTAGAGGGATTGAGTTAGAGACTCCAAAATTGCTGTGGTTAATGTTCACGCTCTCCTCTATCAGTGTGCCAAATTTCCCAACTTTTTACGTTTTTAACATATGGTTCTATGGGCTGCCATATGGCGCTTTTCCACTGCATGGTATGGTTCGGTACAGCTCGGTACGGATCACTTTTTGGCGCTTTTCCACTGCATGGGACGGCTCTGTACAGAACAGTATGGCTCACTTAAATAGTACCACCGCGGTTGAGGTTCCAAGCATGCCGAACTGATACTAAATGTGACGTGTAAACACTGCAGGACACTGATTGGTCAGAGAGAATCATCACTACCAGCGTCATTGAATTTGAAACACAAGACACCAAACCCGCTAGAATTAAATAGTCAGTAACAGCCACCGCAGTATCGTTTGTTCGCACAATTTTTTTTTTAAACAACTTGCTTTAAGCAACCGTCGCACGCAACTTAAAAAAGAAATGGCTGTATTGTGGTCCGCAGATGAGGTGCAGACTCATTGGTAGCTGAGGAGTGGATCCACGGCAGTAAAGGCAGTGCAACTATAACGATCAGTCTATAATCCCACCCACTTTGAAGCGAGTCATTCCACGCAGTGGAAAAGCACTAATAGGCTCTGCAAGAAGATGACAATGATGACTAACTGATACAACAGGTGCTTGGCGTCGAACTACAGCAAAAAAAAAAAAAAAAAAAAAAAAAAAAAAAAACATGACATGCATGACACATTTTTTGGTCAACCAATGTGTTTATGAAAATGTCAGAGGTCCTAGATTTAAAACTTGCTAAATGTTACCTAAATGCAATATGTTTTCTTCTGTTTTTCACTTCACGTGCACTTACAAAAAACTTAAATGTTAGGCTTCCTATGTTTATTTTTATTGATTATATTTTATTTCGTTTTATTTGCTCACTGCTTGTATCAGCTAGAAACAAGTTTTTTTTTTTTTTAGGGTTGGCCTGGTAAGACCCAGTGATTTCATTGGGGTGGCATGCATAAATAAACAAACAAACAAACAAACAAACAAGTTCCTGCTTCATATCTAGAGAAAATCACTTGATATGCAGTCACTTAACTGTGACTGTGTATAGCCTGTGTGGAAAACCTTCATACATAAATGGATTTCATGTAACAGCACGTCAACAAACACTTGTTAAACTGGTCCCATTGTAATAACAGTGCTGCAAGATTACTATTCTTAAAACCAGTGGTTTTCAAACTGGGGGTGCGGCAAGGCTAAGAGATGGTGTACAGTCAGCAGGTTATGCAAAAGAAACCTCTTCAGGGTGATACAAAATCCCACTGCCTAATTATCCCGCTAATGCGGCTACTTGTCACAAGTAAATAATTGAACACAAAATATTAATTTGATATTATTTTATTACCTCAAAATGACTCTCAATACCTGCTTGAGCGGTTTGTTATCAGTTGTAGCAGTTGTTGTCATGCAATAACAGAACACTAGATGGTGTGATTGAAGAATCAGATTTGAGTACTGCAGGGAGCTGTATAAAAATATGATGCATGGATCTGCACTAAGCATGGACAAGTTTGTGAAAGGACTGCCAGTGCCAGGCAAATGTAAAGCAGATGATGAATCTACTTTAATTTCACAAATACCAAAATAATATGTCTAGAACCCATTATAATCAGTGATTCTGTCTACTGGATGTGGCACAACACAAGACAATTCCCCGACAGTAAACTGATGCCCTGTTCGATTTCTGACATTCTCCAGTGCTCTGACCCAAAGTACAAATGGATTTGCAACGTTCGCTTTTTAAGACTCCACTTAGTGACTTAACATCACAAACACAAAGAGAAGACCGTTGAAGTTGAGAAGTTGTAGTACACTATTAATTACAATATTTTAAATAAATTCTGTAGAATTTTGCAGTCAAGGTCATGTCTGACAGTGTCATTATGTGGGTGCATGTATATTCATCAAAGAATCCTGAAAAAATAGTTTAAAAAATATGAAGTAGCACAACTGTTTTCAACATTGATAATAATAGGGGTGTAACGGTACATGTATTCGTCCCGAACCGTCAAGGTGCACGTCACGGTTTGGTGCATACAGTCAGACAATGAATACAGTCAGTCATAGGCGATCCACACTCCAATCCAGAAGGGGGTGTGTGCGGTAATGCAACACAGTTTGCTAACCACCACAACAGGAAAAAGCACAGAAGAACAAATGATCTAATCTCTCAACCAGTGTTTCAACTGTGGAAAGACATCATTAAAACAGCTCACATAGCATTACATTTACCTCAGGCAAGTCATTTAGTGTCCACAGCATGTTAGTTCACTAGAGAAATGAGCGCTAGAGGGGTCTCATTGCCATCACGTACCTCATGTGTCTCGCTTGTTTATGGGCATTCCAGTAAAAAGTTCCTACTAGGAGCTAGTACGTTCCCAATTCTGAGGACAAATTGAATGCACCATAAAGCTTTGTTTACTGTCTGTCCACTGACTGTGCGCGCACTTCAGAGGCATTTAATGTTGACACGATTGCCATTGTACTATTTCTGAAACAACAGGGAGCAGTTCATATGGTTTAACTTTTTTTTTTTTTAACCATCATACCATTTTTATGTCAAACATGTCTTTGAAAGATTTAAATATGTGGAAATGTGTATATATAAAAAGGGTTTTATGTGTTTTTTTTTTTTTTTTTTTTAAAGATAAAAGAAATGAAAGGAATAAAGATACTATATCGATAGCCTAAATCTGGTACAGTTAATCGTTTTATAGGGAAAAATACATATGCACATGATAAATGGGCTCTTTGTAAACTATCATTTTATATGACAATGCCTCTGTCCTTTTGTGCAAAATATGATTTTTTTTTATTTATTTTTTTTTTGGAGATGAAACATGACCACTAGAGCTGGGAAAATAAATCAATGCATTGTGAATCGAGAAATTAATGCATGCTTCCAATTCCTTACACCACTGGCATGTTCTATAAAATAATCATTCATAAAGTTCGAAAAAGCAAATTACAAGGGTGTTTGCAGTGGGCTGTTTACGTTAATCTCGCATCATAACAGCATTCTGAGGTGCAAGTACGTTCTCAGATTCAGCCGAACGCACGAGCGCTCTTCTTTGTGAGCATTTGAGCATGCGGTTAAAAATAGCCTAGAGCACCATCTGCTGTCAAAAACTAAGCAAGAGAGAATCGCAGTGCATCTGGAAAATCTCAGAATCAATCCATGAATCGAGAAGCATCGATTTATTGTCGCAGCCCTAATGACCACTGATATTTCTAGATGGGTTTTGAAAGCTAACATCTAAATAGAGATTTGTTTTTTTTCCCCCAAGTTGGTAACCCTCTTCCAAATGTGGGTCGTTCCTCTGTACTTCACCACTAAGCTGCACTGGTGGAGGTTTCTGGTGACATGGTTCATCTTCTCTGTTGTCACAGCGTTCATCAGTTTTCGCGCTACCCGCAAACCACTGGACTGCACCACTCCGAGGTAACCAAAAATAGTTTTACCATCATGCCATGGGACTGACCCTGTTTAGTTATGTTTGACTTTCTGTGTCCATGTTTGGTACTTGTATAAATTGTTTGAAGTAGGGGATGTGCAGTATTGATAAAAATGGTATCTCAGTATTTTCTGTGATTTTGACGATAACAATAATTAGACAATATTTTCCTGAGTGTGTTTTTGTGCAGTTACCTTGGCTGGTTTAGGCCTGTCATGGATGTAGTGATTTTACTTTAGCCCATCCAGGGTGTCACTTAAGGTGTGGTTATGAGTACATCAGATGACCACCTTACCCCTTTCTTAGTTTGGGGCACCAGTCAAGGTCTTTTACCTTGGCACTGGCAGAATGAGAACACTCCCAACTGGAGGCTGTTCAGTCATTTATAATTAAAGTAAAGCGGAGGGAGTTGGTCAGCTGATTTATCTAAAAGATTGGTTATCATCACAAGGAAGACACAAGTATAATAAAATTTATTTTTATTAACAAAAGATAAACAAGAGTAACTAACACAACTACTAAATGAACACCATGAATGATAAAGGAATAAAGTGCAGAAGACGAAAGATTATTTATTAACCATCATCAGATGTAAATTATGTTTAATCAAATTTGTTGCATGAATTCAATTGGAATAATAATACAATTACCAATCAAATGAAATCAGTATCAACAAAATCCATCTTTGCATTACAAAGGTGGCACGTACAGTATGCTGCAGCTGAAGTGACATTTAGATTTATTTACAGACTTTAATGCAGCTCAGAGGTGGCTTGTATGCATTTACACTGCATTTACATGCTAATTAGCTAATTAGCTAATGCTATGAGATGTAATTTTTTTTTTAAATTGAATATTTCATTATGAAATTATTATTATTTTTTTTAAATGAAACGATACTTTAATTATGAAACTTAAACCGCCAGTAGGTGGCAACAAGTCAGTCTTAATGAGTCATTAATTCATGCGATTCATTTAAATGAATCCTCATTAAATGCAACAATATGTGACATATAACAATGTTAACTTAATGTTTATTGATCTGTATTATCAATGACATTTGCAATTGATGGTCACAAAAAACAGCACTCTTGCTTGGGTGATATTGCTAAACTATATAATTATGTATATAAGGCAAACACATGGGGAAAATGACCCTGTATATCTTGAATTTAAACATATTTTTTTAGTTGAACTTAAAGGGATAGTTCACCCAAAAATGAAAATTATCCCACAATTTACTAACCCTCAAGCCATTCTAGGTGTATATGACTTTCTTCTTTCAGCTGAACACAATCGTAATTATATTAAATAATATCCTGGTTCTTCCCAACTTTGTAATGGCATTGAAAAGAGCCTGAGTTTTTGAAGCTCCAAAAAGCTCATCCATCCATCATAAAAGAAATCCATACGACTCCAGTGGGTTAATAAATGCCTTCTGAAGCAAAGTGATGGGTTTGTGTTTGAGTTCCGGTGGAAGGGTGACCTCTGACCCGACGTATGACGTAGCTTCTCTTTTCTTATATTGAAATCCTCCCACAAGACTTCTCGTTTTAGATTTCTAATTCGTGATCAGCGTTTGTTTTGCTCTATCATCTGCACTTCCTTGTTCGTCAAATCTCACCTAAGCTTATGCTGCGTTCCAGACAAGGTTGGACTTGGGAATATCCCAAATTAAATGTTCCACTTCAGACCTCAGTGAGTTCCAGGCAATCAGACGTCACATTCACATGTTGACCACATGATGTCGCCATGACACAATGAGAGCATATCGTGTTGTCAATTATGGCAAAAACAGAATAAAAACAATTAAAAATTGCTTTGAAAACAGCTGATGAAAAGCAAAAATGAAGTATTATTACACAGGCTTAATGTCTAATGTTATAGTTTGTTTTTTACGTTTATGCTCATTGGAAGCGGACTTGCCGACATCTTGGATGTGACGTCAAATGACTCGTCTCACTGAGGTTGGGGTTGATCAATGTACCTCGAGTTTACAGGTCAAATGTCCAACTTTGAGTGGCGTTCCAAAAGTTATTTTCAAGAACAAGGTGGGAAAACTCCAAATTCCGAGCTGTCTGGAACACAGCATTATGCTACGCCTACGTCATACGTCAGGCCATAACTCGACTCTCTCGTGAACACGTGTACGGCCGTTGCCAAAAGCCAGACGTTATAGTTTTTGAAGTTTTAAATATGGATATTTTTCTGACAGAAACCCATTGCTTTACTTCAGAATGCATTTATTAACTCACTGGTGTCTTATGGATTACTTTTAAAAATCCTGGGAAAAGCCAGGATATTATTTAATATAAATCCGTTGTGTTTGGCTGAAAGAAGAAAGTCATATACACCTAGGATGGCTTGAGGGTGAGTAAATTTTTGGGCGAACTATTCCTTTAATCAATGTTTTTAGTTATTTCAGTTCAAACGTATTGAGTAAATTACAATATATTCAAGTCTGGGATTTTGACTGAATGAAAAAGACCTGTTTGTATTTGACGTTTAGTTATGTTGTACAATTAAAGCCTGTCTGCAACTAGCACAGCACAAGTGGAAAGATACTTGTTACTGCACTGGCATTAGTAAAGCTATTGCTCATTGATCGTAGCGTCATGCATCACAGTCTTTGTGCATGCAGCCATCTACAACCCAACCATAAGCTCTACTCTTCAGCACAATGGTAACTATTAAAAATTCAACATAACAGAAGCTCTGAACTCTGCACATTAAACATTAACAGGTCTTTCCCTTCATTTAAAAAACATAAAACATCACTTAATTTCAACCTTTACTCTCCTGATCCAGCCATATGCAAAGCATGTTAGGAACTAAAAATCACCTGCCCATTTTCAGTTAATGCAACAAAAATCATTCATGTAATTCCAATACAAATGGATTAAGTAAATTTCCATATTAAATATATTTAAGTGGATTGAACACAATTAAGTTAGGACAAAGTGTGTAGCAATTGTGTTGCTTTAGCTCATTTTTTAATTAATTTGAACAGGTAAGGGGAAAAAAAAATATATATATATATATATATATATATATATATATATATATTTTTATTTTTTTATTTATTTATTTATTTATTTATTTTCTACAATAAAATCATACAGGTTTGGAATGATACAAGGTAAATGACAGCGGGTGTATTTTTGCATTTATTTTATCTTTTGATTTTTGGGGTGAAATAGGACCCAGACATTTCTTGGTGAGATTCACATCTTGGTGAGTTTACTCTGTTGTCTTTCTCTCCACACAGGCTTGTTTATAAATGGTTCCTCCTTTTGTATAAGATCAGCTACACCACTGGCATTGTGGGCTATACTGTAGTTATGTTCACCCTCTTTGGCATCAATCTTATATTTAGGTGAGTTTTTAAGCTTCATGTTTAAACACTGAATCATCAGGGTTATCTGACTATAACAGACACTATCTACAGGTCATTTTTAAATGTTTAAATTAAATTTTTAATCTCTTTTTTGCCTTAAGAACTAATAATTTATGTTGAGTCTTATGTCGCCCCCCCCATTATGCTCTTAGAATAAAGCCAGAAGATGCCATGGACTTTGGTGTGTCGCTTCTTTTTTACGGCCTGTACTATGGTGTACTCGGTCGGGATTTTGCAGAGATGTGTGCAGATTTTATGGCATCTACAGTTGGGGTAAGTGCTTGAATCAGTGGATAAACATCATGTTGCTTTTACCTGTTTCTAGCCATCATCCAATTTTTTGACACATTGGCTTATCTGAGCACTCAGAGGCTGTTTTCACACTTTTTCTCTTGTTTTGCTTGGTCTGATTTCAAGTTTGATTCCACCCCCTTACCGTGCCCATAAAACAGCCCTTTTTCACTTTTAACTCCCTTCTTTTAGTTTTACTATGTAATCTTAACACACATAGCAGCTCTTGGCTGTCATGCCCATACATTATCAACAGCAATTTACTTCTGCATCTAGCATCTAGCCCGATTGCTGTCATACCAGTTGCAAACCGTTTGAAAAGCTGCTTTTACACTAATCAAATTGAGCCAAACTCTGCAGTCTGCAGCAAAACCTCTGTGAAAGCATCCTCAAATTCTAGTGTTTTCAGAGTGATATTTACCAGGCTATAATTATTTTCTTGAAATTATTGTTATATAAATTTTTTATTTTATTTCATTGGCTATGAATTGCTTTTTCAGGACAAAAAAAAAAAAAGATCTTATCTAGTAATCATGAACGAATGGAAAAGGCATGGAAATTCATTGGTCAAAGAGTGTATGAACCCTGATGTACAGATCTGATGTTGCAGTTTTACAGTGCATCTGGAATGCCTACTAAACACCTGTCGGACAGCATCTGTGCTGTCTGTGGTCAGCCAATCCTTGTGGATGTGAGTGAAGAGGGGATCATTGAGAACACCTACAGACTCTCCTGCAACCATGTGTATCCTTTATCACCTTTACAGTTGTGTTAATTTATGATGTCTACAATCTGCAGGCTTCTTACAGAGTATGGAAATTTTGGAAAATGTTTGTTTTTAACTTATGTTTTGAAATGAAGGTGGGTCATTCTATGTCAAATCAACCAAATTTTGCCCAGCTCACATTTTCAAATTCACACATAAATAGTGATGTAAGCCAGAATATTAAATAGACAGCTACGCAACTACCACTTTGATGCTTCAAAAAGTTCATTAAGACTAAATCTAAAACTAATCCATATGAATTGAGTGGTTTAGTCCAAATTTTCTAAAGAGACTCGATCGCTTTATATGATGAACAGATTGAATTTAGGTTTTTATTCACATATAAACATTCCTCAACTCACACATCCGTTGTGGTAAACGGAAGCTCAAGCATGTTTGCTTGACACGTGCAAGAACCAATGAGGTTCATCCTCATGTTACGCAGCACATTTGAGCTTCTGGAAGAGGTTTGTTCTTATGCATCATTCAGGTTCAGTTGAGCTTCTGTTTATGTTTGCTGATCAATGTTCATATGTGAATAAAACCCTATATGATATCTGTTCATCATAAAAAAGCGATCAAGTCTCTTCAGAAAATTTGGACTAAACTGCTTAATTCATATGGATTTTAGGATCTCTTTATAAACTTTTTAAAGAGTCAAAAGTGGTAGTCACGTAGCTGTCTATGGAGGGACAGAAAGCTCAAAAAGATCTTCATTTGCATTCTGAAGGTGAATGAATGGATTAGTTTTACGATTTGTTTTATGAACTTTTTGAAGAGTTTCAATTGCATAGCTGTCTATGGAGGGACACACCTTGCAGAATCTGCCAAATGTTAATTATTTTAACAAAATAAGAGGGACCATACAAAAAAATCATTTTTCATTTATTACTGTCCTGAATAAGATATTTTACTTAAGATGTTTACATATGGTCCACAAGACAAAATAAAAGTTGATTTTATAAAAATGACCCCCTTTCAAAAGTTTACATACACTTGATTCTTAATACTGTGTGTGGTTACCTGGATGATCCATGACTGTTTGTTTTGTGATGGTTGTTCATGAGTCCCTTGTTTGTCCTGAGCAGTTAAACTGAGCTCTGTTCTTCAGAAAAATCCTCCAGTCCTTTCCAGCATCTTTTGCATATTTGAACCCTTTCCATCAGTAATTGTATGATTTTGAGATCCATCTTGTCACACTGAGGACAACTGAGGGACTCAAACACAACTATTAAAAAAGGTTCAAACATTCTGTGATGCTCCAGAAGGAGACACGATGCATTAAGGGCCGGGGGGTGAAAACTTTTTGCATTTGAAGATCAGGGTAAATTGGACTTGTTTTGTCTTCTGGGAGACATGTAAGTAGCTTCCGAAGGGCAGTACTAAATGAAAAAATATGAACTTTAAACAAAATAAGAAAAATGTACACCTTCATCCTGTTCAAATGTTTACACCCTATGGTTCTAAATGCATCGTGTTTCCTTCTGGAGCATCAGTGAATGTTTTCACCTTTTGTAATAGCATCTTTTGCAAATTTGAACCCTTTCCATCAGTAACTGTATGATGCATACATTTGTTTCCTTAACCTATTTATTACCCAGATTCCATGAGTTTTGCATACGTGGCTGGTGCATTGTGGGAAAGAAGCAGACGTGTCCATACTGCAAAGAAAAAGTTGACCTTAAAAGGATGTTTAGTAACCCGTATCCTTTATTGACCTCAAACACAGGCCTGGTTTCACAGACCGGGCTTAGAATAAGCCAGGATTAGGCCTTAGTTCATTTAAGACATTGAAGTAGCTTTTATAAATGTGTCTTAGAAAAAAACACTACTGATGTGCATCTTGAGACAAAACAATAGCACTGTCATATTTGTCAGATATGTCAATGCAAGTTGCTTTCAATTAAAACAGCTCAAACATGCATTTTAGTCTGGGTTAGACTTAAGCCTTATCTGTGAAACCAGGGGCAAGTTAATTAAATTAAACTTCAGCATATAAATTGTCCTGCACCATTTGTGTTACATACATGGATGATATTTTAAGTAGACATTTCATAAATGCTAGTACATTATTTGTACTATAGAATAGAGTTTGTTGCATGTAAATATCCTTTAAGTCCTGTAATGTTTTGAGTAGAGCAGAGAAAAAAAGAAAAAAAAAAACATTGGCTAACTTTGGTTTTAGTTCCCAGTTCAAGCTTACTATCTCTATGTGTCTCAAGAGCCAACAGTAGTAATGGTTTGGGTTTCCCACTCTTTTCATAAGCTGGACCTGCCAGTAACTCCTCTTTTCCCCCTGATTCAAAGATTCAGCTGATTATAAAGCAGACTTTATATAAGAAATGCCTACAAAAACGGTGAACTTTTTCAGTCCTTCGCTCTTTAGTGAGAAAGGAATACTTTCACGAGGTGTTTTAACAAAACCCTTCCTCTGTTTGTAACATAATTTTAGACACACCATAGCAGTTGGCTTAAAGGATTAGTTCACTTTCAAATAAAAATTTCCTGATAATTTACTCACCCCCATGTCATCCAAGATGTTCATGTCTTTCTTTCTTCAGTCGAAAAGAAATTAAGGTTTTTGATGAAAACATTCCAGGATTTTTCTCCTTATAGTGGACTTCAATGGACTCCACTGTTGAAGGTCAAAATTACAGTTTCAGTGCAGCTTCAAAGGGCTTTAAATGATACCAGACAAGGAATCTCTTATCTAGCGAAACGATTGGTCATTTTCTAAAAAAAAAAAATGTATATGCTTTATGAACACAAATGATCGCCTCGCAAGTGCTTCCACCAGACCACCTTCCGTATACTTCAAAAAGCTTGCGCTGTATGTCCTACACCTTCCCTATTTAACTTACGGAAAAAACGGAACTGGTGCCGCGTTCGTTCCGGAAGTTGAATTGTTTCGCTAGATAAGACCCTTATTCCTCGTCTGGTATCGTTTAAAGCACTTTGAAGCTGCACTGAAACTGTAATTTTGACCTTCAACCGTTTGGGGCCAATTGAAGTCCACTATAAGGAGAATAATCCTGGAATGTTTTCATCAAAAACCTTAATTTCTTTTTGACTGAAGAAAGAAAGACATGAACATCTTGGATGACATGGGGGTGAGTAAATTATCAGGAAATTTTTTTATTTGAAAGTGAACTAATCCTTTAAACTATTAGTCATGTGATTTTTGTGCCAAGGGTTTTATTGCAGTGTAAATGTTTTTTTGTTATATTTTTATTTTATTTTGTTATACATTTTAACCACTGAGTAAGAAATTACTAATTGACGAACCGTAAACAAAGCAGCATTTTGAATATCTATCATGATCACTTTCTTCATTCCAAGTGGCTCATGTTAAATATTGAAAATATTTGCGTATTGGAATGCTCAGGTAAGATGATGTAAAATTAGATCAGCTTTTGTTCTGTGCCGTCTTGGCTTCTTTGTTCCCTTTCATCACTTGGGTGTGTCAAAAATGTCAGCCCATTCAGCATCAACATGCATATAAACCACACTGTATTAAAGAGACAGCTCGCACAATGGGTCCAAGTAAAGTCGTTTACAGCTGTGTTCTCTTTTATTCTGGACGGCAAGGGCAGTGACTGTAACATCGAGCGTATTTTGCAGTATTAAACACGTATTTATACTGACTTCATCAGGCTCCGAAAATTCTCTAAAAAGAATACAAAGAATGGCCTTCTCAGCTGCCATAGTTGCATCTCTTGCGTCATCAGAACAGGGTGTTCATCGCACCACCGTTTCTGTTTAAAAAACGTTTTGCAAAGTTTTATCGGGGCTGAACGCAGCTCTTCTCTAATTGCTGAAATGTGATTGGCTGATGGAAGCCATGTTTTACACAACAATGATTGCAATTCTTGAGCCACTTTCATGCTTTGTTGTGTTATAGTGCCAACAGATGGCCAAGCCCTGTTTCTTCTGTCTTCAGATTGAGCAGGTACATAAGTGTGTCAAATTTAGTGAAAAAAAAAGAAATCTCCTGTTCAAAAGTTATATCAATTTAGGTAAAAGCTGTGATATTTACTGCTTTTGACAACGTATTGACATTTTCCCGAAACTATAAGAGAAGTCTGCCAACCAGGTTATTTTTTTACTGATTCATAGTTAATAGCTATGTCATGTCTATGTATTTATTTGATAAGTATCTGTCTGCATATAATAATGTATATTCAGCAGCTTATTACTGCTTCACGTCAGGATCTGGCAGGTTTCAACTTATTTAATGTGTAAATAAACCCATTTTATTCACCCATTTTGTTTTTTAAAATAGCAAATTTAGCACCTTAACTCTGTCCTTAGATGGGAGAGACCTCATGTCATGTACGGACAGCTGCTGGACTGGCTGCGCTACCTCGTGGCCTGGCAGCCTGTTATCATTGGGCTGGTACAAGGCATCAACTACCTCCTGGGTTTGGAGTAACAACAACACCCAGTGTAGAAGGACTAGCATACTTGACTCAAACTGCAGCAAATAAATGTCTTTGGTTTCACGGAGACAGGGACTTTTTTTCCCCAATTACTGTCTCTGTGTTTTGCTGTGCTAATGTGTCATCAAATGAAATTCTACTAGCAGTCTGATGTTGGATGTTTTTGTTGACATTTGTTTATGGACTACTTGAAGTTTGGACCTTTTGAAATTTGCGTAAACAGTTTCCCATGTGCACATTGGGTTTTATAAAAAATAAATAAAATTGCTGTAAATATGTGCTCACCGTAAGCACACTCTGGGTCATGTGCATGCGTTCTTTGACTGGTGTGAGCTAAGTAATGAAGGAAATGGAATGATTTAAAACTTCACTTTTAATTTGACACTGAGTTAAGCATTTCAAATGACATGAAATCATTATCCTGAAGTAATAGTGCACATGATTAGCAGACGGTATAAAGACAGACACTGCTAGACTCAGTGGTCAAGCGGTCCTTAGCCCAGTTTGAGTAGGTGTGATGACACACACAGGTATGATGTCGGTGGTGTCGTGTGCAGACAGAAAGAGCCCTAATGATGACCCCTTCCTTATTTTTCTCAACATTATGAAAATATTTTGTCAAATTTGAAGGAAACTGAAATACTTGTATGTTTTAATTTTTAAATGTTCTGTCAGTGACACGTTGATGTATTATTTTTGAAAAATCTAAAAATATCTGTTCTGTTTCAACTAAAAATATTTAAACATCCTAAAATATATAGAATAATGACTAAAACAAATAAACTAATTTGCCAATGGAAATTGAGAATAATATGCTTCCCTGTTAGATTGTTTTGTTTTGTTTTAAAAAAGACAAGGATATGAGTAGGAAAATGTAGTCATGTGTTGGCACAGATGGCATTTATCATCCGTATTATCATGTACCGTTGAACTTGACAGTATAACAAGGATGGGTTATTTCAGGGAGGAGACGGTGACAATGCAGGTATGCACAATTTTCCACTGATTGGGGTTGATAAAGGGAATTTACTTTTGTGAGTATGCAAAATCCGTGTGTTGTGTAGTGTGTGTATGCACACTTTTAGGAACTCATTATGAAATAAATGTTTTTCTCTAATACACATTTCTCACAATTAATCATACCCTTTTATTAAATACTTTTTGCAACCTCCTTTTGCCAAGATAACAGCTCTGAGTTTTCTGCTATAATGCCTGGTGATTTGGAGAACACCTGACAAGAGATCAGAGAGCATTCCTCCATACAGAATCTTTCCAGACCCTTCAGATTCCCAGATCCATGTTGGTGCTTCTTCTCTTCAGTTCACTCCACTCATTTTCTATAGGGTTCAGGTCAGGGAACTGGGATGGCCATGGCAGAAGCTTCATTTTGTACTCAGTGACCCATTTGTTTTGGTTTTGATGTTTGTTTTTGGATTATTGTCCTTTTGGAAGATCCAAACATTGCCCCTTATATGTTTTCTAGCAGGGACAGTCAGGTTTGTTTTTGTTTTGTTTTTAATCTGTTTGGTATTTGATAGAATCCATGATACCATATATCTGAACAAGATGTCCAGGATCTCCAGCAGAAAATTAGGCCCACAACATTAAAGATACAGCAGTATATTTCATTGTACACATGGGGTACTTACACTTGTGTGCACCAAATCCATCTTGAGTTTGCTGCCAAAAAGCTCTTCTTTTTTTCACCATAGAACATTTGAAAAGTAAATGACACTACCGGAACTTCAAACAGGACGGTTCTATGGTCAGATGAAACAACAACAACAAAAAAACAACAAAAAAGAGCTTTTGCTTTTTCACATTTTTGGTGTATAATTCCATTGTTCTTCACTCTTGTCTTTTCAAAATATATAATAAATATATTCAGATGTTCTTTGACTACCTTGTAAATTGACGCCCCCCGGGCATTGTTGCCACCTTGTGGATAAACTAATTACAGCAATATATATATATATATATATATATATATATAATTTAAATGCGCATGTGCGACCTGCACATACAAATTCAGTGGTGTGCGTACTATTCTGATGATGATATTCACATTACGCACACTGTATGCTGACCCTCGCGTATGCATAAAAAGTTTGGCCTTTAATTTACTCAGCTCCTCCCCCTCACCAGAGCCCCTCCCTGCTTAATGCTTAGTGCTAACTGCTAACAACAATAGTCTGCTCACTGGATGAATTACTTAAAAGGTTAGTTCACCCAAAAATGAATCCTCTGTCATTAATTACTCACCCTTTGTGTCGTTCCACATCCGTAAGACCTTCGTTCATCTTCAGAACACAAATTAAGATATTTTTGATTAAGAGGCTTCTGTCCCTCCATAGAGATCCAGTGCAACTACCACTTTCAAGATCTAGAAAGATAGGAATGACATCATTAAAGTACTCCATGTGACTCTAGTGGCTTAAACTCAATTTTATGAAGAGAAGCGAGTGCTTTGTTTGCACACAAAAAACAATTTACCACTTTACTTACAAAAATATTGATCTGTAACGTGCGTTCACGATGCATGCGTGTTGTGTTCAGACTGGCGTCAACGCACATGCGCGAGTGTTCACGAGAGCATGCATTTTGTTCATGTGAGATCTGACAAAATACTCCATGTGACACCAGTGGTTTAACCTCATTTTTATGAAGAGACGTGAGTTCTTTGTTTGAAAAAACATAATTTACCACTTACAAAATTATTGATACTTACACACGACATTCTTGCGCAAACGCCTTGGATAATATCATTTTGTAAATAAAATGGTAAATTATGTTTTTTTTTTTGTTTTGCGCAAACAAAGCACTCATGTCGTTTCATAAAATTGAGTTTAAGCCACTGGAGACACATTGAGTACTTTAATGATGTCTTTTTCCTACCCTTCTGGACCTTGGAGTGGTAGTTGAGTTAGATCTCTATGGAGGGACAGAAACCTAAAAATATTTTAATTTGTTTTCTGAAGATGAACGAAGGTCTTACGGATGTGGAGTGACATGAGGGTGAGTAATTAATGACAGATTTCATTTTTGGGTGAACTAACCCTTTAAGGGGTTATTAAATAATATCTGGATGCATTCATATGGTAAAAAGTCTCCAACATGCATTTATGTAGCGCTGTGATTTTAATTAAATCATGTTGAAAAATGGACCAACTTGAGTGTAATGTTCAATAAAAGACAGAGAACCACAAAATGCTCGTCTGAATTTATTATTATATATTTTGGAAAGACAAGAGTGAAGAACAATGGAATTATACGCCAAAAATGTAGGATTGGTAAATAAAATGTTTAAGGTGGGGCTTAGCAAAGGTGTATTTGCATGAACATTTCAGATATCTATAAAGGAATTTTGACTAGTCAGAATGTTAATTCCAGATATCTACATTGAAATTATTCCTAGTCTCAAAGCAAAATGTAGATATCTCCAAAGAAAGGTCTTCCTAGGTCTTCCAAAAATCAGATTGAGATATCCATATTTAAATTGCAGATATATTTGATGAGGAAGAATTCCAATTCAAGATCTCTATTCATAAGTTCTGCCTAGTCAAAAATCCAATTCAAGATATCCACAATTGTATTTTGACTAGTAATACATTACTTTCAGGTATCAAATGTATTTTGGATATCTTTAAAAATGTTGAATTAAAGATATCAGTCATCATCACATTTTAGATATCTTAATTCCAATTACAATAAGTCAAAATTGCAGAATAGATATCTGGAATTTACGGAGCCCCACACGACATGCAAGAAAAAAAATTAAATTGTGCACATGATTTTCTAATTCGTTCCCTCTATTTACTAAATCGTGCGCACAATTTACTATTTCGTTCCCTCGATTTACTAAAACGTGCGCACAATATACTACTTTGTTCCCTTGATTTATAAATCGAGGGAACGAATTAGTAAATTGTGCGCACAATTTAGCCTACTATTTTTTTCCTGCATGTCATGTCTGGGGCTCCGTAGGAATTGGAATTTTGACTAGTCAAAACTAAATTATGACTAGTACATCCAGGGGTATTTAATGCTAAAATGGCTTGCCATATTATATCTTTAACAATAATGTAAAATTGTAATTTGAGATATATCTCTAGTTAGAATTATGCCTAGTATGAAATCAATTATAGATATCTTTAATTACAATTTCTAGTCAGAACTCATTTGTGGATATCAGAAGAATATGACTAGTCAAAATAGCATTGTAGATATCTTCAATACATATGACTAGTCATAATCACGTTGTGGATATCTTAATTCCAATTACGATGAGTCAAAATTGCAGAATAGATATCTGGAATTGGAATTTTGACTGGTCAAAACTAAATTACAACTAGTAGGGCCAAGGGAATTAAATGCTTAAATGGCTTGCCATAGTGATTTTTGTAATATCAGTATGTCACAAGGTTGCAAAATGACCTTTAAAGTCTCTTTTAAATATAACAACCAAATTGGGCTGACTGTCCTAAATGTCCACCAACATTTTGAAATTTTCAGTAACTAAATTCAGTGGCCTCTATAAGAAACTGCTTTTTCCTTTATATCTATAGATAAAGCAAAGCCATCAAGTCAGGTCTCTGTTAACTCAGTGACTTTACAGGAAGAGTCCAATCTTGAACATCAGACATTCTTAGGAGGACACTGTCATTGTGAACAGTGCCCTTTATCAACCCTCTTTTGTTTGAAACATGGACAAAAAGCAGAGCCACTTCTAGACAGCAGATAGAGTCAGAGAACATCAAAGGACACAAGAGTTCAAAAAACAGACCTATCTGAAGAAGCACAAGGTTTGCACTCATTTCATTTAAATAGATTTTATTTTAAATCAAAAGTACAAAAGTAGAAAAATATGCCATAAATACATATATACATCAAATGTACATAAATCATAATTTAGGGATGGGTAATAGAATACAAATAGAATTTTATATACAAAATAAGAATCCTGAGATCACTCTAAAAACAACAATTCCCAATGTGGGAATGAATTGTCACTGTTCCTAACAGGAAATAAATTTATGCAAGTCTCTGCATTAGTGTAACTAGTGTTTCCTGCATAAAACAATCAGTAAAATAATTCTGGTTGTGCTTTAGATGCTCACAAGACAGACCATGTCCATGTGCTGAATTATTGATGGCACGACTTCTCTAATAGAGCGCGATGTGGCATTATCCAGCATCAATGTTAAATTTATGAACTTTTCCTCAGCCTAAAGTCACATTTGCAGAGACCGCAGATGCTCAGTTGTAACTGGTGAAGTGACCGTTAAGTTTAAGACGCTCCTCGACGTCGCTGTCGTCATCTTCATCACAGCTGTCCTCCTCCTCCTCCTCGCTGTCTGACTCATCGTAGAAGTTAATGGTGGCCTGCACTGGGAAATTTCTGAGCAGGGCCTCGCCGTCGCTAAAGAGGTAGTCGTAGGATTTCGATCTGGGCCAGTACAGCCTAAAATGTGAAGAAATAAACTGTTAAATACACTGAAAAATATTTAGTATATATTTCAAATTTTACAATACAAAGAAGCTGTTTTTTTTGTAAATCAGGGAAATCAGTATGGTAAAATAAGCCTTATTTAGTACAGATTAGGGGTTTAGGGCTAAAAGAAAATCATGTTGCAAAACAAAACCATTGCTCAAGCAAAATGAATGTGTACTGACCTGACAGGGTGCTGGAAAGATTGCATCTTGCCATCTGCTGTAGTGTTACTGGGCACTTCTGGCCTGGAGTAAGGCTGGAAAGAGTGAGAAAAGACGTGTAAGACCATAGGCACAAAACTCAACTCAAAACAATGCTTCCTGTCCAGTGTTTATGAGGTGATATCACTGCCAGCTTCGTGGGTGTATAACACCCTGGGCAGGATGCAAAAGCTGTGACATGGAGGGTGTCAGGCTAAAGTGTTTGTGGGAAAATGACTCCAACTCCCTTTCCCAAACCTAGAGGTGTCTGCTTAAGTATTGGCAAGCGAGTTAGCGCTTGCTCTCTGAGAGCTGTTTTCCCCTACACCTCGTCTCTGGGCACAGACTCAGTGTTCACACTCAAGACAGCGGTGCCATATGGCCGAGTGTCTCTCTCAGTTTGCCTTTGCGTCACTGAATGGCTCGGTGTCAATGAAACAGCTTCACAGTCGCACCTTCTGCTGCCTAATGCTCACCACATGCCTGTCTGTCACCTTAAAGCTACCTGCTGCTGCTTTAAAAAAACTCTACAAGTCACTATTCAACAAAACAAAAGCCGTTGGAATTACACGTAGGCTAATAAATAGCACTGTGGCGTTGATAGAGGTGCGTTACAGTACCATGTGTTTTCTGAGCCTAATAACATTCCTAAACAGATGGAAATTCCATTGAAATATTAGAATTGTAGTGGTGGAAAACTTACACAAGCCTGCTTGGTTTTCCGGCATTCAGTTTGAGCATCTTTTCTGGTCACGAGCCACGGTCTCCACAGGGAAGCTGGGCTGTGGATCGAATGATAGTAACATTTTAGCTGTGCATTTAACAGTCAACCTTTCAATAAGAATAGAATAGAATAGAATAGAATAGAATGCTCACCTGCTTGACTGCTGGATCTTAGTGTTCATAGTATCGGAAAGAGGAGCGGCAAAGCACACCGAATTCATCTTTCTCTTTCTTTTTCTTTCTTTCTTGGCGATAGTCCCAAATAGTCCTGTTTTGGAAGATCTCCGAGTGATGGACGCTGTGGATGAGTCGTTGTCCTTCTGAGGGAAGTGAATGAATGAAGGAGATTCGCTCTCGGGGTTTATATGGAGCTGGCGCTGCAGAGGCGGAGCTGGGCGAGGGTGCCGATGCCAAATGATCGGAGGTTGTTTTGAGAGGGGGTTTGGTGCTGTTTGCCAAATGATTGGGATAGAGACTGCTATGGACATTTTGGTGTGAAGACTTCTCCAGTTGTATAAACAGTGCGCCCCAGCGTGAGGGTGAGAAATCTGGTACCGTGAGGTTATTGTAACAACACGGAGGGGCAAACTTACACACCATCTGCGAGAAAGACGACGGGGGGCGACACAGGAGTGGGACCATATATAATATAGTTAGGTTTCGACGCTATATTAAATTGAGTAGACTACAGTCGTGGTCAAAAGATAAAAAAGTGTGCCTATAACTTCTCTTTGCTGTTCCATATAGACTATATTTATATGGAAATAGCCTACAACGTCGTATTTTCTATTAATTTCCTATAGGTGTAGGCCTATGCCTATAGTTTTAAATCTTTTTTATTTATTTATTTTACAAAATTTTGTTCCTTTGGGTTAGGCGATTTAATTCCATTAAAAAAAAACAAAAACAATATTGTCCTTATGTTATTGAACTCTTATTACTTTTTTTGTGTTAGGTGTTTCCATTTGGATTTTGTACAGCAACCGCTTATTAGCTACTAAAAACAATGTTTATAGAAGTGTTAAAGGATTAGTTCACTTTTAAATGAAAATTACCCCATGATTTACTCACCCTCAAGCCATCCTATATGACTTTCTTCTTTCTGATAAACACAATCAGAGAAATATTAATAATATCCTGATGCATCCGATTCCGAGCTTTATAATGGCAGTAAGAGAGATCAACAAGTATGAGATTGAAGAAAGTGTCTCCATGAAGCGAATCAATGCATTTGTATATATATATATATATATATATAAAATCCATATTTAGCAAGTTATAAAATATATAGCTTCCACCAGACCGTCTTCCGTATTCAAGTATTCCGTATTCTTCCGTCAGTTAAGCTTTTTCCGTAAGTTGAACAGGGAAGGCGTAGGACGTAGCGTAAGCTTTTTGAACTGCGAGAGGCATTGCGCTTTCTTCCCAAGTTGAATACGAAAGGCGGTCTGGCGGAAGCTAGATATTTTACTTAATAGCTTGTTAAATGTGGATTTTTTTTACACAAATGCATTGCTTCGCTTTAGAAGGCCTTTATTAACCCCCTGGAGCCGTCTTCAGCTCATACTCGTTGGTATCACTCACTGCCATTATAAAGCTTGGATATTTAGTAATATATCTCTGATTGTGTTCATCAGAAAGAAGAAAGTCATAGGCCTACACCTAGGATGGCTTGGGGTCATTTTCATTTAAAAAGTGAACTAATCCTCCTACATCATTTAGTAAGCTTCAATGAAATGTAACCCTGTTCTTTTTTTTTTTTTTTAAATGCATAATTATACCCCAACATGTAGGCCTAGCTGTTTTTATTTAGCTAGTTTGAGATTATACAAAGCAATTTATTAACACGAAAATTCTTTCTTCATCTCATAGAATGTTAAACATCTTTATTTCAAAATAACCTTTAGCTACATTTTGATTTTCTAACGACCCGTTTCTGCTGCTGTCTGTTGATGTTTAATTACCGCCTTCAATCACTGATCTGAAAACAGCTCTTAACTTAAACACTTGCAGGAGTCGTCAAAAGCTGAAGAACTAAAGCCGATCCGCGATCAGTCCGAGCGCGTCTCGCGCTGTTTGTCTAAAAGCACGCGTTCACACTTCAGCCCGTTAAGAAGGGTGCAAAATATCTCACTAAGCGAATTTAATGAGGTCCTAATAGGGGCTTGATGGACTTCGTCGCTCCATTTGGAGGAGCAAATTTGCGAGACTGCGTCACTCCGACCTCCTATTGAGCCAGCAAACTGACCCGCGTCAGGCAAAAGGCACAAATGGACAGCGAAGATAGCGACGAGCTATTGATTAAACATACAGTTGAGATAACAGATAATGCGATGAATCAATTAACGGTTGTGTTTTCCTTCACTTTTACTAATCTAATTAGTAAAAGAGGTGAAGGGCAAACGCAGTCTTGCAAATAGATGGTGAAAAGTTAATTTCCTCAATGTCATTATGATATAGGCTAGATAATAGGCCAGTTTGTTAAAGGTTTTCTCAGTTGCTTTGGTGCATTTCTCAGATCACAATTGAAATTCTCAAAACTGCTTGTTCAACCTCCATATCATATAGTCACTTGTGCACATCATAAAAGCAATTTCTCATAAGTCAAAATGAAAGACTAATAAAACTATACATGTGACCTTGGACCACAAACCCAGTCATAAGGGTCAATTTGTTTATATATATATATGTATGTATATATATATGCTTTCCATTGATGTATGGTTTGTTATGATAGGACAATATTTGGCCGAGATACAACTATTTGAAAATCTGGAATCTGAGGGTCCAAAAAATCTAAATACTGAGAAAATCACCTTTAAAGTTGTCCAAATGAAGTCCTTAGCAATGCATATCCACTCACAAAAATGCATTTTTTTATGGTAGGAAATTTACAAAATATCTTCATGGAACATTTATTTTACTTAATGTCATACTGATTTTTGGCATAAAAGAAAAATCAATAATTTTGACCCATACAATGTATTGTTGGCTGTTGCTACAAATATGTGTGACTTATGACTGGTTTTGTGGTCCAGGGTCATACACACACACACACACATACACATAGATAGATAGATAGATAGAAGCACAGAGCATCAGACAGTGAGGGTGGCAGTTGTATGTTGTTTATTCTGTTCATTTGGGAGTGTTCTGGCTTATGTGGGTCTGTCTAGTCCCAGTCTGTTTTAACATTTGCTGATCTCAGAGCCTTGGAAACCCCCTGCCACTAACGGCTCTTAAAAAATCTTCTCCCCCATGGTCAGGAATGTCAGTAATCACCAGCCTGCTGCTCCCCAAGCCTGACCAATGTGTTTTCTTTAAAGCAAGTCAACACAAATCTTTAATTTAAAATAACAAGAAATAGATTAGTTAGAGCACGCACTATATTTGAAGATGTGATTTGTTCTTGTAATTAACTGATGTACTAGAGTGAAATTATTTTTTTTTTTTTTTGTCTTCTTTCTTTTTTATGAAAGACATGAACTAATATGTGACTGACACTATGGTGTCAATTTAAACTGTTTAGTTTAAACCTAATGTCTAGCTCGCTAACATTGATTTATTGGTCTGATTAAGTTATGTTTTTAAAATATTTTAATAATGCAGTGGCCGGCCCATAACCTTTCCCTCAAGCCAAGATTGACTTAATCATTTAGATCACAGCGCTGTGCAAATTCCAAAATACACGTAATGGATTATTTCAGAGGAAATTCCATGGTTTATTTAAATTTTCACCAGTTTCTCACATCTCAATTTACTTTTTAAAAAACACACTACTGCTATTAGAAACTGAGGAAATAATGATGAAACTGAACTTAAACTATGAGCAAATAAGTGGAAAATATGCCTAAATCTTTTAAAGTGTGTATTCTGACATTGTAAAAGTAAAAAAACAACAACATTAATACAGATTAGTTACTTTTTATGTACAAAATGAGATAATTTCTACAATGCCTCCTTTTAAAATATATATTTACTTACAATGATAAAAGTGATATAATGATTCACAGTATAACATCAATGTTAAAGGGATAGTTCACCCAAAAATAAAAATCATCCCATGATTTACTCACTCTCAAGCCATCCTAGATGTATATTACTTCTTTCAGATGAACACAATTGGAGTTATATTAAAAAATATCCTTGCTCTTCCAAGCTTTATAATGTTAGTGAATGGCGCTCCTGATTTTGAAGTCCGAAAAAGTGCAAAAGTGCTTGTGCAACAAACTCAAGCTCCTCTTAAAGAGAAAAATTGGAGGATTTCGATATAAAATTCTTGTTTTAGACTTCTAATTCGTGACCAGTGTTTTGTTTTGCTCTTTCCTCTGCGATTCCGTGTTTGTCAGAGGTTACTCTGTTGGCGTAAGTCGATTTGCGTAGGCTGTCTGCTGGAAGCTAGTTATTATAGTTTATAGTTTTATCGTTTTCTTACAAAAACCCATCACTTCACTTCAAAGGGCCTTTATTAAACTCCTGGAGCCGTATGGATTACTTTTATGATGGATGGATGCATTTGGACTTCAAAATCAGGAGCACATTTCAGTACCAATTTAAAGCTCAGAAGAGCCAGAATATTTTATAATATAAGTAGTCATATACACCTATGATGGCTTGAGGGTGAGTAAATCATGGGATAATTTTCATTTTTGGGTGAACTATGCCTTTAACGACATTGTAAAGTTCAATCAAACATCAACATTAACATTAAACTGTTGCATTAAATACAGAGCTTGAGCAATTTGGGTTGATGCTTTTCTTAAACAGACCCTCATTGACTCTCTAAAGGAACGTTTCTCAACTGCTTCCCTCATTGTAAACCAGTTAAGAGGCAATACTAGCATTATTATTACTTAATATTCTTTAGTTACACTGTCAATTAAAACCTTTTATTACACTAAAATTGCATTTTTAGTGCAACTATTAACATTTTAGGTCAGTTTAGTTGCCTTCAAGTTAAATGACTCTTGAACTCTAGAGCTGTTTCCTTACCTACTGATGCACATCTCCTGTCATCTGACTAGTGAAGTGAAAAAGTGCAATTTAGGATGTCTCACAAATGTTACCAACATCCTGTGAATAAGTTTAGGAAAATGGTCTAATCTAAAATACATAAATCTAAGGTTCTTTAGTGGCATTTATGGCATTCCATGAAGAACCTTTAACTTTCCATTACACAAAATATTCTTTATAGTGAAAAAAGGTTCTATAGATTTTTTAAATGTTCTTCACACTAAGGTTCTTTGGGGGGGAAATGTTTCTTCTATAGCATCACTGTGAAAATCCCCTTTTGGAACCTTTATTTTTAAGACTCTAATTCATGAGAAAACTTAGAGCAAAACTAGCATTAGTATTTTAAAATAATGATCTTATTAAATTTTCCATGATAAAGCTGACCTCCGCTCAGGGTCAGAGTGTGCAGTGATGTTCTTTCCAGTGACCCAGTCATTCACACTTCTACACAAGCATCACACCTCTTCTCTCACCCTCTCTGTGGCAGCATCAGTGTTCCCAGATCAGCACCAACAATCTCACTTCTCAAATCTGAACCACCCTTATTCACATTCATCGTTCATTCACAGTAGCATTCTGAACCCTGAAACTGAATGAAGATTGATCCAGTTTATTTGCCATTTGTACACACACAGCCAGTATAAAATTTCATGCTCCAAACTTTGTGGGAACAGTTTGGGGATGGCCCCTTCCTGTTCCAACATGACTGCACACCAGTGCACAAAGCAAGGTCCATAAAGACATGGATGAGCGAGTTTGGTGTGGAGGAACTTGACTGGCCTGCACAGAGTCTTGACCTCAACCTGATACAACACCTTTGGGATGAATTAGAGTGGAGACTGCGAGCCAGGCCTTCTCACCAACATCACTGCCTGACCTCACAAATGTGCTTCTAGAAGAATGGCCAAAAATTCCCATAAACACACTCCTAAACCTTGTGGAAAGCCTTCCCAGAAGAGTTGGACCAACTCCAAAGGGTGGACCAACTCCATATTTAACCCTACGGATTAAGAATGGGATGTTATTAAAGTTCATGTGCATGTAAAGGCAGGCGTCCCAAAACTTTTGGCAATATAGTGTATTTTTTCACTGATGTTATGACATTCAAATGTAGTGAATTTCAAAATAATAAAGATCTCCAACAGGGGGCGCTCCTTCTGCTCAGAAAGATGAATTGAGTCTATTTAAATTTTTAGAATCACTTTAAAACATATGAACAGTGTCATTCACATATTAAAGGAGAAGGTTTTAAGTGAATAACAGTGTAAATTCTTTGAAAGCTTGTTTCTGCCACAGAATAAAAAAGGCAATTGCGACTTTTTTTCTCAGATTTGTGTGATATAAACTCGCAATTACGAGAAACAAAGTCAGAATTGCAAGATATAAACTAGCAATTGTGACTGTTTTACTTGCAATTGTGAGTTTATATCACAATTCTGACTTCTTTTCTCAGAATTATGAGATATAAACTTGCAATTGCGAGTTATAAAGTCCAGTTATGAGGGGGAAAAAATGCAGTGTTTACCTGATCATCCATCATAAGGCTGACCTCAGCTCAGGGTCAGAGTGTCCAGCGATGCTCATTCCAGTGACCCCGTCATTCTCACTTGTACACAAGCATCACACCTCTGCTCTCATCTGAGGAGGTGTGTGGATGACACCAGGCCTCACACCTCAGTGAGCACACTTCTCTCACCCGCTCTGCAGCTCCATGTCTCAGGACTAGCATCAGTGTTCCCAGATCAGCACCAACATTCTCACTTCTCAAATCTGAACCACCCTGATTCACATTCATCATTCATTCACAGTAGCACTGTGATATAACCCTGAAACTGAATAAAGATGTAGTGGAAGATAAGAAAGATCTACAACAGGGGGCACTCTTTCTGCTCAAAAACTCTATTTAAAGGGATAGTTCACCCAAAAATGAAAATTATCCCATAATTTACTCACCCTCAGTCAAGATATGACTATCTTCTTTCCGACGAACACAATGGGGGGCAGGATTTTGAAGTCCAAAAAATGCATCCATCATAAAAATAATCCAAACGCGGAAGCACAGAGGATAGAGCAAAACAAAACACCGGTCACGAATTAAAAGTCTAAAACGAGAATTTTTAAAGAGAAATGTCAGAGGATTTTGATATAAGAGAAGAGGAGTTTGAGTTTGTTGCCCAACCCTATTTGTTTGAACCGTGAGAGGCGTCTAAGCTTACGATACTCCTGCGTCATACACCGTGTCACGGGTTACTCTTGTGCAGTCGTCTGAAGGAAGCTAGTTATTTTAGTTTATAAAGTTTTAAATGTGTAAATTTTTCTTACAAAAACCCATCACTTCACTGCAGTATGGATTATTTTTATGATGGATGGATGTATTTTTTTTTTTGGGCTTCAAAATCCTGCCCGCCATTCACTACCATTATAAAGCTTGGAAGAGCCAGGATATTTTTAAATATAACTCTGATTGTGTTCTTCTGAAAGAAGATAGTCATATACACCTAGGATGGCTTGAGAGTGAGTAAAACATGGAATATTTTTAATTTTTGGGTGAATTATCCCTTTAAATCCTTTGTATTGTTTGGATCACTTTGAAACATATACCCCCAGTTTCATAGAAAAGACTAAAATGCATGTTTGAGCTGTTTAAATGGAAAGCAACTTGTACTGACATATCTTAAAATATGTAAGTGCCATTGTTTTGTCTCAAGATGAATACCAGTAATGTTTTTTTTCTTCTAAGTAGCAATAAAAGCTACTTAAATGTCCTAATTTGAATTAAGATCTTAATCTAAGCCCTGTGTGTGAAACTAGGCCCTCAACACTAATTCACAAATTTCCACGTCACTTTATTTTATTTTTGATTACCCTAACGAAAAAGAAGTTTATTCAAGTGTTCTATTAGTATAGCCTACTTCTTTTGAACTAAAAATAAGAAAGTATACTTTCAGGCTACTTTTTATGTACTTCTCAGAAATATACTATGTATATGAACTATACTTGTACTCAATCTTTTGATAGAGATATAGGCTACTTAAAAGTAATTAAGTATTCTTAGTATACTTGGCTTGTAGCTGTGTTTAATCTTTTGATTGAGTAGCCACATAGATTCACATACTGTCTTATAAACTTACATAAAGAAAACAGATATGTTCTTAATTCTGAGTAGCAGTTTATATCTTGCAAATACAAAAGATAATTGCTATATCTTGTAAAAATATATCTTGCAGGAAAATCTGATCTTATATAACAGACGTGGAAGCAAAACTTTAAACTTTAAAGCTATACGTTTGAGGAGAAGGTTTTAAGTGAATAAAAGTAAAATTCTGTCTGTTCCTCACAAAAAAAATCTTCATGTGGACTACTTCTAGGGTACTTTGATACTCTTTTTCATTCTTTTTGGAATGATCACAGCATGATTTTATTGAATGAGAAAGAGCAGCAAAAACATTTCTTTTGAGTTCCACAGAAAGAAGAAAAAAAGTGATATGTATTTGGGATGACATTATGCTGAGTAAATGATGATGGCACCTGGATGGCACTTTTAGATTATCATTAAATGTTATAACCACTAAACATGAAATGTTTACCTGATCATCCATCATAAGGCTGACCTCCGCTCAGGGTCAGAGTGTCCAGTTATGTTCATTCCAGTGACCCCGTCATTCATCACACCTCTGCTCTCATCTGAGGAGGTGTGTGTGGACGACAGCAGGCCTCACACCTCAGTGAGCACACTTCTCTCACCCTCTCTACTGGCACCCAGATACACACACAGTAAATGTACCAGAACCTGCATCACTGTTCCCACATCAGCACCTTCACATGAATAAACACTGACCCCGCTTCAACCCACAACAGTTTAGAAGCACTACACACTGTCTCAAACTGGCTTTATTATTTAGAATAAGTGTACAGAAGGCTGCATTTATTTGGTCAAAAATACAGTAAAAACAGTAATATTGTGAAATATTGTTATGAATCACAATGTAAAATAAATGTTTTCAATTTTATTAAATGTGATTTAGTCCTGTGATCAAAGCTGAATTTTCAGCATCATTACTCCAGTCTTCAGTGTCACATGATCCTTCAGAAATCATTCTGATATGATGATCTGCTGCTCAAGAAACATTTCTGATTATTATCAATGACAAAAACAGTGAAGTGCTGCTTCACTTTTTTGTGAAACCCTTTATACACTTCCATTCAAATGTACGTTTTTTTAAAAGAAGAAATTAATACTTTTATTCAACAAGGATGCGTTAAATTGATCAAAAGTGACAGTAAAGACATTTATAATGTTACAGAAGATTTCTATATCAAATAAATGCTGTTCTTTTAAACTTTCTGCTCCTTGGAGAATCCTAAAAAAAAAAGTATCATGGTTTTCACAAAAATATGAAGTAGCATATAATAATAATAATATAATTAAGCATCAAAAATAATTGATCATGTGACACTGAAGAGTAATATAAACAGACTAGAGTCAAATTGAAAACAATAATAATACCTCACAATATTACGGTTTTACAGTCCCTGCTCTGAAACGCAGTGTAATAAATGCTTATAGATATGACTCAGTTGATGCTCCTCTGCCTTGTTGCCTGGTTGTAGCAGAGAAATATATATGGTTCAAAGCAAGATAAACTCATTGATCTTTGTAGCTTAAGTCATCATGATTGCATCAATACTTATGTATAAAAGGTTAACAGCCCAGGATTGCATTAAGCAACGACCGTCTAGTGACCCTGTTACCTCATGCGCTCCTCACACCTCTGGTCTTATCCGAGGAGGTGTTGAGCTGACACCAGCCCTCACACTGCAGATCAGCACCATTCTGCTCACTTTCTGCTCAGACACACATGTCCAGGTCAAGACCCGGAGCCAGAGCGGCCATTCCCACATCAGCACCTACAGTACTCTTGACCTGGACACTGACCTCAGACGTACACATTCCAGCACCCTTTGTTTCAACCATTTTTCTGTTACACATAGCCGAGATATATATATTTTTAAGATGCATAAGGCAAGTGAGCCTGTCTGTAATCTCAATTTTTTAAAGCTCTGGTAAGAAAGAAATGTTAAATCAATTTATTTTTCTTGCTAGGTTGTGTACAGTTCTGTCTATAAAGCCCCTATTTAATCATTTCTGTAAAGACTTGAAATATTATTTGGATACCCTTTATATATAGTTTATATATTAGTTCTGTCAAATTGATTAATCGCATCTAACATAAAAATTTGTAAATACACACACACACACACACACACATATATATACATTGAATATATAATTTACAAACTTTTATGTTAGATGTGATTAATCACAAGTAATTGATTTGACAGCACAAGCATATATTTTGTGGTCAGAATTATTGGCACCTTTGATAAATATGATCAAAGCATTGTTTATCCTTTTGATCTTTCATTCAAAAATTTGCAAAAATCTAACCTTTCATTGAAGGAAAATAATTGAAAGTGGAGGAAAATAACATTATGAAATAAATGTTTTTCTCCAAAACACATTGGCCACAATTATTGGCACCCCTAGAATTTTTATGAGTAAAATATCTCTGAAGTATATTCTCATTCATTTTGACATTTTTTAGCACACCAGGGTACAGATATGAGGAAACACAAAAGCCAAATTTCCTTAATCATTCATCACAATGAGAAAAAACAAAGAATATAGTTATAGATAAAAGATTGTTGAGCTCCACAAAATAGAAAGTAGCTGTAAGAAAATAGCTGAAGGATTGAAAATTCACATTTCCACCATCAGGGCAATAATTAAGAAGCTCCAATCAACTAAAGATGTTATGAATCTTCCTGTCTAAATCGTCCTAATGCACGGTAAGGAGGAGAGTTTGAGTGGCCAAAGACTCTCCAAGGATCACAGCTGGAGAATTGCAGAGATTAGTTGAGTCTTGAGTCTCAGAAAGCCTAAAAAAAATGATCAAACAGCACCTACATCCCCACAAATTGTTCGGGAGGGTTTCAAGAAAAATCCTCCTCGCTCATTCATAAACAATCTCCAGCATATTCAGTTGTCAGGCAAGACTGGAACTTCAAACAGGACCTCGTTCTATGGTCAGATGAAACAAAAACAAAAAATTAGTTTTTTGGCAGCAAACCCACCAGATGGGTTTGGTGCACACAGGGATAAAAAAAGTACCCCATCCCCACGGTTAAATATACTGCTGGATCTTTAATGTTGTGGGCCTATTTTTCTGCTGGAGGTCCTGGATATTTTGTTCAGATACATGGTATCAGATAAACAGATAAAAAATGTAAACCTGAGTGCTTCTGCTAGAAATCTTATAATGGGCCGTGGTTGGATCATCCATGAAGACAATAATCCAAAACAAACATCAAAACCAACACAAAAATGTGTCACTGAGCACAAAACCAAGCTTCTGCCATGGTCGTCCCAGTCTCCTGACCTGAACCCTATAGAAAATGACTGGAGTGATCTGAAGAGAAGAAGCACCAACAAGGATCTGGGAATCTGAAGGATCTGGAGGAATGCATGAAGGAATGGTCCCTGATCTCTTGTCAGGTGTTCTCCAAACTCATCAGGCATTATAGGTGAAGACACTGTTATCTTGGCAAAAGGACGTTGCAATAATTGGGTGCCAATAATTGTGGCCACCGTATTTTGGAGAAAAGAGATTTTCCCCACATTTTCAATTCTTTCACTTCAATGAAAAGTTAGATTTTTGAGGGATTTTTGAGGGAAGGGCCAAATTGTGATGGCTAGACGACTAGGTCAGAGCATCTCCAAAACTGCAGCTCTTGTGGGGTGTTCCCGGTCTGCAGTGGTCAGAATATATCAAAAGTGGTCCAAGGAAGGAACAGTGGTGAACCGGTGACAGGGTCATGGGTGGCCAAGACTCATTGATGCACGTGGGCAGCAAAGGCTGGCCCGTGTGGTCCGATCCAGCAGAGAAGCTACTGTAGAAGTTAATGCTGGTTCTGATAGAAAGGTGTCAGAATACACAGTGCATCTCAGTTTGTTGCGTATGGGGCTGCATAGTCGCAGACCAGTCAGGGTGCCCATGCTGACCCCTGTCCACCGCCAAAAGCGCCAACAGTGGGCACGTGAGCATCAGAACTGGACCAATGGAAGAAGGTGGCCTGGTCTGATGAATCACGTTTTGTTTTACATTACATGGACATTTTAGGACTGTGAATGTGGCAGACACAAACCCCTCAACACACAAAAAGTATGATGTTTAAACCTTTCCTTTTTAGTTTTATACACTGATGATAAATAAACTGATATATGACTGTTATTAATGTTAGATAGGCTTTCCACAGACTGACACAACTGGCTTGACACCGTTAGCCATCAGATCCTTTTGATTCGAATCTCATAGGTAGATGTTTCAGGGTCAGTGCATGGGCTCCATATACTCATACACATCGCTGTGACCTATTATACAGGCACATGGTTTCTCCTACCATGCTGATGACTCACAGCTTTACTTTTCATTTCAGGCAGATGATCTGACAGTAGCTGCACAGATCTTGGACTGCCTGGCAGACATCTCAGCATGAATGAAAGAACATTACCTGCAACTCAGCAAAGACAAAACTTCTTGTCTTCTCAGCAACTCCAAGGATTCAGCATAATTTCACTATCCAGCAACAATAATTCCATCCTGATCTGCCAAAAATCTTAAGGTAATCTTTGATGTCCACCTTACATTCAGGTTTGCACTGCACAACATCAGGAAGATCAGGCCCTTCCTAACTAAGCATGAAATACAACTTCAGGCTCTTGTCATTGCTAGACTGGACTATCAACATATCAACAACTCTCCCTAACCCTATCCAGACAGCCGAAATATAAAAATCCAGTCACTTCTAAAGATTATGCAGTAGTTATGGATGCTGTCCCCTCTGGTCTAAAAATGCTTCTTAAAAATAGCTGTCCTCAGCTCTCTCTATATTCATTGGATCCTGCTGATACTGTAGTTGGTCAAATCTGTTTTTCTCTTTCTCCCATTAGGAATAATAATCGTTGTGTTCGGGCTTTGGGTTCGGGAATTTAATGTACCGCTGGCTGTATTTGTAATTCTACACAGCCAATAAGAAAAGGAAAAGAAAAAAAGAAAAAAATTAGTCAAAGCTCTTCTTCTGCCTTACTACTTAAAACATTGCTTTACTGCCATCTAGTGGTCTGTAAGTATTCAACAAACTAATTCAAGTCTTGTATAGACCATTCTGTGTGAATGATTGAGTCTGTGTTTGCTTGAGTAACACTGAAGTATCACTCTGTTGATGTCTAGTCACTTAAAAAAGAAAATTCTGTAATTATTTACATACCCTTATGTCATTTCGAACCCAAATGCTTATTTTCATAAAACAGATTTGTCATAAAAAGATTTTTTCTCCACTTTGTTCCACTCTATGAACTCTATGTTTAGATAATTATATATACGTGTGTGTGTGTGTGTGTGTGTGTGTGTGTATATATATATATATATATATATATATATATATATAGGTTAGACAATTTAAAAGCCAAAATATATTACATATCTGGCCTTTATCACATTTAGGAACAAAGATTATTACATAAAGGAACTTTTTCACATTTAGGGAAAATTTATTATAAATATAGACTTTATTCCAGTTATTGAAATTTGGGCCTTTATTTTATTAAGAATATCCTAAATAATTATCAATAGAGCCTGTGTTTACTTTCTTCACTGGCACAGACTAGAAATGAAAAAGACTGACCCTAACTCTAACCCTAACCCTTTTAAAACAATTGTTATCAATTTTCTCCCCCAAACAAGAATGTACAGCCCATTTTATCCACCCTGTCTGCTAAAGATACTTTTCAAAGTAACTTTACAATATTACATTACTTCCTAAAAAGGTAACTATTTGCGTTACTTAATCACTTTTTATGGAAAGTAATGCACTATGTTACTTTTGCGTTGCTTTTTCTCACCTGGGCTGGGCTTGCTTTTTTGTTTTTTAGTATCAACAACAACAACAACAACAACAAAAATGTAAAGACCACACCAAATGTCAAATGAATAAGCCTCAGGCTGAAGCAAATGCAAATACACAAATTTGTGTTACTTATTTGAAAAAGTAACTCAGATGTTTTGTTGTAATTTTTAATAGTAATGCATTACTTTACTAGTTAAGTCATTATTTGTTTTTTGTTTTTTTTGTCGCACAAAAAGTACTCTCATCGCTTTATAATATTAAGGTAGAACCACTGTACTCACATGAACTGTTTCAAATATGTCTTTAGTAGCTTTCAGGGCATTTGAAAGTGTAAATTAACTTGCTGGCAATGGAGGCCTCACTGAGCCATGGGATTTCATCAAAAATATCTTAATTTGTGTTCTGAAGATGAAGGAAGGTCTTATAGGTGTGGAACGACATGAGGGTGAGTAATTAATGACAGAATTTTCATTTTTGGGTGAACTAACCCTTTAATGTGAGAAAATGTTACTGTTACTAAGTTATTCAACCTATTAAATAGTTAATAATAATTAATAGAGGTGTGTCCACATACTTTTTTTTTTATTTTTTTTAAATAATAATAAGAGTAGATGTAATAAACTTACTCATGATTGGTGTGTGTGGTCTTGGTGGCCATCTCAGTCTTTAGGTTTAGGCCTACTTGTAATCTTATCAATTTAACTTGATCCTTCATTTTAGGGAATATTTTATCTATCATAGTTTCAGTTAGGTTCATTCAAGTGTCCCCATCAATTTCAGCTCTTCGGAGAGTTGGATGTGTTCTTTAGGGGCACCCTCCATTTAAAAAAAAAAAAAAAAGCTGTGTTCACACAGATTATAGCCTATATATTTACTCCACAAACTAACTCTATGGACATGGAAAACAGTGATACATGGACCTCTCAACACTAAGGAGAAAATCCACTAAGGAGAAAATTGTTTTCCTATACTGGCGGTGCGAATGCAACCAGAAAAACTTGAGAAATGAGAGTCGAGCGCCTAAACTTTGCAGTTTGGGTCTTGCGGCCACAGCGTGGGAGAAGCCTGATGGGAAGATTTTTTTCCTGAGGGGCAGGGTGGAGAATTTAGTTTTTAAGTGTATGTTTTCCAATGTTATTTATTTTTGTCTTTTGTGTGTGACACCAAAAACACCACATAAAAAAGAGAAAATCAGCCAATCAATCACTCTAAAGGGCCTTAATTTTTTCACAATTTCAGGCTTCATCTGGGCAGAGATTAAAGAGATGTGGGACGGATGTTTAAAAAAAAAAAATCCTTTAGATCTAGCCATCCATGCCACAAGTCACACGGCAAAAGCAACTGCCATTCAATGGTTGCTATTTCTTGTGATCTGACTTGTGATCCACTCTCTTTTCTGAGCAATGCTGTGTTTCAGCATGCTCCTCAGGAGAAAACCTCACTGAGATTAAAAATCTCTTTTACAGGAGTGTCCTGGCCAAGATATGTGGCCCAGATATACAAATACACATAAAAAGAAACAACAACAACACACAATAAAAGTAGAAGCATTTGAAAATCACTAAATCTTTCTCTAGTGCACACAAAAGTGTTTTAACATGACTAAAAGACACCAAAGCCTCGATTTTATTTGAAGAGAGCTCCAGTCCGAAGGGGCAGCGCATTTAAAGTCAGTTTTACCTAATTTAGTTCTAGCAGGAGGTACATAGGGATTATAATAAGATTGTGAACGCAATAAATAGTAACTGCTTTCTGTTGGACTAAACAACAGAGATAAGGTGGTAAAAAACCCAAAATTTCTTTGTATATCATTAAGTACTAATGCATTTTCCTTTGAACAGCAAGAGAAGACCAAGCAACTCTATTGTTTAATACATAGTGATGTGTTAAAAATTTACAATCCGTTATAAATCTTAAGACACTGTGATACACAGCATCCAGGGAGGCAAGAAGATAGGAGCATGCTGATATATTACATCACCATAGTCAAGAATTGGCAAGAAAGTCGAAAGTTTTCTCAACATTTAAAATCAGCTTTAAAGCATTAAACCTTGCTTGAATAATATCAGAAGCAGAATCTGCTTGTTGTTTTGTAGGAGCAGAGCAATAGATGATGGTATCATCCACATAAAAGTGAATCCTTGCATTTTTAAAAATAACGTCAAGACAATTTATATATATATATATATATATATATATATATATATATATATATATATATATATAGTGAATAATAATGGCCCCAGTACAGATCCTTGGGGTACTCACTTAACCACTTCCATTGGGTCTGAATTGATACCTTCCACCTTTACACATTGAGTTCTTCACTTTAAATAATCATTAAACCACAAAACTACATTTTCTGATAAACCAACACTTCTAGGCCTAACAAAATCTCATGGTCCACTGTGAAAAGAAAGAGCTTTAGTTAAATCAATAAAAAGACAGCCCAGTTGTGTTTTCCCCACAAGATCATTTAAAACTTTTAGAACAGCCGTAATGGTGCTTTGTTTTTTATGAAATCCTGATAGGTTGATAGACAAAAGTTTATGAATATGTAAATACTGTGTCAGTTGTGTGCTAATGAAACTTTCCAAAAGTTTTGACAAAATACAAAGCTTTGAAATAGGTCTGTAGTTATCATATAAAGTATAGTTGCCCCCTTTCAACAAAGGAACCACGAATGCAGAATTCCAGATCCTTGGAATTTCCTTGGTTGTTAGGGAAAGATTGAACAGATATGTCAATGGTGGTGAGATAATATCAGCCACCAATTTTAAAAACAATGGTTCAATAAGATCAGGACCTGATGATTTATTCAAATCTAGGTCTTTTAATGCAGAGCAGACATCGTAAGAAGTAATATGATTAAAAACAAACTGTTTTCCATAGGTGACGCACTGCATTAAGGAATTCAGAATTGTTACAACCTGAATTCCGGAAATGTTGGGACATTTTTCAAATTTGAATAAAATGAAAACTAAAAGACTTTCAAATCACATGAGCCAATATTTTATTCACAATAGAACATAGATACCATAACAAATGTTTAAACTGTGAAATTTGTGAAAGAGTGCATAAAAAGATTGTGGAATACTTTAAAAACAATAAGCACAGGAATACTTCCAGAAACCACTGTCGTAAACGCAATCAACTGTGCCATCTGCAGATGCCAACTAAAGCTCTATCATGCAAAAAGGTAGCCATATGTGAACATGGTCCAGAAGTGCCGTCATGTCCTGTGGGCCAAGGCTCATTTAAAATGAACTGTTTCAATGTGGAAAGTGTTCTATGGTCAGACGAGTCCAAATTTGACATTCTTGTTGGAAATCATGGATGCCGTGTAAAGAGGAGGGAGACCTTCCAGCGTGTTATCAGTGTTCAGTTCAAAAGCCAGTATCTCTGATAGTATGGGGGTGCATAAGTGCATACGGTATGGGCAGCTTGCATGTTTTGGAAGGCACTATGAATGGTATATAAAAAAGGTATATAAAGGTTTTAGAGCAACATTTGCTCCCCTCCAGATGACGTCTGTTTCAGGGAAGGCCTTGTGTATTTCAGCAGGACAATGCAAAACCACATACTGCAGTGATTACAACAGCATGGCTTTGCTGAGGAGAGTCCGGGTGCTGAATTGGTCTGCCTGCAGTCCAGATCTTTCACCTATAGAGAACATTTGGCGCATCATTAAATGAAAAATATGTCAAAGACGACCATGAACTCTTCAGCAGCTGGAACCTATATCAGGCAAGAATGGGACCAAATTCCAGCACCAAAACTCCAGAAACTTATTACCTTGATGCCCAGACGTCTTCAAACTGTTTTGAAAAGAAGAGGAGATGCTACACCATGGTAAACATTTCTCAGTTTAAACATTTGTTATGTTATCTATGTTCTATTGTGAATAAAATATTGACTCATGTGATTTGAAAGTCTTTTAGTTTTCATTTTATTCAAATTTAAAAAACGTCCCAACATTTCTGGAATTCGGGTTGTAGTAGACAATGACCCAGATGCAATAAAGTGGCTATTAAAACAGTTGAGTATTTGCGATTTATCCACTATTTTAATACAATCTTTCATTATACAATGGGGAAGACCTGAAACAGATCCATTACCAGTCAGAAGCTTTATGTTTTTCCAAAACTGTTATCAATACTCTGCTTTTGCCTTTCAGAATTTGAATTGGTTTGTCTGGCCTTAGCCCATGCAGCATCATGCTCATAAATAAATTCAGAAAATGCGGTTGAAAACCATGGATTATCCTGGCATTTAACTCAGTATTTTTTTTATAGGTGCACACTTATAAATTATCAAAATAAAGTTATCATAAAAATATTTCCAAGCACTTTCGATATCTGGGATTAATGTAATTTTATCCCAATCAAATTGAACAATATAATGTAAAAATCTTGTTTATTGAAGTGTTTCATACAGTGCTTGGTGATAATTTATGGTTTCTGCATAGATAACTTTGTATCTCTAGCTACCGCAACAACACAGTGATCACTGATATCATTTGCAAGTACAGAAGCTAAAGAATATTTATGAGGGGCATTTGCAAGAACAAGATCTATTAATGTGGATTTTGGGGAAATTTCAAATTAGGTCTTGTAGGTGATTCTACTAATTGAAAAAGGTTATAAATCTCACAGAATGCTTTAAAACCATCAGATACTGGGTGCATCCAAATCAAGTTAAAATCACCCTTTAAAATCAATTCTTCATAGTTCAAAGAAGCCAGAGAGTGCATCAAAGAGGGCAAAGCATCACTAGCTGATAGAGGTCTGTAACAACTCACTATATGAAACCGACAGATTAACAGCTAATAGTTCATGCTGTTTACTCAGAGAGTAACATGGTAGTCTCAAAGCATTCTTTAATGTAAATTGCTATGATCAGTAGTTGTGGGTGGAGGGTGATTGTCTTTGGCCTCTTGCTCTGCTCTGATATCCTGAAATATCTTTTTCCAGGGTTGAGCTATATTCTCCCCTAAAAATAGAACTGTATGCTCTCCTATGGATAAATATACTTAGCATGGTGAGCTTAGGATAAATTTGACTGTGACCCATAACACAATTACACAGGTCACAATAGTATGTATTCAGCAATAATTACAAATGTTACTATTTTTGTTGCTTGCTATTACTATAGAACAAACCCCTAACTATTAGTTGGCATGGAATTGAAATTCACCCTATCTGTTTTCTAAACGCATACTCTTATTGTGAACAATTCATTCATGTATGTTTCATTTTTTACCTCATGATTTTTAATTGAAATATCATCTTGATCTTTTTGTGAAATGTCAGACTTTTCTCTCTTGATGTATGCCAGACTTCTCCCATAAATTTTCCCACTTAAACCTCGACCCTTTCATACGATCAGCTGCAAGCTTGTATTCAGATCTGCCTCCATCTCATCAACAACCAGCGGATAGAATCAAGTCACCACCCTGCATTTTCTTCAGATGTACAACACATATCTGTCACTACTTCTGTTACATTGTGACTTTAAACTAATGCAGCATTTTCAATTATTTTTCTTTTGACTCGGGCCTTTAAGCAACCACTTGTTAGCAGCTTGCATAGCGACATGATAAAAAACACCCAGACCAATTTAGCAACAACATACAGCACACTAAAAAAAATCCCAGAATGCTCTAGCAACTCCATACCAATGTGATAAAAACCATCCAAAACACTTGAGCGACTGCATAGCAATGTGCTATATAGAAACAGCATAGAAATGTCCTGCAACCACCCATAACACATTAGAATTGTGTAAAAAAGTTTTTTTTTTTTTTTTTTCATTAAATCAATTTTTTTCCCTTTCAAATCAATTTTTTCACACCAATCAGTTTTTTTCACACCAGGATTAACTCAAACTAAAATCATAAAAAAATGTGACTTGAAATAAAATAAATGTTAAATGAAATTTAAACAAATTTTGAACAAATTTTATTTCAGCTATTTGTAAAGACAACATTTTCACTTAGTTTAACTTGATATACTAAACTAGGCTAATTAAAACTGAAATAAAAATTAATAAAAACATAAAAAAACAAAATAACAAAAAGACAAAAAAAATAACTAAAATGAAAAAATATAAAAATAAGAACTAATTCAAATTAAATCTGCAAGCACCTAGTGGCCTAAGGAAAACAGTGAACAGTGGGCAATATTCATTTAAGCGGATAAATAGAGGAGAAATATGGCAAAGTCATTTTGATGCACCACACTTCCTGCTGCCAGCAGGTGGCACTTTGACTATAACTGAATGTCTTCTATGACTGTAACTGAATATTGGCATGCAGATGTCTTCAGGCCAGGACAAAACATGTGAACATGCCCTTCAGTGAAAACTCAAGATCTTTACAATGTAACGTCACAAAGGCCTTTAGATTAGACTGACCAAATATGACGTTGATCTTCGAGTATGTTTAGGCCCTCAAAAATGAGATTCATTTTGACCGAGCAATTACAACAGGGTCGTCACACCATCGGTGCTCAGGCCCTAAATATTAATAAAAACTATAACAGAACTAATTCAGTCTATCTAGAATGCATCTTATATTTTCTGTATCAGCTCTGAACAAAAAATAATGTTCTGCTATTTTAATATGCCTTATTTTTATCTATTTTCTCCCTCTCTCTAACACACACATATGCAAATGCATTGTGGGGGGTCCTGTGGAAAAATCAGTGTGTGTGTTCAGCTCATTATACTGTGGTGGCACAGAGGGGAGGAACTGGCACTATGAGTGTTAGCCTTTTCATATGCTTATCCATGAGAGGCACAGATGGCCCCTTTTCCTCATACCCAGGGACCCGCTATTGATTAAGCTTCTGCTATAAAAAAAAAGAAATAATTACATGTGAGACACTGAAGCAAACCGACACAGAAACTCAGCTCTATGCCATCCTGTAAATGTCTACGTATATCAATTAACATCAGCCAAAATGTACATTTTCGGCTTGCATTTCTAAGTTTACATGGCATCTACATTAAAGAGGAAATAAGACAAGTGTAAATCGCTCATCTAAGGTTATGTTTACATTTCTCTTGTGCAGCGGAACAGTTTTGACATGCACACAAGTGGTTTTTGTCAGAATACATGATAAACAGCCCTACTTTACTATGTCTAACCCAAGACAATGGCGTAAACCAGCGTTAACTTGATTTGAACTTTTGCTTTTTTTATATAAGCAACAAGAACATTATTACAGTATTACAGTGGTGATTTTTTGCTCCAGTTAGACTGGGCTTTGGAGGATGCCACTGTATAACTATCTAAATTATTTAGAGATTGTAGGCAGTTAAAAAATTAATGGTAGTGGTGGTAACCTACATATGACATATTATCGTACTTTAATTTGGGTCACACTAGTAGTTTACAGTAATAAGCATTAGTTCACAAGTTCACACTTAGGCTTACATATAATTAAACAGAGTAAATGTTTATGCGTATTTGCCGTGCTGTCCGAGGGGAGGGCTCCAAGTTCAGAATTTGGCCCGAAGTACCCAGAGACCTCTCCCCTCCCAGGTTAGGATAGGAATAGTTAGATGTGAGGAGATGGGGTGGTGGAGGGATGCTGGAAAACTGTCATGGAACAGAGGTAAGTCTGCTGTATATATACCTCTTATCGCATTAATTGAGTGGATTAACTGAATATGCTCCTCCTGTGTTAATTATCTGAAAACACAGCGCATTTTTGTTTAACTTGTAATAACTTTGTTATTTGAGTGCATAACTCCATTAATGAGAGTGGAATATTTAATCTACACTATGTTGCCAAAAGTTTTGGGACGCCTGCCTTTACATGCACATGAACTTTAATGACATCCCATTCTTAATCCGTAGGGTTTAATATGGAGTTGGCCCACCCTTTGCAGCTATAACAGCTTCAACTCTTCTGGGAAGGCTTTCCACAAAGTTCAAGAGTGTGTTTATGGGAATTTTTGGCCATTCTTCTAGAAGAACAATTGTGAGGTCAGGCAGTGATGTTGGATGAGAAGGCCTGGCTCGCAGTCTCCACTCTAATTCATCCTAAAGGAGTTCTGTCGGGTTGAGGTCAGGACTCCACACCAAACTCGCTCATCCATGTCTTTATGGACCTTGCTTTGTGCACTGGTGCACAGTCATGTTGGGAGCATAAAATTGTCCAAAATGTCTTGGTATGCTGAAGCATTAAGAGTTCCTTTCACTGGAACTAAGGGGCCAAGCCCAACCCCTGAAAAACAACCCCACACCATAATCCCCCCTCCACCAAACTTTCCTAAAGTCTGCATGCCAAGGTGCTTGATTATATACATATGTGGCCATGGAAGTGACTGGAACACCTGAATTCAATGATTTGGAGGGGTGTCCCAATACTTTTGGCAATATAGTGTATATGTGTATATCAAAATGAAAACAGAGTTTAAAATAATTCTGTTTAATTCATTACTTGGCTCACTCCAGTAAAAAAGTGCATAGGCATGTATCGAGTCTGCAGCCAGACCCTATTGGGATGGTGCGCTAATATGTAGGCTACGGTATTTTAAAAAAATACAGATATTTGCGTGAAAAATTGTGTAGGCCTATGCACATCAATGCTTTTTTTGTGCGTACACAATGTTTATACATACATCAGGCCCCAGGTCTGAATATGGCTAGATATTTTACTTCATAACTTGTTAAATATGGATTTTTTTTTTTTTACACAAATGCATCGCTTCGCTTCAGAAGGCCTTTATTAACCCCCTGGAGCCGTATGGACAGAGCTGGGTAGATTACTTATGAATTGTAATCAGTTACTGATTACAAATTACATGACAAAATTTGTAATCAGTAATATAATCTAGATTATACATTTTTGGTAATGTAATCTGACTACTTTTGGATTACATTTAGATTACTTTTGTGCTAACCCTTATTTGATGTCACATATATTGTAGGATAATCTTGTACTATTTTGACAGATACAAAGAAAACATATATTCCAAAATATATATTCTGTTGACCAACAAGAGCCTAAACAGATTCTTTTTAAAGTGCAATGTATGGACAGTTAATACTTCAAAATACTAACACTAATGTACCTGTTAGTGTTTGCTGATAGTAACAATGAATAAAACAAAATCACATCTTATGATTTTAAAACATATTTACTTAAAATTAAGTACATTTAGAAAACAGCAACATTACAAAAACAAATATTGAAAAACATGAATTTCATAGCAATATCACGGCTACATCAAATATTTCATCTATATTTCATTTATTATTATTATATATATATTTCATATATATTCATCTATATTTCCCCCTCACCGCCGGAAAAACTTGAAAAATCACGAAAGTATATAATTGACAGGTTTATAATGAAAAAAAAAAAATAAATGTTAAAAAAATGAAAAATTAGAAGAATCAATGAATTGTGAACAATTTACTGCCATCGTGTAAATAATATGTAATCATGTAATCCATAAAAAAGTGACTGTAGTCTGATTACGAGTATTTTAAAAAGTAGTTTACTCTAATTACAAGTACTTGATTTTTGGAATCTGATTACATAATCCAGATTACATGTAATCCGTTACTACCCAGCTCTGCGTATGGAGTATGTTTAATATGGATGAATGTGGATGGGAAGACTTTCTTCAGCTCATACTTGTTGGTCCCCCTCACTGCCATTATAAAGCTCAGGTGCGTCAGGATATTTATTTATATATCTCTGATTGTGTTCACCAGAAAGAAGAAAGTCATATACACCTATGGTTGAGGGTGAGTAAAGCTTGGGGTAATTTTCATTTTAAAGTAAACTAATCCTTTAATAGTAATACTGAATGATATTATATATTATCTAAAGTAAAAAATATTGATGTTTTCTTTCTTTGGCTTTCAGGTTTTACCAGTTATGATAAGACTTGTAATTGTAATGACTATTATAACTGCATGCATATGATGCTGATATTATGCATTTTAATGAATAAAGACAAAATGAACAATTTAATTATAAATATTGTGTTACACTGTATTTAGTTTAATGAAAATAAAAAATGAAGTGTTCTTTCGTTAGACTTGTAATTATGCCTGCCTGCTGTGTGTCTATGATGATGATATAACACTTTTTAATGAATGAAGGTAAATAAATACATATATTTTTTAATGAATTAAATATGTATTAAATTACAATTAAGTTTTGGTGTAATCTTATGTAGTTTTATGCGCTCTGCAGTGACTAATTTGCAGCAAACATAAATTTGCGCTCTTCCACAAACAATGCAGTCCTACTGTACGTTTACTAGCGATATAACACCAAATATAAACATTTATTCACAAGACCAACGCGCTATTTTTTTTTACAGTCTATGCTTGCTAATCCACAAGAAACTGATTAAAGTAAACTATAACCGACTGTCATAAAAATTTGAATGCGGGCACTGATGTCACTGCCATTATATAGGCTGAGGTGCCTCACGTGATCCAAGTTAACCGTTACGCTTTCTCAAATGGTAATTGTGATTATTGTGAGTATGGCTGTACCTGCGGGCTGCGCCTTCGAGTACAGGCGTGCTCATATTCGGAATAACACTCTTGTTATTACACATTTTTTGAACCATAATCGCTATTAAATCATAAAATTATTTAATATTAAACGAATATACAATTTACGGCTTTAATATGCCAGTTTCCAATTTATTACAACATAAAAGCATGAAATTTTACGGCATACAGATACACTAGTAAGAATGACTTCATTAGTCCAGGTCCTCGGAGTTACACCAATGACGCGGTAAATTCGAAGCCGGCCAGTAGGCGGACAGACAGGCCGCTGCTTTCAATAAACACCCCTCCCCTCCCACCAGACTGGGGCAAAACAAGCCATCCTCCAGCAGGCGACGAGAGCAAAGAGAAGCATGGACAGCCGGAGTAATACAGATGTCTTCCATCCGACAGAGACAGTGAGCTTTAGACTGTTCCATCGAATATTCCCCTACTTCATGTGTCCGTGAGCTGCACGGGGACAGTATAAAGTAATGCGCATACTAAATCCAGTCAAAAGATGAAATGCTTTTCCCGGTACCTGCCTTACATCTTCAGACCGCCGAGTAGCCTCCTCTCCTCAAGCTGTCACACTGAGGGTAAGTGACTGTTCTCGCTTCACACTGACAGTACGTGAGTGGAGATGATGCTACACTGATTAAAGTGCAAGCAATTGAGTGTTCTCTATATACATAATTAGATGTTCGTTGATACTGGATCGTATAACGTTTGGAACGCGGGCTGTGTCTAAAAATGTAGCGGGCAATCAATCTACATTTTGGGTCATTATAGGCGCGTTCGCGTCTACATGTATGATGCCCCACAGTGCTGTCTAGGTAGGCAGTCTTGTAGTTTTTGGAACACATTTCAAGTACTGAGTAAAAGTAATGAAGAACGCATATACAGTATACACTGCAAAATGTTGCATTTTGCATTTGTAGTAACATCTAAATTAATTGGGTTTATTCTATTTTTATCTTTTTTTTTTCTTTTTTTTTTTTTGAGGTAGAAAAAAGGTATAATTGCATGTTAACACTTTCTACTGTGAATAATTACTAGGCAGGTTAGCCTACTATAATTTGAAACAACCACTGCCACAGGTCACACTTTGCATTACAGTTCCAATGTTATTGTCTGTTTACTTGATTAAGTACTGGGTAAAACTAATGTATGCACTGTACAATATTTTGCCATTTACATTGATGCATTTGACAGACGTTTTTATCCAAAGAAACTTCAAGAATACATTTCTTTCAGTTTTGGTCTCTCCTGGGATTTGAACCCATGACCTTGGTATTGTGCCATGCTCTACTGTTTGAGCTACCATGTTAACTCTGTAAAGCCTGGTCATATGAAATATTGTTATTTATATGGCCTAAAAGTAAGATGAAATTCTGATAGCTTGTAATAAATCAATGATATAACAGTATACCACACTTACATAAAATGCATACACTACCAGTCAAAAGTTTGGAATCGGTAAGATTTTTAATGTTTTTTAAAGAAGTTTCGTCTGCTCACCAAGGCTGCATTTATTTAATTAGAAATACAGTAAAAACAGTAATATTGTGAAATATTATTACAATTTAAAATAACTGTTCCCTTTCGAAAGGGAACTCAACTCTGCGTTTGAAACACTTTGGGGAACGTCACACGTGAACCGATGTCTGAAAGCCAAAGAATCAAACCAAGCCAATCCTATTGGCCGGCGACAGCCTATGACGTCATCATAGCGCATCCCGGAAGTATAAAAGGCGCCTAGAGAACCAGTCGGTATCCTTTCGTATTTTGGGACTGTTGTGTCTTTGCCATTGTTTTCAAATCCGGTAAGGAATTTTCACTACTATGTCTGACAAACGTTTTAGGAAGTGTGCTGACCCGTGTCCCAGGTTTCTGACACCGGGAGACACACACAACCTATGCGTTTTCTGTCTGGGCGAGGAGCATGCACGGACAGTGCTTGAGGGCGCTGTCTGTGTTAATTGTGAGCGTCTTCCTATGAAGACGCTCCGTTCCCGTCTGGCCCTCTTCTCGAGGGAAGAGGCGTTGACATCTGTGCCCGGTGGTTCTGGCCCCGCTCGTGCTGAGGCTGAGCGGTGGCTGAAATCATGGGGCTCACAGGTGGAGCTCGCTGCAGAGTTTGAGAGAGGGCTGATCTTTCTCAGCCCTCGATGGCTGACGGGGATGAGCTTTTGGATGACGATGACGTTCTGTCTTTGACGTCATCGGATCCGGGAGCGAGTGCTCTTCTGGCTGCCAGCCCCAGAGAGCAAAGGATTTCGGTGGAGGAAGAAGCAGGCGAGCCTGCGGCTTCCTCTAGGCCTCCCTGCCCAGCGTATGCAGAGTTATTGGAGGTTATGGAACGCGCTTCAGGCAGGCTGCAGCTGCCTTGGGAGCGCATTAGGAAAGAGACAGCACGTGGACGGCTCGACGAGCAGTTTCTTTCCGGTCATAACCCTGTAACTCCAGTGAGCCTCCCATTCCTTCCCGATCTCCATTTTGAGATCGAGAAGGCATGGAAGAACCCATACTCGGCTCGTATTCATCTCCATCAGCGGGCAAACTTCGCTGATGTGGAGGGGTTGAGCCAGTATAGGTATGTGTCGATGCCTCCTATTGACGAGACGTTTGCGTCACGGGGAGCGCGCCGACACTAAAAGCTCCGGTCCTGCCGCCTAAGCCCCTTAGAACTACATCACGCTTGAACGGCATGGTATACGCTGCAGCGGGTCACACGATGCATTGCATTGCACACGATGGCAGTGTTGCAAGCGTACCAGGCTGATTTGCTTAAGGATCTGGATCAGGGGCAAAGTTTGTCCCCTGAAGCGGTGGATCAGCTGCGCCGCACCACAGATCTTGCTCTCCGGGCCACTAAACAAACTGCCGCTTTGATCGGTCGATCTATGGCGGCAATGGTGGCCACAGAGAGACATCTGTGGCTGAACCTGGTGGACATCGGGGAGAAGGAGAAGGGCTTTCTCCTCGATGCCCCGGTTTTGCCCGCTGAACTTTTCGGTACCTCTGTCGAGGCGGTGGTTGGAAAGTTCAGGGAGGCGAAGGCGCGCTCAGCAGCATTTAAGACCTGCATCCCGCTCAGATCCGAATCTGGACCCAGAAAGCCGGGAGGCCCTGGCCCGTCTCGAGCTAAGGCTCAGAGGCAGGGCCAGAAGTCCAGTGTCGCTGCTCGTGCGCCTCCTCCTACTAGGAGTAAGTCGCAGAAGCGGCGGGACGCGAGGAGGAAAAAGCCGGATCTAAGAGAGGTGATTGAACACAGGCGCCAGCAGCGCAACTATTCACCTGCCCTCGCCTTCCTTTTCCTCCGCCTCCCGGTGATTTTTTGGATACTGTTAACATGCTCAGGCGCTTCTAACAGTTCAGGCTGATGGTTGGGCCCATGATGATTTTTTCTGAAGGCCCGCCTTCTGGCTTGATAGTGAAGAAGTTCTTTTAGGCTTTTAGAACCTTAGATTCAATCCTTCTTTATGGAAAAGTGAGGAGGGGGAGTCTTTGGTCTCCGAGCCGCAGGAAGGTAAGCTGGGTCTATATTTATGTTCTAAATATGTTGACCTTGTTTTTTCCTGTATAGTTTTTCCTGAGCATGTAGCTGTAAAAACTTAGGGGTCTTTTGGGCAGACTGAAGTCATTAGGTTGGCGACTTTTGTGCAGGCCACAAAATGGCCGCCCTTTTTGCCACCTGTGTTTAGAGTAGCTTCGCAGCTAGTTTCTGTTAGAATAGTTTGAGTTAGCACTCGTCACTTCAGTTATTTATGTCCAGGACGGCCCTAACCGGCCGCCTGGCATTTTCTGGCTTGTTGAGCTTCGCTTTTCTCTTTCTGTGTAAGATTTGAGTGAAGCCCAGGCTTTGTTAGGCCTAGGCTAGAGCTAGGTTAGGTGTTGTTGTTATCACCTTCTGTAATTACTATCCCTTTTTTGGTTGTATAGTTCCTAGTTCTGGCCTCCTCCTGAGGGAGTTGTGTCTAGCTAGTTACCCACAACTGTTTGTTGGGTTTAGAACTGGTCCCCTTTGAGCTTGGTCCCCTTTATGCCACTAGCTGGCACCATGTGTGGCTGGAGTTGTACTCCCTATTTAGGCCTCCTTTCAGATTGCATGTTGGCACAGTTTGGTGTGTGTTGCATTGCCACTGGCCGATGCCACGTGTTTGCAAGTTGTAGGCCTTATAGGCCTCCTATGTAACATGTTGGAGTTCGGTTGTGTACTCCTCTCTATTTGAGAGTAAAAGGTGTTTTACTGAGTACTTTTCTGAGTGGCTTGCCTCTCAGGGTGAGTTTTTGCGTTAAACCGTACTGTGGTTCGGTTTTTCTGCATTTGCTTCCTTGAGTATGGTTTTTCCTTTAGCTCTAGTTGAGCTAAGTAGCTACCTTGTAAGTAACTTGGTTCTATTTTTGCTCCTAGAACTTTAGTGGCCACTAGACTAGCACCGTGTGTTGACAGGTAGGCCCTCTGGGCCTCCTTTGAGAACATGCTGGTGTATGTTATAGTGTACTCCTCTCGCTGAGAGAGTTAAGGGTGCTTTACTGAGTATGCTGCTGGTTGGCCAGGGCCCCAGGTGACCTATTAACCTCCTTGTAGCTCGGTTATTTGTCCCTCCTGGAGCTTGTAACACTGCCACGGGCTGACGCCACAGGTCTGACTGAGGTTATAGGCCTGTTCTTTGGGCCTTCCTTAGTTCATGTTGGCGTATGTTGTACTCCTCTTACTTTAAGAGTAAAAAGTTCTTTTACCGAGTGCACTGCTCGTTGGATTGTGTTGGATGGACTGTTATGTGGGCACTCACAGTCTTATCTGCTGTTACTAGTCAGGTGGTTTGTTCTTGCTTCCAGCAAGTTAGATGTTCGAGTATGCGGCCTTGTCAGGCTGCTCTTGGATTTCCCTCTTTTGACTATTTGTACTAGTGTGATATGTAGTTCTCTATGCAGAACTTTTGTCATGTCGTAGGCCTCCATGATTATGTCCTACAGTATGGTCTATCTGTTAGGTTGAGCTTTGTACTCCCCTGCTAGGGTTGTTTGTGTAATAGTGCTTAGCTCCCTAAGCTGATCATTGGTTGAAGGCTTCCATGAGGCCTCCCGTTGAGGATCAGCCCTTAGGCTGGTTTGTGCTCCCCTTTTCAGGGTTTTTAGCGCACAGCCTCCTCAGCTTAATATTAGACGCTGAGTAGATTCTAGGTGGAGCGGAGTATACTCCCCTCAATAAGAGGGTTCATAGCACTCAGCTGAGTTCTGCCCCCAGGATGCCCATCTCTACGGGTGGGTTTGAGTTGCTTACTGCCTCTTTTGCAGTCGCCCTTACTTGCTGTCTTCTTTAAGAATACATTTGTGGAGATTCTGTTTGCAGACAGGGTTGGTCAGACTAAGTTTGTCTTGTGTCAGATTAGGTCGGCCTCCCTGGTGGCCTTTCTAGTGACTGGCCGGGGATCCCTTCATTTCCCTGGCCACATTCCCTTAAAGGGACCTTCTTTCCTCAGAAGATTTGGTCCCAGAAGCCTTTTAGCGGCCTTGGTAGGCCTTCTGCGGAAGGCCTCTTTGAGGCTCAGCTTGGGCTGTTGGCCGTAGGGAATGCTGTCACTGACAGCCTTTGTGTGACCTGAGGGTGAGTTGCTTCTGGCGTTTCTTTCGAAACTGCTTGACGTTTGTCTAGCCATCTTTTGGCATGCACTCTCCTTAAGCATGGCGGCGTGGGTATATCGTTCCCCAAAGCGTTTCAAACACAGAGTTGAGTTCCCTTTCGAAAGGAAATGTCTCAGGTTACGTATGTAACCCTGGTTCCCTGAGAACAGGGAACGAGACTCTGCGTTGCCCTGCCATGCTTCAGGGCTGCTTGCTGAACAGTCCCTCAAGACGATAAGATACCGACTGGTTCATTAGGCGCCCCTTTTATACTTCCGGGTTGCGCTATGATGACGTCATAGGCTGTCGCCGGCCAATAGGATTGGCTTGGTTTGATTCTTTGGCTTTCAGACATCGGTTCACGTGTGACGTTCCCTAAAGCGTTTCAAACGCAGAGTCTCGTTCCCTGTTCTCAGGGAACCATGGTTACATACGTAACCTGAGACGTTATTTGTTTGAATATATTTTATAAAGTAACAAAGCTGAATTTTCAGCATCATTACTCCAGTCTTCAGTGTCACATGATCCTTCAGAAATCATTCTAATATGCTGATCTGCTGCTCATGGGGATCATATCTGCTCATATCTATATTTTTTAGGATTCTTTGATGAATAGAAAGTTCAAAAGAACAGCATTTATTTGAAATATAATCTTTTGTAACATTATAAATGTCTTTGCTGTCACTTTTGATCGATTTAATGCATCATTGCTGAATATATATTTTTTCTTTTCAAAAAATAAAAATAAAAATTCTTACTGACCCCAAACATTTGAACGGTAGTGTATAATGTTACAAAAGCTTTGTATTTCAGATAAATGCTGTTCTTTTGAACTTTCTATTCATCAAGGAATCCTGAAAAAAAGTACACAGCTGTTTTGAACATTGATAATAATCATAAATGTTACTTGAGCAGCAAATCAGCATATCAGAATGATTTCTGAAGGATCATGTGACATTGAAGACTGGAGTAATGATGCTGAAAATTCAGCTTTGCCATCACAGGAATAAATTACTTTATAAAATATATTCAAACAGAAAACAGTTATTTTAAATTGTAATAATATTTCACAATATTACTGTTTTTACTGTATTTTTAATTAAATAAATGCAGCCTTGGTGAGCAGACAAAACTTCTTTTAAAAACATTAAAAATCTTACTGATTCCAAACTTTTGACTGGTAGTGTAGTTCCAAAAATCATTTTGAATATAAAAGAATAGCACTGTCCACACCACAGCTATAACGATAACGATATAGAGAAACGATATCGCTGGGATCACTCTCAGAATGATTTTTTTTTTCCAGCTGTTGAATGATAAAACACTGACAGCCAATCAGAATCCATTCTAATTTAAGCGCTTGCGCATTTAAAATTGCGGAGAAGTTAATTGCAGAGGTCCAGAAAAAGGCACCACTGTTTGACAAGTCAAACCCCCTTTTCAAGGATACTTTAAATAAAATGGATATATGGAAAACAATTGGTCATACCCTCGGAATAAATGGTGAGAGGTATTAATGATGAGTTCACAATGCCAGTCTAGCAAACAGTGTTAAGTAAAATTACCTCAATTCACTGTTAGATTAGATCGATTACACTATATTCACATGAAACATAGCAGGCTGAGGACATCTGCTGGTTAAAGCCATGTAAATGAAACAAGAACAGCAAAAACATGTTCGTTGTTGTTCGTTGGTGTGGACGCAAATATAGTTAAAGGGTTAGTTCACCCAGAAATGAAAATAATGTAATTTATTACTCACCCTCATGTCGTTCTACAGCCGTAAGACCTTCGATCATCTTCCGAACACAAATTAAGATATTGTTGATGAAATCCGATGGCTCAGTGAGGCCTAGGGCTGGACGATTAATCGAAAAGTAATCGAAACCGAAATTCAGAACCTCTAACCGACGTAATTTTCCCATGTTGGTTATTTCGTTTTTTTAATCCTGTTAATACATACCCCTTAAGAACATACAGCGTATGTAGCCACGTGTCTCTGTCCCGTCTGGGAGGGGGGTGAACGCCGGTTCAACACATAGTGATGGCGCGCGAGCGGTGAGCCTTGCGTCTTCACTAAACTTTGTCAGTTGTATTTGTTTTAAGGTTTGCCAGTTTGGACATTCAAGCGATTTTAGACGATTGGATGTATATTATTTCGAGCTACCGTGCTCGCGCAGCTGCATTGTGGCACGAACACTCATACAAACAGTAGCTGCGCAAAACGTGAAGATCACGCGCACAGAGAGGAACGCAGAAACTAGTTGTCAGCGTTGTCCTGTGATTTATCACTAAAGTAGCTTAGAAACTCAAAACTTCATATAGCATATATTTTTCTACTTTTGAAGGAACTATTTACAAACCCACAGCTTCACAATTAACAGAGAGACGGTATGACTAATTCACACACTCAATCGCTCTCATTACATACTGGTACTGTGCTAATTTATCTGTATCTGATTTACAACGAGCAGAAATCTGTAAGAAATGTTATAAAATAACTGCTGAAAGTGAGCTGTTATGTCAGCTCACTCTTTCAATAGGAAAAAAATCCCACCTTTAATAGTCAATCATATTTACAGTACAAACCTTGTCAGTGAACTATGAGGGCAAAAAAAAAAAAAAAAAAAACAGAAACAAAATAACCGTTCATTGATCATAATCAAGGTAAAATGTTCAATTAATCAAGGTTTTGATTTTAGGCCATAATCATCCAGCCCTAGTGAGGCCTCTATTGAGAGCAAAGCCATTCAAACTCTCAAGGTCCATAAAGGTACTAACTTTGGCACAAAAAGTATTCTTATCGCGTTATAATATTAAGATAGAACCACTGAACTCACATGAGCTGTTTCAAATATGTTTTTAGTATCTTTATGGACCTCGAGAGTTTGAATGGCATTGCTCTCAATGGAGGCCTCACTGAGCCATCGGATTTCATCAACAATATCTTAATTTGTGTTCCGAAGATGAACGAAGGTCTTATGGATGTAGAACGACATGAGGGTGAGTAATAAATGACATCATTTTTGGGTGAACTAACCCTTTAATGTTATAGTTATAGATATCATTGTGGGTGTGTCCTTAAGGCTTTAAAAAAAAAAAAAAAAAAAAAAAAAAATACAGCATATAACAAATATTAAAACATTTAAAAATGTAAATTGCAGGTCTGAATTAACTAAACTTTATACGCAGCAGAATGTGTCTTCCTTGCAGGAGCTTGTGCTTCCAGTCCACCCATTTAGTTCTGTCAGTGAACTGAGTCATATACAGAATTTACCAATATACAGTATTTACATACAGGCATGATTATATTTATATCAGTTTAATTTCAGCCACATACTTAAACAGAAACCTAACCCTTATAGAAGCACAAAATTGCATTTGCAAGGATGCAGTCTGGATCATATTACCTTTATACTTCTTCTGTTACCTATATATAGAACAGAATGAACCTAAGGGGGAAATACCTCTTTTCAAAGCTTGCTGGTGCAGCAGTAGAGGTACTAATAGATGAAGATACCTCTATAGGGCCCTGTAAGGAAAGAGATATTTCATTACAAACTCAGCTCCAATAACAACCTCCTGTAGTCAACATATTGGACATGCAATACCATTCAACACCTGCAGCTACATCTTTTTCTCCCATCCTCTTTCTTTCACTTGCTGTCTTTCATTTTCCTTTGATTCCTCTTTCATCCAGAAGATGTAAACATGGGTTATCATTACATGCTGCACTGTAGTTCTCAGAGTCTTGTGAAGGATTTTTGTTGACTGTCTTTCTTCATGCATGATTCTGTGCTCTCATCTCCTGCTGTCTCCATCTGTGTCTGCTGCCCAGGCCGGATCGATTGGATCTTAAAAGGTTACAGTTCCCTTGCTGGCAGTGGTGTATTACAATACTGTATTATGCAATCTTGTTACCAGTGTCCGAGAGTTATACAGTAAAGTTACATTGTATTTGTGTAATTAGAAATAAATCCATGTAAATGTCAACCTTAAAATACTTTTAAAAATAAAAATACCGATTATGCTTGACTACAATACTGCGAGTAGATAGTAGTTTGTTTATGCCTAATCATTTGTATTGTCTCATTTTTGTTCATAAATGCTAAACAGTTCTAAAAAATGAAAAAAAAAGCAACTTTAAAATATAATACTAAATTAAACATTTTATCCTAAAAACATTTTCATTTTATATCAGTATTGACAATATTGGCCTTAATAGCACAGAAAAATATAGGTATTAGGGCCTATTCTTGATTATTATATCTAAACATAAATAGGAAAATAATGGTCACAACATTAAGGGCATAAAAATTGAACAAACAGTCTTCGTTCCTGAAACAATATTTTTATCAATCAGATTTTAGAGAAAGGGGAATTGTTAGTGTTAGGCTTTGGGATGGTGTTGAGTCTCAAACACTATCAGCTTTTTATTTTCTGATTTCAGAGGTACTGTAGTTAATGGTTAGTGTTTGGGAAAGTGTAAGTGCACCGTAAGTTGCTTTGTATAAAAGCATCTACTAATTGACACTTATTGCTTAAGATAACATCACACAGTGGTCAGAAAGCATCCTACATTTCATGTGTAGAAGCAGAGTAGAGGTTATTGTATTAATCCAGCCGAGTAAATGCACAGTATACAAATATTACCAGCAATTGCTGATCACAGATGCCTGGAATAACACTTGTGTGTTTACTGGACATATCACTGATGCATGTTCTAGCATGTTAACACTTTCCTGACTAGCCTTAAGAGAGTGGATGTAACTGGAGTGCAGGTATGTAAGGGAGAACAGGTTAAAGAAAATCAGATAGGTCAAACTAAACCAACTGTTACCAACTGGTACTAGGACACACATTAGCAATGTCAGCGACTGGAAGAGTAAGCAGAGGTCGGAAAGAATTGAGGAAAGGGAGCAGGATGCAAGATAGGGCAGTTGTGAATGCATTGCTAATGCATCGCACGCATGCAGTCATGTTGTGAATACCTGACGTGTGTTCTTTTGTTATTTTGAAATAATAAATCTCAGCAGATAGTTTACCCAAAAATGAAAATTCTGTCATCATTTATTCAACCCTCATGTTGTTCCAAAACTTAATGGTACAAAAGAAGGTTTTTTAAGAAATGTGTTGATGTAGAGCTGCACGATTAATTCGCAACACTCTTAATTCAAACACCCGCATGATGATCTTATTCCTAAATGACAAGGAGTCGTCTTTGTCTATTAAACCTTTGACAAATCTGATCACAGTGGAACATTAAAATCTTCATTGGAGCTGCCGCTGACCCAGAGAGAGCAGTTGTCATGTATAAGTAATGAAACAGCTTCACAAACAATCTTTTCAGCCACACAGTATCATTATTTCTGTGTTACAAATATTCATATTATCATAGAAGAACTGAGATAAAAGTGTATAGTTCGGATATAAACACTGATGTCTACGTTAGTGATCAAAATAGAGTAAACCACCTTTTGAAAGCTTGATGCTTCAAATAATGATTGAGTCAATTACATCGTTACACCAGTAGGTGGTGAAAAATGACTGTTAAAAAATGTATTTGTCATTGAATCATTCATTCAAGAGATTCATTCAAAAACGCTGATTCATCCAGTAATGAAACAAATTAAGTCTTTATGAGTGAGTCATTGAATCATTCATTCATTTAAACTGATTTAAAAAAATAAATAATTCAAATTATTAATTATTTTTAAATAGACTGCAGCAATTAACATTTTGTCAGAACTTCGAGTAAATGACACGTTATTTTGTTTAGTTGTCTTTGCAGAATAGTAGGAGATTTGTGATCTCTATTTTAAACAAAAAAATATTTATTCTCAATTTATCCAGAATCATGCAACTCTTAACTGAGTGTTTTTTTTTTTCGTTCCATAAAATAGAAATCAGTTCTCTGAAATATATTCTTTTGTGTACCACAGAAGAAAGAAATTCATACAGATTTGAAACAGCATGAGGGTGAGTAAATGATGGCAGAATGTTCATTTTTGGGTGAACTGTCTCTTTAAGGCGGCGATGGAGTCACCATCAAATGTCTGTGCCCTTAAACTGTGTTATTATTCTAGAAGCTACATAAAAATGTTTCTGCAAATTTTCTTGAAACTGTTGCTCCAACTTGACAGTAGTTGACCGGAAAGAGTCAATTTACCAGAATTCATGCTCTCTGCATTACAATGTAAAAAAAAAAAGAAAAGATTATGTTATTGCATTACTGTGTGATTTGACAGTTCACATCAATTTCTAGAATTTTTGCTTGATGTTGTGGAGTTTCAACTTGATTTCTTTTTATAAGATGAATAACAGCCAGGTAAATTCAGAGGGGCTTGACTGAGTGTAAGTACTGAACACTGTAAATTGTAATTTTGATAGATGTCATTCCCAGCATGCACCATGGCATGAATAAATTATGCAATTACTGTTTATTTTTGCTGATTTTAATGTTTTGCTCTTGTTGTTGTGTTTGTTGTTGCTCTCTGTTATTTACCGTTATGCGCGCGTCTCGCGTCTTTTGCAGCGCCTCGCACATGAGCGCTGCGTTTTTAAGACGCTGCGTCAATTTCAACTTTTACATGCAGCGCCGCTCATCAATGTCAGTTCCAAAACATTGGACCAATCAGAAGAACTCGGAGGTGGGGCAAGCGTTGCAAGCTTCTGTTTACACTGTTTTAATCAAAGGTGCTCATTATTATCTTATTTTCTTTTTTTTCTAAGTCATAACTCGTATCTATTAATACACATAACTCGTATCTAAATTTCTATTATTTCCATTATTGTTGTTATTACATAACATCTCAAAAGCACATCTCGAGAGACCCTTGTGTTCTACGCTGCTTTTTTTAAAACCATTCCTGAGCGCTGCGTCTCCTGTTTTTAGATGTATATTTTGACATGGAAAAAAAGAATAAGATAATAACGAGCGCCTCCTCCGCTATGTTGCCATCAAATAATACAGTTGTCATGCCAACTTGCTACTGTAAACAGAAGCTTGCAAAAGCATCAATCAGAATGAAGGAACAAGATTAAGATAGTGAGACTTTGACAACAGGTAACAGGCACAGACTTTGAAAGTAGGAACAACATTATGTTGGTACAACCTGGATCACAAATGATTGATGGTGGAACTCAGACTTGTTTACATCTGTTTTGTTTTAAGCGCCTTTTGTCAAATTCAGCTGCTTTTTCCTTTCATAGATACTGACATCTCATTTAATTTCCACCTCATCTCACCTTCTATTTCTCCTCAAGAGCTGAGCCTATTTTCACAGAACATTCTGGATTATTAGAATCAATCACATGCAGATTCTCTCTTCCCGGGATCTGTCAGAGAAATCTGGCGCCATTTGTGTGTGTGTGTGTGTGTGTATGTGTTCATTAGGGTAGTGGTTCCCAAATTTTTGATGTCTCTCTTATCTTACACACCCATCTGAACAGCGTTTTTAGTCATTTTCGCAGATCCATGTCAACGGGGATCGTTTTGATAATGTTGTCATTGGCACAAAAAAGCCCTTCTGTTTTTGTACATTGTTGTTGTGTAAACGTACTCCTAAGTTTGCAGGCTTGCCTTCAAGTGGCTTTGCTTGGAGTCTTTACTTAACGAGGTGATGAGTTGAATCAGGGTGTTTGATTAGGGTAACATCTAAACTGTGCAGTGCTAGGGGTACTTCAGGACCAGGGTTGTGAACCACTGCACTAGTGAACATCTTTGACAGCAACTGTTTGAGCTGCTGAATGCTTGATTCTGGTTCTGGCATCATGGTTCAAAAGAGCTCACTCCCTCGTGTTTATATAATAAATTGTGATCTCTTGGCTCAGGTCCCTACTTCAGTGTAAGTCTGAGATTTTTTTCGATTGTTCTGTAGTAGGGGTGTGACGAGATCTCATGCCACGATTTCTTGCGAGATTAAAATGCAATGATATTTCTTGCTGAAGTGAAAAGCTGTCTTGCGATATTGCCATGACGCAGTGTGAAGGTTAAAATTTGGATAGAATATGCCACCACTGTGTTTACATTACGCCTCCACTGTCGTTTTTACAATTCAGTTGGCGGTCACTTCATTCCCATCCAGGTCATCTAACACGAGCTACAGAGTCGTACGTACTGCAGCAGGAATCAGAGTTCACTGATCATGACGAGAGTAAGAAACGTGATGACTGGCAAGACATGGCGGAGGATTCATTGCACAACAGAGCCTAAGCGTCTGACAAATGTCTTATCTTGTAGAATGTGTGCTCAGCACCACTGCTCCCTATTCCCTATGTGCGATCGCAAAAGTAAAATGTGAGCACGCATTCAAACATGATTTCAACACCCCGCATTTTGAAAGGGGCTCCCTGATGCGTGCAAATATCTCCCAATATGAAAGCTATCTTAGGCTGGGCTGTGTAGTTGTAACATCTCTTAGCTCTGTATCATGCTTGAAGAAAAATTTGGTCTCTATTTGCACTTTGAATATTGAGAGACTTTGATTGTGGTTGCACTTATTGTTTGCACTTAATAAGACTAAGAGAAAACTGTTATTCGTTTTTATTTATGTTTTTATTTCTATGATCAATTTGTGGAAAGGAGTTCAGTTAGGAGGTCAAAAGTTGAAGAAGCTCATAATTCATGTACAGTAAGATCTGAAGAGACTCATATAAAAACATACAGGAGAGAAGCCAGTCAGTTGAGTTTGTGGCAAAACCTTTTACAGTGCTTGAGAATTGTTGTCTTTTACTGCATATGATAATTCATACTCACAAAGTAGAACTTAAATGACATCCATTACAAGATGATTAGGTAAAACATTTCAAATGCACCTGCAGACTACACTACCGGTCAAAAGTTTGGAATCGGTAAGATTTTATTGTTTTTAAAAGAAGTTTCGTCTGCTCACCAAGGCTGCATTTATTTAATTAAAAATACAGTAATATTGTGAAATATTATTACAATTTAAAATAACTGTTTTCTGTTTGAATATATTTTATAAAGTAATTTATTCCTGTGATCAAAGCTGAATTTTCAGCATCATTACTCCAGTCTTCAGTGTCCTTCAGAAATCATTCTAATATGCTGATCTGCTGCTCAAGAAACATTTATGATTATTATCAATGTTGAAAACAGTTTTTTTCAGGATTCCTTGATGAATAGAAAGTTCAAAAGAACAGCATTTATCTGAAATACAAAGCTTTTGTAACATTATACACTACCGTTCAAAAGTTTGGGGTCAGTAAGAATTTTTAATTAATTTTTAAATTTTGATTTTTTTGAAAAGAAATTAAAGAAATTAATACTTTTATTCAGCAAGGATGCATTAAATCGATCAAAAGTGACAGTAAAGACATTTATAATGTTACAAAAGATTATATTTCAAATAAATGCTGTTCTTTTGAACTTTCTATTCATCAAAGAATCCTGAAAAAAAAAAATATTGTACACAAATATTTTGTACAATTGTACACAATAAATGTTTCTTGAGCAGCAGATCAGCATATTAGAATGATTTCTGAAGGATCATGTGACACTGAAGACTGGAGTAATGATGCTGAATATTCAGCTTTGATCACAGGAATAAATTACTTTATAAAATATATTCAAACATAAAACAGTTATTTTAAATTGTAATAATATTTCACAATATTACTGTTTTTACTGTATTTTTAATTAAATAAATGCAGCCTTGGTGAGCAGACGAAACTTCTTTTAAAAACATTAAAAATCTTACCGATTCCAAACTTTTAACTGGTAGTGTATTTTTCTAGTCATGTATTTTATCATTGAGGATTTCTTTAAAATACTGTGCAAAATCCTCTCGTCTCTCTCGTCACACCCCTATTCTGTAGTTCTGTTAGTTACGTAAGTCTAAAAAGTACATCTCTCCTAAACAAGCAGAGTAAACTTAGCTATAATTCATGTTTGTATTTTTATGGTGTGAGATCAGTTACACACCACTAATGCTGCATTGATACAAAATTGCATGTTCCCCATACCTAGCTATACCTGTCACCATTAAAACGTCAGTTTCCTTAGAAGGGGAACAAGATTCTCCATCTTGGTGTTAACGCTATGGGGAATGTCATCAGCATGACCGGTGTCGGAAGCACGTGTAAACACATACCTAAATTAGCAGTGTATTCCTTCTCAGGGAACCGGGTTGCATATGCAACCTGAGACGCGTACCCACTATGCTATGCTGAAGGAATGCCTGTTCACTAAACTGTGAAAATGTACAAACAAAGTGTGCATAGCACTAATTGACTCAACGGAAATAGGCCAGAGTCAACAGTGCATCAACTTTAAGGGCGCATCCTGTGTGACAACCTTTTGCACAGTGGCACTACTCCCTAAAGCCACTTCCATGATCCATGTAATATTTACCTCGAATGAGGGAAGTCCACACTCCCTGTAACGGGACGGGTCTCAGCCTAGAGTCCCAAAAGAGCCTTCGCTGTTGCACCACTAGCGCCTCAGCAAGTATTATCTGAGAGACGCAGAGTCACCAAGACGCAGCTTCGAAGTTCTACTTAAAGGTAACTATAGATTAATATTATCTCAGTATTATCTAATATTTCATACAAAGACAAATCTGTCTGAACATAAAATGCTATTAATCAGTGGTTCTCAACTAGCGGGCCGGGGACAACTATAGGGTGCCTCACAAACTTCTAAGCAGGGTGCAGGATGACTAAATAGTATTTAAATTAACTAATTAACATTAATTTGTTAAAATAAAGTAACTAATTTAAAATTAAAATGCTATATTTCTTGCAATTATTTTTTTTCCTCCTTAGCAACTATTGTTTCCATTGAAGAACATGTACAGTTCTTGAAACCTCACAGTTTCTGTTAAAATTTTCAGAAAACTCTTCAGCAGAAATACCAAAAATGAGTTTTAATATAAACAATATAACTTTTGTTATGCTGAGATTGTAAGACTACTTATGTCATGAACCTAATAATGAACCTAATAATGTAATAATGCATTTCAGCAATGAGTTTGAGTTTTGATCATATGTATAAACTGGTTCTCAGTAGTGAATTTGACCCAGTGCGAGCAATACAAGTCACAGTGAACAGGTCAGCAAAAAGTCTGTCATTATGTGAGCTTTTACAGCTCTTGCTGTAATAGAACAGCTTGGTTATTTAATAAAGAAACACATTTCCCTCAGGGGCTGTATGAGGAACATTGAACTTTCACAACCAAATATATCTTTTATTACTTTATAAGCCCTTTTGTATCTATGCTGGCTTTGAGAGAGAAAGAGGCAGTGGTAGAGAGACAAGTAGAAAAAGAATATAATTAAATAATTCATATTTTATAACAGAATGTGTAATTAAAAGCTAATAATCAAAAGTGAATTGAACTTTTAATGAAATTGAAATGCTCACTATATATTATAGCTTTATCTGTGATTATTTTGCTAGTTACAGAGTTAATGCCATACAATCACAGTAAATCAAGAAGCCCGTCATTCAAGCTTACTTGTTTTTAGTGCACTGTAGAGCTGCTCGATTATTATATTGAAATCACAATTTTTTTAACATGATAATTTGTGGGCGATATGATCAATGTATTATTTCATGATACAAGTAATTTTATATATCAGTAAAATTTCACAATTATTGATAGACTACTTCAGCAAAAACTAGGTTAACTAATGTAGCTAAGTAAAAGGTCCTCAAAACACTTACAGAAGACTAGTAAACAGTCAGTAATACAATAAGAACAAAGAAACTAATTACAAAATGGGCAAATAAATACAACAGAAAAAAACCTAAACAAATTATATAAACAGTGCTTTATGTTTTTCAGGATGATGTACTAACAGTGGTATTCAGGTAAGCAATAGCCTATAAAAGAAACTGAATAAAGTAATCAAATGTAAAATAACACTGCATAGTCTTCACTGTATACATTAAATATAGATTAATCCTTAATAAAGCTACAAAAGTTTCTCGTTCAAGGGCAGTGAGTGATTTTATCTTTGTCTTTTGTTGTTTGATTAACCTTAATGACACAGACTGAAGCAGTAATATTGGGCTGCTCACTTTAAGAGCTAATGTACAGATCCAATATACTGTTACACACGAGTTTTCTTTCTCAACTGTTTACATTCACTTAACTGATTGTGTTTACGAGGATATGTACCAAAACGGCATTTTGACATTTTTGTGTGTAGGCTATTTGACCTTTTAGGCACGAATCCGAAGCCCATAGTATTCTTTTGCTTATGAGCGTTCTGCTCTGTCTCAGAGTGCGTGCACAGAAAGCCGCCTGGGGAACAGTGTCTTCAGCAGCTTATTGAAAATGGCTAAAGACTCAGCAATGCGGGTTGAGTTAGGCAGGTCATTCCACCAGCAGGGAACAGTCCAGGTAAAGGTCCGTGAAAGTAATTTTGTGCCTCTTTGTGATGACACCACAAGGCGATGTTCACTTGCAGAACGCAAGCTTCTGGATGGCACTTAAGTCTGAAGTAATGAGTTCAGGTATAGGGGTGCCGAGCCAGTAGGTTCTGTAGGCAAAAGTCACTGCCTTGAATTTGATGCGAGCGGCAATTGGCAACTAGTGCAATTTTATGATCAGAGTTCGTTAAAGGCCACTCTTGCTGCAGCATTCTGGATTGCAGAGGTTTGACAGTGTATGCTGGAAGGCCTGCCAAGAGAGCATTACAATAGTCCAGTCTGGATAGAACAAGAGATGAACAAGGAGTTGTGTAGCATGCTCCGATAGCAAGGGCCTGATCCTCCTAATGTTGTATAAGGCAAACCTGCAGGATCTGGCAGTTGTATCAGTGTGGTCTGTGAAGTAAAACTGATCATCAATCACAGCTTCAAGGTTCCTGGCTGTTCTGTATGAGTTGATGAACCAAGCTGAATAGAGAAGTTGTGATGGAGTGTTGGGTTGGCTGAGACCACAAGCAGCTCTGTCTTTGCAAGATTTAGTTGAAGGTGGTGGTCCTTCATCCAACAAGAAATGTCTGTCAGGCAGGCCGAAATACTAGCAGATACCGTCTGATCATCTGGATGGAATGAGAGGTAGAGTTATGTGTCATCAGCATAGCAGTGACAGGAAAAACCATCTTTCTGAATGAAAGTTCCTAGCGATGACATGTAGATGGAGAAGAGAAGTGGTCCAAGCACTGAGCCCTGAGGCACCCCTGTAGCTAGATGTTGCGGCTTAGACACCTCACCTCTCCACCTTTTACCCCGATTATCTTGTTCCCTTGATTGTCTGAACTTCATTTGTTGACTCCTTTCTTGTTGCGCAGTAAATCGTAGGACTGCGGGACCCACGCTGTATTTTTTGACACCTGCAGCAAAGGTAAAAACCGCCCGCTGCCGCAAGATTTCTACTGGGTTCTGTGGGACTCGCGGGATCCCAGTCCCAATGCAGCCCTCTGGTGTAAAGTTCCTCATTTATGGAATGAGTTCAATTCAGCTATAAAACAATGAGCAGTGCTTGCCTGGTTCTGGCCCCCAGGATGCTATCAAGGCACACGTTTAAAAAGGGGGTTTTATATACAACCTAAAGTTGCAGTTTGATTGAGCATGCTTGCAGTGAAGTTGTGCCACACACCTGTCACATGATGCACATTACTTTCACAGCTGTGTGACACCATTGTGCCATTCCATCAGTTCCAATGTTTGTGCATTCATGCTAGTATAGGATTCATGTTAAAATTACAACGGTTGACAGTGAAGTGTTGACACAAATCTTGATAAAGCAGTGAGATAAGGAATAGGGGAGTAAATTTGGGTCAAGAGAAGTGGGCATGAGCGAATCAAGGGATTTGGCCCGCATGTAGATGCGCATCTGGCTGGCATTATATATGCATGAGGAAGTGGCAACTTCAGTGACAGACAGATGTGTTAAAAACAGATACAGTTTTACACTTGCCGTCGAGAGTTATTTGTATAATGTAGCTCATCAGGCAATTATTTAACTTTATAACAAGGTCTAGTTATGCTGTCTTCAAGCTGTTAACGCAAATATCTAATCAGCCAATCACGTGGCAGTGCATTTAGGCATGTAGACATGGTCAAGACAGTCTGCTGAAGTTTAAACTGAAAAGAAAGGTGATTTAAGTGACTTTGAATGTGGCATGATTGTTGGTGCTAGATGGGCTGGTCTGAGTATTTCAGAAACTGCTGATCTGCTGGGGCCTTCATGCACAACCATCTGTAAGGTTTACAGAGAATGGTCCGAAAAAAGAGAAAATATCCAGTGAGTGGCAGTTCTGTAGGATAAAATCCCTTGTTGATGCCAGAGGTATGCAGAAGAGCATCTCTGAACAAAACAAACCTTGAAGCAGATGGACTACAGCAACAGAAGACTTACCTGAGTATTGTTGCTGACCATGACCATCCCTTTATGACCACAGTGTACCCATCTTCTGATACTTCCAGCATCTCAAACTGGTTTCTTGAACATGACATTGAGTTCACTATACTCAAATGACCTCCACAGTCATCAGATCTCAATCCAATGGAGCAGCTTTGAGATGTGGTGGAATGGGAGATTCTCAATCATGGATGTGCAGCCAACTAATCTGCAGCAACTGCGTAATGCTATCATATGGACCAAAATCTCTGAGGAATGTTTCAAACACTTTGTTGAATCCATGCCTTGAAGAATTAAGGCAGTTATGAATGCAAAAGGGGGTCCAACTTGGTATTAGCAAGGTGTACCTACTGTATGAAGTGGCCAGTGAGTGAATATTGTATTGTGCCAGACCCAGACTTTTAATCTTACACTATTAAACTCCATCATAAAATGAATAATTATTACATAAACAATGGTAAGCTAAACAAGTTGTAAAAAAACAAAACGCATAATAAGACAACAGTGTCGGTAAAGAGAATTTGAGACGTGATGTGTGTAGAAAACAATGAAAAATCAAGGTAAACATCACTGTGAACAGAACGTTTTAATGTACATTATTTCCAAATGTACTAAATTATAATTTTATTCCAATAATGTTTTAGGAAAAATGAAAAAAAAGAAGAAGAAAGTACTTCTTCCATGATGCATGTATGTTTACTGCTAAACATTGTTAAATTATTGTTGAATTAAATATACTATTGAGAGGGTGAAAAGCAAGTTTTAAGATTAAAAAAATATATATTCAAACTAATTGTAGAGTCAACATTAACAATTAAAACTTAATTAAAACCAATTTCCACCATGTTCTTTTTTTAAATAGCCCCTAACACAAAGTTTATTATGATTCATTTAGCACAGTGTGGTCTTTCACATTCAAAATTGCTCATGTGTTCCCTCAGTTAAGACTACATTATAGGTCTGTTTTATTCAGCTATGCCACAAAGCTAATTTAAGTGCTACGGTGAATGCAAGAGCAATCTACAGAACATTCTTACAGGCAGTGCTAAAATCCATAAAGAGGGCGGCACTTGGCTCCCATCTCACAGTAACTTATCTGAACATGCAAGTATGCAGTAATCACTGTAAATGGGCTCTTATATACTTTCATTGTCTGTTTCTGTGAGCAGAATTGTCTCTCCTATAGGGAGGGAAGTGGCATTTAGTTTGTCTCTTGCATGTCTGCAATTTCTTGTGATTGATCCCCATCTCTGTCTTATTTAAGTGCTTCACAGCTGTGGGCATGCAAGGTATGCATATGATCAGTTCATGCATTCCCTGGAAACTGAACCCATGACTTCTTCTGTTTGAGCTACAGGAATGCACTGAACTGATTTGTCCATTACATGTCAGAGATAACATCTGTCGACACAAATGCAGTAGTTATGCTGTCAGCTACAAAAAAAATAGCAGCTATATTATATTTTATCTCTTTATAATGTTTTATGCAATTATAACAACATTCATTATTAGAATAAATATCAGTTAATTTTTTATGTATTGTAAAATGTAATTTATTCCTGTGAAGAAAGCAGCCATTATTCCAGTCTTCAGTGTCACATGATCCTTCAGAAATATGCTGATTTGGTGCTCAAGAAACATTTTTTTTTTTATTATTACCAATGATACTTTGATGAACAGAAGGTTCCAAAGAACATTTATTTGAAATAGATATTTTTACTGTCACTTGATCAATATAATGCGTCCTTGCTGATTAAAAGTATTAAAGGGTTAGTTCACCCAAAAATGAAAATTTAGTCATTAATTACTCACCCTCATGTCATTGTACACCCGTAAGACCTTTGTTGGTCGTCGGAACACAAATTAAGATATTTTTCATAAAATCCGATGGCTCAGTGAGGCCTCCATTGCCAGCAAGACAATTAACACTTTCAATGTCGATTTCAAAACACTACTTCATGAAGCTTCAAAGCTTTACGAATCTTTTGTTTCGAATAAGTGGTTCGGAGCATTTATCAAACTGCTAAAGTCTCGTAATTCAGTAAACGAGGCTTCGTTACGTCATAAGTCTTTCGAAATTTCAATGGTTCACCACTGGGGGGCGTGACATTGGTAGTTTGATACATGCTCCGAACCACTGATTCAAAACAAAAGATTCGTAAAGCTTCGTAGCTTCATGAAGCAGTGTTTTGAAATCGCCCATCACTAGATATTGTTAAAAAGTCGTTATTTTGGGGGTTTTTTGGTGCACAAAAAGTATTCTCATCGCTTCATAACATTAAGGTTGAACTACTGTAGTCACATGAACTGTTTTAAATACATCTTAGCTTTCTGGGCATTGAAAGTGTTAATTGTCTTGCTGGCAAAGCAGGCCTCACTGAGCCATCGGATTTTATCAAAAATATCTTAATTTGTGTTCCGAAGATGAACAAAGGTCTTATGGGTGTGGAACGACTTGAGGGTGAGTGCATCAATACATTTACCAATACACATTTTTATTGGAAAGACCACTCGTCGCTGAATCACAGATTTGAATCGATTCATAGAAATTAAATTTCTCCAACTCCTACTTCTTACAAACATCATCTATAAATCCATGTATGTTTTAGAACTCTGAACAACATAATGTATCTGTAATCTGACTTTTTTGCCATGTAACATTAAAATGTCTTTGCTAGATAGATAGAGATCAGTAAATATCACAAGTATTAGTCCGTCTACAATATAATCAGCCTGTACGTATCAATAAACAAATGTAATGTTTAAAGTTGGTCAGAAGGGGGCACTAGTTGAAAAGTGTTGTATAATTGTTGAGAAGGTTGCCTGCGCCGCACACAAAAGTGATGGACAGCAGTGTGTGTGAAGCCAGGTGGTCTTGTTTCCACATCACTGCCTCTGTCCTGTACTCCCGTCATTTTAGGCCTGAATAAACATTTGGACTGCCCGATCTGTGACACTCTGAAGATGTGAATGGGACAGTGTGCGTATGTGTGTGTGTTCATGTGCATTGTGTGTATGTGGCATAATTTCCTCTGTATCTCACAGCACATATGGTCATTGTTATTCTTACTAAATGACAAAATCAGAACAGTGCCCACTGAAGCAATGCTATCAGTTCAGCACAAAATGCTGCAGTTAACCAAAATATCCCCAGTCATCCATTGACACATTCATGGTGTATAGTCATAATCAATAGGAATAAGCCCCCAAACATCTAGACCTGAAGATTGTATAGGTCACCTTTTTAATATTTAAAGGAATATTGACCTGAAAAATTGTGTATGTTTCTTGGTGGAACAGAAAGAGAGAATGTTAGCAGAATGTTTACACATCTCTTTTCCATACAATGAAAGTGGATCAGGAACATCTTTGAGTAAATGAAGACAAAATTTCATTCTATTATTTATTTTTTTTTTGAAAAATGTCTATTTAAGCTCCATTAGTACCTTGTTATGATGCGTCTCCTCATGTGACCTGTATATAATGTATAATTTCTGAATACAATACTAATACATTTAATGTATTTAACTTAACCCTATAAGCTCTATAAAGGACCATCAAATCATAAAATTATATTTATTAAAAATGGCAATATCATTGGAGTGGTAACTGATATTTATTATATATAAAATAATAATTTATATATATTTTTATATCTGTTTTCATAAAATAAATGCCGTTTTGGTGAGCATAAGAAACTTCTTTCAAACACTTTATAAAATCTTACTGACCCCATACTTTTAAACAGTAGTGTATAATAAATAAATTTTTCTATTTATTATTTATACATAAATTACTGTTCAAAAGTTTGGGGTCAGTAAGATTTTTTAATGTTTTTGAAATAAGTATAATTTAAAATGTAAATGTATTAAAATTTGTTCCTGTGATGCAAGGCTGAATTTTCAGCATCATTACTCTAGTCTTCAGTGTCATTCACTAATGATCATTCACTAATAATCTTTTATGTTTAAAAAAGCATTTTATATAGTGATCAAAGCATTTCTTATTATCAATGTTGAAAACAGTTGTGCTGCTTAATTATTATTATTTTTTTAAAACTGTGATAAACAGCATTCAGAATTAGAATAAATAGTTACCCTAAAATTTATCAGGAAGTGACCATAAAAGTTTGATGTATCAAATATGATGCATAAATCTATATACGTTTTTTTAGTAGACGTTTGAATTGAAATTTTTGCATACTAATTTATGTGTCAGCCTTTATGGGGTAAGGACTCTGATCACATATTCTCAACAAACCAATGAATATTGAGGATGTTGTACACTGTAATGAATGCGTAATGATGGAGAGATGTGTTTCCTCATTGTCATGGTTACACATGGCTCAGACTCAGTGGGACCAGCAGGGGTGCGGAGTTTCCCGCTACGAGCCGTCTGCCTAATTCACGGAAAAGCCTTCTCCTGCAAATCAGGACTGATGTTATGGACAACAGATCAACGTTTAGGAGCAATGGCTCAGTGGAGAGGCCATATGGTGTTGCTGGTTGGCAGAAAGACTGTCTGATTCAGTTTCATTCAAAAAACCTTTTCCTGTAGCTCAACTGGTAGAGCACAGCCGTAGCTTTGGGTCATAGTTTTTAATGAAATCTGAAAGATTTCTGTCCCTCCATAGACAGCTACACAATTGAAACTTTGTCTCTTCAAAAAGTTCATAAAGAGATCGTAAAACAAATCCATATAAATTGAGCAGTTTAGTCCAATAAGATTAAGAACTGACATGAATAAGATTTTCTGATTGCTGTTTTCAGTTGTTTTAAGTGTAAGAACCAGGCTGTTATTATTGAAGGATAGTTGCTGGCAAACTTGGCAAGCACAACTATTGATTCGCTTTCGAACAGCAAAGACAATGTCACAGTCTACATGAGTCTGAAAAACTAAAAATCTGTCCAATCAATTTGTGCCAGTGACGTCTGTGGTGGAACAGAACATATTGACAGCGGATATATCTGGGACATATGGTTGAGGGGTTATGTATGGAGGCGGGATAGGGGCAGGTCATCCTTTGTGTTTGTCCTTCAGTCTCGAAATAGTCAGTACCCATATGTACAAATGTGCCCTTAATGAAACTTCTTTTCTGAATGCTGCTGACTCAACTGCAGTTGACTTTTGCTGTGCACAATCACAGTTTCTGTGGTGCTCACTACTGGCATTGATTTGTTGGCATGAGAGAGAAATTTGTCGCATCACAGTTTTAAAAGAAATATCAAATTTGGAGACAATCTTAAAGGATTAGTTCACTTTAAAATGAAAATTACCCCAGGCTTTACTCACCCTCAAGCCATCCTAGGTGTATATGACTTCCTTCTTTCAGATGAACACAATCAGAGTTATATTAATAAATATCCTGACATGTCCAAGCTTTATAATGTCATTAAATGGGAAACAAGTATGAAGCTCAAGAAAGTGTATCCATCCATCATAAACATACTCCACACGGCTCCGGGAGTTAATAAAGTCCTTCTGAAGCAAAGCGATGCGTTTGTGTAAGAAAAATGTCCATGGACAAATGCATCGCTTCACTTCAGAAGGCCTTTATTAACCCCCCGGAGCCGTGTGGAGTACGTTTGGATGGATGTGGATGGAGACACTTTCTTCAGCTCAAACTCGTTGATCCCATTCACTGCAATTATAAAGCTTGGATGCATCAGGATATTTATTACAATAACTTAGATTGTGTTCATCTGAAAGAAGAAAGTCATATACACATAGGATGGGTTGTGGGTGAGTAAAGCTTGGGGTAATTTTCATTTTAAAGTGAACTAATTCTTTAAAGGTAATTTTTTATGTTTGTCGATGACAGCCATCTTGGACCAGTGTTATTTTAGTATTGAGATACTATTATAGTTTTTATTAATATTTTTTATTTTATTTTTCCATTTCTTTCATTTTAAACAATAAAATAACATTTTTCATTAGTTTTTTTAAATATATATAAAAAATAAATAAATAAAAAAAATTCAAGATTATTGTTATACATTTTACAAGAATTTGCTTTTTCAGTCTTTCTACTTCAAATTTTCACCTTTAATTCAATGAGATTCTTGCCGATTCTTTGTGATTTTTTTGTAAAATTGACAAGCAATTTTTGAGTAAAGATGGTTTTTATTTCAGAGGTTTTTATTATTTTTTGTTTCAGTTTTAGTTTGAGCTATTTTAGTATGTGATCTCAACATGGTGGCCCCCGTGAGGTGTGTATCTTGTTCATATACAGCCACTCATGTACACACATATTAGGGGTGTAATGGTGCACGTATTCGTACTGAACCGTTTCGGTACAGGGCTTTCAGTACTGTGCACGTGTGTACTGAAGCATTACATTGCAACATAATCACCAATAATCGCAATAAGCTCTGTGTTTTGTTACTTTCGATAAGAAACAAAGTGTCATCCTTCAAATTCTGTCCACGAAATCACGAAATTCAAACAGAAAATGCCATTTTGACGCACTTTGATGCGGCGTGACAGATCACTGTACAGGCGCCTCAGTTCAACCGGCAGCGCGAGCACGGAGCGCTGCCTCTTTAATACTTGTTACAGAATAAACATGAAAGAACATCTGAAGGTATGTTGAAAGATACAGTACAACTTACTGAAACGGTCATATCTCTTGTAATCGCTCAGTCAGTTTCAACGGCGGAAAGATGTCAATAAACCGGCTTGTAAACAATGTCATGTAGCATTTACCTCAGAAAAGCCATTCAGTGTCCTCCACAGCTTGTTAGTTCACTAGAGAAATGAACTCTTTCGCTTAATATATGCACTGTATTAGCCTATATATTCATTATATTTTACTTAACCTTTTAGTGGTCTTTATTATTTAATGTACAGTATGTTTATATTAAACTGTCATGAAAATGACAGCCACTGTGTAGAAACGATTATATTTCAACAACGAATTGGAGTAAAAACATTTAGAAGTTAATGCAAACACTGCCTTATGTGCAGCTTACATGTTTGCATACAATTTGTTATTTGAGTGTTGATTATTTTATCTAAAAATAAAAAGCAATTGAATTTAGGCTAATAGTTTGGGCTCAGTTTGTCACATGTCCCCTGTGTTTTCTGTGACCTAGTTTTCCCCATTCTGTTTAATTAGTCATTTCATTCACCTGTGTCCCGTTAATTATCTTGTTAAGTTCCCTTTGTTTGCCACTTGTATATATACCCTATGTTCTCCCTCATTCCTTGTCCGTTCTCGTTGATGTTAAGCTGTGTAAAGTGAGTTCCTGCCTGTTTTTGTTATTAAATATTACTCTTCATATTCTCCTTTGTCCTTGTGCCTTTATATACACACGTCACATAACAGAAGAACGGACCAAAACAGTTTTTGCGGCGTTTTCGTTTCTTTTTGTTTTTTCCCTCCACCGTCTTTATGGACATTCCTGCAGTTGCCCTGCTATGCCTGGAGCAGAGGGACCGCTCCCTGGAGTCACACACCAGGGATTTTTGGAGTTGGCGTGCCTAACACTCTGCATGTTTTACATCTCCAGCCTAAGCGAGCGGTCTCGGGCACGCCTCCCAGGGAGCGTCCTCGGAAGAATTTCGCTGCATTCGTGGAGTGGGTGCTGGTGAGTAACAACTCGCCTTTCACCGTCGGCCCCGCAGAGGTTGACTTCGCCACCAGCCCCACTCCACTGCCAGAGGCCAGTCAGCCGGCACCGACGAACGACGCAACGGAGATGTTACACGTGCCCACCGCAGACCGAGGAGGCCAGCCTGCCGCGATGAATGAGCCAGGACCGAGGAGGTACCATCGCCCAGGAACCCGCCTCACAGTAAGGTTCTGACCAAGTGCGTGAGCTGGTAACATCGTGCGACGCTGAGGGAGTGCTTGTGGAGCTCGAGGGCTGGGAGAAAAGCCCCGCCCACAATACCGCCGCTGTGGTTGAGATGACTGTTATCCCTGGAAATTACACTGAGGAACTGAAAGGTATTTTTGAGGCTGACTTAATTGACTTTTTTGGAGAGGTGATTTCCCATTTCCCTGATTCTCCTGGGTTCCCTGAGTCTCCTGAACAATATGTTTCTCCAGTTTCTCCTGACTCTCCAGTGTTCTCTGTATCTCCTATGTCTCCTGAATTCCCTGTATGCCCACCCAGCCTCCCTCTCCCGCCTCCTCTTTCACCCAGTTCTTCAGCCAGTTCCTCAGCCCCACCATCGCTACTGACCTTCAGCCACTCTACATCTTCCACATGCCAGGTAGAGATGCCAAGCGTCTTCAGGCCACCAGCTCAATGTCACTCAGAGGATCCCCTGTCTCCACCTCCAGCCTCTGTGCCCCCTGCTCCACTACAGCCCATCGATGCTTCGGCTCCACCCTGGTTCCTCCCTCCCTCGGCTCCACCGGACTCCATCAGCCATACGGCTTCTCCGGGCTCCCTCGTCTCTCCTCTGCTCAATTTCCTCTGCTCTTCGCCCCCCCTCTTCAGTTGGACTCTATACGGCGCGAGGCCGTGCCTTCCCGGGAGGGGGCGATCTGTCACATGTCCCCTGTGTTTTCTGTGACCTAGTTTTCCCCATTCTGTTTAATTAGTCATTTCATTCACCTCTGTCCCGTTAATTATCTTGTTAAGTTCCCTTTGTTTGCCACTTGTATATATACCCTATGTTCTCCCTCATTCTTTGTTCGTTCTCGTTGATGTTAAGCTGTGTAAAGTGAGTTCCTGCCTGTTTTTGTTATTAAATATTACTCTTCATATTCTCCTTCGTCCTTGTGCCTATATATACACACGTCACGTAACACAGTTGTTAACCTTTAATATTATAGTAGCATAATGTTCAAGTAAGGGCTCCCTACATAGTTTATAGCATTAGCAAAGATATATATATATATATATATATATATATTTTTTTTTTTATCCTTACGAAACTTATAGTTATTTCATTTAATATATTTATAGACAAAAACACACAATTTGTTCAGTAAACCACTGTTCAATAAAAAAGCAATTTAATGTTTAGTTTTCTCCCCACCTGGTGTACTGAAAACCGTACTGAACCATGACTTCAAAACCGAGGTACGTACCGAACCGTGAGTTTTGTGTACCATTACACTCCTAATACATATGCATTTCTAATCCCTCCCTTGCTTAGAATTATGCTCAGTTCTTTCTCCTTTATAGCTTTTCTCATCCCCAGTCTCTATTTTAGTCTCCCATTGATTTATCAGTATTAATTATCCCCTTGTCCTGTCTCTGTATCCAAAGCATCCTGTATTTTTTATAGCGGTGGCTTTCTGACTAGCTTCTCACACAATCCAATTTACTAAAAATGCAAATATGACATCTTATTTATCACTATACTTCCACATTGTCCACTATCTTAGAGGAAAAAAAACATGCTATTTGAGATTGTGCACTGTTCATCAAGCATCATATCATAATCATATAGTGACCCAGATATCGAGATAATATTGTATCACCAGGTCCCAGCTGATTCCCACCCCTACTTAACACTGTCAAATTTTTTTCTCATTTTCCATCTCACACACTCTCACACATTATGAGGGTGCAGGGGGAGGATGGAGGAGGGTCAGATCAATAGTGTTCCTGCTTTAATTAACACTCCTCCATTCAGGACACACACTAAACCAGCAGCAGTCTGCCAGCTCTATCATGAATCTGTGTCTGCATGTGTGGGGGGAGGATTTTTGGCATCAGTTCCTCACTTATCAGTTCATAAAATGTGTGCATGTGTCTGTCTGTAATCTTTCTTCTCCAAAATGGCATAAATTACTTTTATGTAGTGTTTTTGTCACATTTTAAGTTCGGCCCTCCTGATTTTTCTCTCTGTGTCTCTGTGTGAACGAGCACCACAGATCTTCATGACAAAATGTTAAAATAAAAGTTTGTTTTAACTTGAAGAAATTATGACAGAAATATATTATTATTATTATTAAGGAATATTATATTAATATTATATTTAAGGAATATTATGCAACCAAGATTTACTTTAATTTATACAAGTAAAAAAGTTCCAGTGTGCAGCACCTTATTTGAAAAAAATATATATAATTTTGCTTTTATAATGTGTTCTTTCAGACTAGTGTAAAGAAAACATCCAAATTCCACAATTAAGTGTTTATTTTACTAAACTTCCTTGTGCTGTGCCTAAAAGTCCAATGGTGGAGGGAGGGAGGGAGGGGGGTTTTGAGGAGGACAAGAGGCTGGCAAAGGACAGGAATCAGGAGGAGCTGGCAGAGGGGAACACCACTGTGGAGCTGATGGAGGGAGGAGCCAAAGCGGAGCCTGATGCCTGTTGTGTCCAGAGCCTGGGGTATGACAGACGGAGGCAGAGCTGGGTGAGATGGATACCCCAGAGAAATCAAAGGCCAATGGACCAGAGCGACATTGCAGGTCTGGAGGTCCAAGGCGATGCCGTCGGCTTAAAGGACCGAGGTGAAGACGGGGGCCTGACAGAACAGGGTAAGACTGGAAGGAGTGAGGACCAAATTGGAGTCAGAGAGGAGGAACCTGGTGGAGCCAAATTGGTGGAGGGCTGAGGCACAGCTAGAAGTCCACTGCGGAACCAGGCTGACAAAAGGCCAAGGTGGAGCCGGAGGGATGAGGGAGTCCTGTGAAGCCAGAGTGATGTCGGACCATGGCAGAGCTGAGGGAACGCAGAGCCAATGAGCTGATAGTCAAAGGTGGAGTCATGGGCCTGGAAGCCCGAGGTGAAGCCAGGGGATCCATCTTACAGAGCCAAACTAGTGGAGAGGAGACCTGAGGTGGAGCCAGAGAGCTGGAGGGAGTCTGCGGCGAGGGTGGAGTCAAGGAGCTGTAAGGCACCAGTGGAGCAGGTGAGTCCTAGTGAGTGAACGGAGCCAGCAGTGATGATGGAGACAACGGGGTGGGCAGGTGACAGTGTGAGAGTGGATTGGCTAATGGATTCAGGGGACTAGACGGAGCCAGCAGTGATGCTGGAGATAACGGGGTGGGCAGGTGACAGTGTGAGAGTGGATTGGCTAATGGATTCAGGGGACTAGACGGAGCCAGCAGTGATGCTGGAGATAACGGGGTGGGCAGGTGACAGGATGAGAGTGGATTGTTTAGTGGGTTCCTAGGAGTAAGTTCAGGGGTGGGGACAAGGGTGGGAGCTCTCTCTGCTGTGAAGTTAATGTGGAAGAGCACCTTTACGGCTCCTGAGAGGACTGCACCCACAGCACAGCAGAGAGATGGCTACTGGAGATTATGGATATCTCGGGGATCAGAGTTCATGACGCTGTACTCGACGACTCCCATGGTGAGGGACGATCTGCACAGCCACAAGGTGTAATTCACAAACTCAGCGAAGGGGCAGTGATCCTTCTCCAACAGCAGCATCTGGCCTTTTTGTTTACCGTTTCAGTTGGTTCTTCTGTCATTTATATCATGGTCTCAAGGAGAGTCAAGACGCAGAAATACAAAAACAGATACTTTGAATCAATAAGGAGAATATCCACAGGAGAAATTACACAAACTACATTCATAAAAGATGAGAACCTATAATAAACTGAACAGAACAAGGAGTATATATAAAGAAGAATTAACGAGGGAACTAAAACAAGACACAGATGACAGTAATCAGTAACTAAGAAAACTAAGACAAGAGAACACTAAACTGAAAGGATATACAAGAAACATAAACACATCAAAAACATAAGAAATCTAAACATAAACCTGACAGGGATCGAGTAAAAAATAGTTTGTTCATGGTAAGGTTTCATTTGCTAACATTAGTTAACTACAGTGGCTTAACTGAACTAAGTATGATCAATATTTCTACAGCCTTTATTAATCTTAGTTCATGTTAATCAACAATTACTGCTACATTTTTTTTTTTTTACTGCTAAAGTTGTATCTGTTAACATTAGTGGTGTACAGTAAGTATTTTTCATCAGAGATTATTAATATCTCTGATGCAAAATGGCGCTTTGACAAAAAATGAGGCAAAAAAAGCATGTATGAACATCAAAAGATATGTATAACTTACTGAAATGTATCAAGTAATCGCTCAACCAGTGACTACGTTTACATGTGCACCAATAATGCAATTATTTCTCATAATCAGAGTTAATCACAGTAAGATGTTTACATGACACGAGCAGAACTCTTCACTCCAGATTACATGCGATTTTCATTACTCTGATTATTCGCTAATAAGTGGTTAGTCTATACCACACTCAGATAGGCATACAGTATGTGTTACTGGCCATTGTTTTACTTTTAATCTACTTGCATCAAATTCAAATTACATTTTTATGGACGTACTGGATATTATTACATCGCAATGCCAGGTTTGCCTACGCTGCCGTCACGTCCGTCTGGATAAAGATACAGAGCAGAGACTGCGCAGTGAGTTGTGTTGACAGAGTTTAGTGATTTGGTAAAGAGAAAACTTCAGAATAATGTCACAGAGTTCATTCATGAAGCACATGGCTACACGGCATCCGTGTAGAACCGAACACATGCGCACTTTGGTCAGAGCGGTAATAATGTGATAATAAGGTGTTTACATGCCTGTATATTGCTATTTAAATTGGCGTACACCACCTAGTTTAATGCGATTATGCTTACTATAATTATGAGCTTAATCTCATTACTTTAATCAAAATATTGCGTTTACATGAGGTAAAGTTTAATTGCAATATTGCCAAAATCCCATTATAATCGCATTATGAGAGTGCATGTAAATGCACTCAGTGTTTCCGCAGAAAGACATCAATAAAACAGCTTATGAACAATATGCCACTTAACATTGCATTTGCCTCAGGAATGTTCATATTTGGTTAGTGAGCTATAAAAAAACACTATATAGAGGAGCTAATTTACTGTTAATTATATATACAGTATGTTTGAATAAATTTGCTATGAAGACAAGTGTTTATTAAATCAAAAAAGCAGTTGAATATAACAGCTCTCTTGTTAATTTTAACCTCTAATATTACAGCTATGTACCAAATGAGAGGGTGCCCTGTATAGTTTACTTTACAGCATTAGTTGGGAGAGATTTTTAGACTGATATCAGTAGATATCATTCTAAATAATTGGCTATCTGTGTAAGGGAGGATAGGTTTAGTGAGGAATGTCTGGCTTGATCCCAGCAGGGGTGTCCATTAGAACACAGAGTCCAGGAGTACAGTTCCATTTCACCACTTTATTTATCCATTGAAGCAGGTAGAACAGAGCAAATGAGCAGGGAGTACATAATGAGTGGTTTCTGGACAAGAACAGAAATACAAACAATTCAATAAAGATAAATCTTATTCAAATTACACAAGAAAAATATACACAATATAAACAAAGAAACAAAAGAGAATGAACAAAAGAGAATCTCTCTATTATATAGTCTATTGTGCATCGATGCTGGGTCTAATTAGCACACAGCTGCAGTGATTGGTTAATTAACAGAGGGCGTGTACAAATCAATAAACAGCTAATTGAAGAGAAACTAGGACTGGGCAAATGAAATTGGGATATCTCAGTAAGGCAAACCAGGAAAAGGATTATAAACAATAACAAAAATAAAAGAAATAATAATCCTTAATACAATCGGTATTGTGGGACAAATTTAGTATTGGTGCATTTCTAGTAATACTGATATGTACTGTATGCTTATATAATAATTAAAATGGTTATATCATCATAGGGACAAAAAATATAAGTTTAATCAAATTAATGCGAAATATAATTTAAGGAATTTGTAGGAAATATTTATGGCCAGTAAATTTTTTTCAGTTCATCCACAATTGGTTAATAATTAATTTTGGACAGTGTGCATGGCTATTGCATTATGCACAGACCCAAAGACAAATTTACATACTAAGTTCACTACTGTAAAAGCATTTTTAATTTGGTTTTACAAACTGAGGGATAAGTCAAAATTATTTTCTGTGCTAATCAACAACAGAATCCATAATTAGAGTTTAAGTTCTATTTAACTTGGAATATTCCTTTAAGTACACTTCTTATCCTGAGCTTTCTATGCTAAGAATATGGCTATGACTGAATTTAAACCTCCATTGACTGAAAAGAAATAATCTTCTGTAATTCCAACTGAACTAGTATCAAGATTACTCGAGGGGTTTGGCATTCCCTGTTATCTTCTAATTAAAGGGATTTGAGGCAGAGAGGATATTATTCACCACAAAGTGACACAATAGAATTGGGATATGAAGATTTTGAAGTGGTCAACAGTAAGAGAATATCTAAGGTCCATGCCTCACTGCTCTGTATTACGGAGGAATAGAGATAATGCATTTGACTCGTTTTGTGTGTAGTTCAAGGGCAGTGATATGTCAAACAACCTGTGCATGCTGTAAATGTTTTAGCACTGTCAAAAATGAGACAGGTTTTGTTGCAAATGGAATATGAAGAAATCATAGGCTGTTATTAGAAGTGCATTGGCAGGAAAATTACAGACACATTAAAAAAGACATTATAAAAAAACAACTCTCTTGTCTTTGAAGGAGTCTACAATAATAAAAAGTGCCATGTACTACTATGTTTTTGACATGTACCATGGTATACATTGAAATACTTTACAGCATTATATAAATACTTTGTCAAGTTTAAGAATTGAATAAAGCAATCATTCAATACTTTAAGAAAATATATTTTTTAAAAAAAGAACATCACAATGCAGGATGGCATGAAGGGATAGTTCACCCGAAAATTAAAGTTCACCTTTTTTTCACCATGTTGTTTTCACTCATGTTGTTTTAAACACGCTAATCTTTTGTGACAACATGCCCCAGTGCCATAAAAGTTTTAAGAATAAAACAATTATAAAACACAACAAAATTCATGAAACACAAATGTAACATACAGAAACAGAAGTGAAACCAGAAATTTTAAACCAACATTTTGGCTAACAAATACTATAATTAATAAATTTTTATAAATGTACATAACATTGTAACATAATGTGTGTAGGCGGGCAGACAAAGACGAAGATAAATAACTTTCCAATACAAGATTTAATAACAGAATCCAAACAGGCAGGGATATACACACGTCTAAACTGAAACGGGCCCGGACCAAGAACAACAGAAAGGCAGGAACTTAATTAGTGAGAATAACAAGGTGATTAAGGATACACAGCTGATAAACATGAACTCATAATGATGGTGAGCATGGAGACTGATGAGTGGCAGGAAATAACAAAGGAACACAGGAACCAGTGAAATTCAAACAAAGAGTCCAAAACAAACAGACATGTGACATTACCTCCCCCTCCCGGAAGGCGCGTCCTCGTGCCAAACAAGAGTCCAACCAGGGAGGGGGGTGGGCACCCTGAAGTCCTGGAGGTGACGGGCAGGTGAGCAGGCCGGTGCTGGCCGGTTAGAGAGCCTCCAGGGTGGCTCCGGGAGCTCGGGAGGCCAGGCAGAGCCGTGAGCTCAGGAGGCCAGTGCGGAGCCGGGAGCTCGGAAGGCCAGGGCGGAGCCAGCAACTCAGGCGACCAGGGTGGAGCCGACCATTCAGGAGACCAGGGCGGAGCTGGCCATTCATTTTTTGGACGGCCTCCCCCAAAAAAACTATTTTCTTGGGCGGAGCTACGGCTATGCTCACTGGAATGGGCTCTGTGGCAGAGTCTGGAGCGGACTCACCCCTTATTTACACTGCACACATCTGCGGCACGTTACGGTTGTGACGTGGCTACTGGAGCTGATCCGCGGCCACTCTAATCAATGCTTGTGTTTACACGCGGCACGTTTCAGAAGTGGCTCGCCGTGCCGCTTCGCTAAAGATAGCCGCCAAGTGTATTTTTGACGGATACTGCGTCCAAGCTGCGCAGCTCAAATACAAGATAAATCAAAATAATCACCCTGTGAAGACTTCTGCTCATATTTCACATCACTAGGAGGCCAGAAATTGACGACAAAAGATTCAAATTTAAAAAACTTGAAAATTGTTTGTCCTTGTTGTCCATAACTGAACTTTTAAGTGTATTAACTTCATCTGTAGGCTACAGCAAAATAAAGTATGGCATAGCAATAAACACAATTTATAACCATTTAGCCATTAAAAACATGAAAAATCAACGAAAACAACATCGGACAGGCAAATCTAGTGGTCTCGCGAATCTAGCCGCTTCACTTCTGAAATGCTTCTGGTGTGAGTTGACACCACGTAGAGGATGGAACAAAACCTCGCCGGAGCAATAACTCGCCGCACAAGCGTGCAGTGTAAACAAGGGGTCAGGTGCTGGAGCGGACTCTGGAGCAGACTCCGGGTCTGGAGCAGATTCTGGAGTAGACTCAGGGGCTGGAGCCATCACTGGACTCTGGTCAGGGGCTAGAGAAGACACTGGAGCGGACTCAGGGGCTGGTGCCATATCTGGGCCCCAAGACATCCCCTCATACTCTACCAATACTCCTAGGGGCACATGCATGGCTGCCATGACAGAACGAGACTCAGGAATGGTGGCCATCTTGTGACGAGGCTCTGGAATGGTGGCCATTTTGGGACAAGGCTCTGGAATGCCGGCCATTTTGGAACGAAGCTCTGGAATGGCAGCCATGTCAGGATGAGACTCTGGGATGGCAGCGGCCTTGTCGGGAAGAGACTCTGGAAGGATGGTGGCCATCTTGTAATGAGACTCTTGCTGTGTCCCAATTCAGGGGCTGCGCACTTCGGAGTGCATGAAAGGGGTGGGGCTTTGGAGTAGAGGGTTGCCAGGTCTGCGCAACAAAACCATCCCAAAAGTAGCGTAATCGCAGCACAAGTGTAAAAGTATCCCAATCCCAGACGTGGCAACAATGAGCCGAGCGTCGTTACATGGCTAGCGGCTGCGTGACAGACAGCTGACAGTTGACGTGTGTGTGCATTTTAAAGTTTTATGACTTTCTATTGGGTTTTGACATGCTTCACTGCCGGCAACGACTTGACACTGGACCAAAATATGTATGGTTAAACTATGTAATGTTAGTTTTATAACAAAGTAGGTTGGAAATTAAAAATTAGACACAATTACTAGAGGCAACAATAATAATAAAAAGGTGAACATTTATTAATAAGTAATTTAATAAATGTTTTATTGTTTAATTAATATTCATTAAACTTGTTAATAAATGTTCATTTATTAAACATATTAATAAATGTTAATTTTTCAACATACTTTGGGTTAATTTTAGGCAAAGCATACAGTAATTTTTAAACAATAGTTGAGTTAAATAAAACTACAGCAGGTTGGTCAAACATTTAAGTCAGTGCAAGTTTCTTTTAGTTAAAACAACTGAAACATGAATTTTAGTCTAGGACTAAACATTTTTAATGTTTCTTTCATATAGTGTTATATAGTGTATTTTCACCAATATGTAATATCTAAATCAAACTGTAATATCCGTGATGTCCGAAACGTCAGTTTTTCATAAATACAATATTTGTCTCTGAGATGGAGTGCACTTGATTAAAATCCTAAAGTACTGTACTTTAAATTTAGACTTAAATACAGAGTAAATGCATAAATATTAATGTATATATTTTCACAGTTAACGTTTCAATTAACATAAAAAACAAACAAGCTTAAGTAATAGTTGCTAACGATATAAAACTAACATTACATAGTTTAACCATACATATTTTGGTCCAGTGTCCCGTCGTCACCGGCAGTGAAGCATGTCAAAACCCAATAGAAAGTCATAAAACTTTCAAATGCACACACACACGTCAACTGTCAGCTGTCGGTCACACAGCCACTAGCCATGTAACGACGCTCGGCTCATTGTTGCCACGTCTGGGATTGGGATACTTTTACACTTGTGCTGTGATTACGCTACTTTTGGGATGGTTTTGTTGCGCAGACCTGGCAACCCTCTACTCCAAAGCCCCACCCCTTTCATGCACTCCGAAGTGCGCAGCCCCTGAATTGGGACACAGCTTGTGAAATGGCAGTGGCCATGATGGGAAAAGACTCTGGAAGGGCGGCCGCCATCTTGGAACTAGACTCTGGAATGGCGGCGGCCATGACGGGAAGAGACTCTGGAAGGGTGGCGGCCATCTTGGAACGAGACTCTGGAATGGCGCCCTGCGGGCTAGCGTGCGATGCGGCCTGCGTCTTCATTGGGTTGAGGACTGGGATGGCCTTAGGAGCTGCAGACAGAGGAAGGGAGGCAGACTTCAGCGCTGTCCTGACAGATGTAAACGCCGGGTCTGCAACTTCAGTCCCCAAGTCAGCGCTGTTGGAAACCCATTTTTGGACAAGGGAAACACAGGAGGGCTGGAATGGATGGGTCCATTGGAGCAGTATGTGGAGGGAACCGGCATGGGGTGAGCTGGCGAGGCCAGGTGTGTTTCAGAGGGGGCTGGATGAGGAAAACACTCCTTTTCTTTAACTTCTTCTACTTCTAAATTTGAACCGTTTAAAGAACAAGATTTATGAACTCGACTAGAGATAACTAACAAGCTGTCTCGCTATAATGAATAGTATCCTCATCCAGTCCCATCCAAAAACACATACTGAGGGAGGCGTCAGGCCAGCTCACCTAATGGGAAAGCTCAAGAAAATCCTCCACATCTCCAAAGGCTGACCATTTTGCCGCAGGCTCCACAGACGCTCCTCAGCCAGAATCATATTTTTTGGGTCCGTTCTTCTGTAATGTAACGTGTGTAGGCAGGCAGACAAAGACAAAGACAAAGATGAATAACTTTCCAATTCAAGAATAACAGAATCCAAACTGGCAGGGATACACGCACATCTAAACTGAAACAAGACCAGACCAAGAACAACAGAAAGACAGGAACTTAAGTAGTGAGGATAACAAGGTGATTAACGATACACAGCTGATAAACATGAACCCATAATGATGGGGACCATGGAGAATGATGAGAGGCGGGAACTTATAACAAAGGAACACAGGAACCAATGAAAATCAAACAAAGTGTCCAAAACAAACAGACGTGACAAACATGACAACTTGCCCTAAATATACATGTGACAAGTACACTATGTAACTTTTGGCCCTCTAGTGGTTCAAACACAAAACTGCACTCATTTTGTGGAAGAACATTGTTTTGGTTGTGCTTCGGCTCTGCATGACTGTGTAGATGAATATGTTTCTCCTACTGCTCATTAAACATTCAATACTAGGCTTAAGAGATATAACCAGTTTAGATGGAAAGGATCTCATGCTGACTATAGCTGAAAAATGTTGTAGCAATACCATAGACACGGACCTTCCTTGAAAATAAACTCCAGCACAGCACTAATGTTCACATAAATAACTGACACAATATTATATTTTATATTTAGAATATTCGTTTAAAGGACAATAATTAAAAAAAAAACAAAGGATCTGAAGAAAAAAAAAAAGTTAACTGGACTTTTGACACAGACCAGTTCTGAAATATAGCCCCTGTGACAACTAGCCCCAGTCTCCCTTACACAAATTTTAACCCTAAAATATTTTTAAAAAATGTCCACGTCACCTGTCAGTGATCAGTGACATTGCTTTGTTATACTCGGGAGGAGGTTCATCATCACCATAATTATTAGGCTATAAAAGTGATACAGATGCCAGATGGGCATAACTCAACAAGTGCTGAAACACCATCGCACATAACATCATGATCTGCGCACAGACTGGAGTGATGCTGCTGACGCAGGTGGACAGAGTGGGCGGAGTTACTGTTACAGCGCCAGTCTCTCACTTCAGCCGATGCGGCGCGTCCACGGGAGCGTCACGTCAGCACTTCAGCGAGCTCATACGAAGCGACAGAGAGGAAAGCGAGCTCTCTATGCCGGCAGTCTGAGGCAGCACCGCCGGTCACATCTGAAACTCGTCAAACTGTGCATGACAACTCATTTCATGGCATGGATTTGGACGCGGATTGTTGTTATTTTGGATGACGCGTGTGCAACTTTACATTAAATCACAGTTTGCTGCAGACAGCCCCGCCTTGTGACACCTTGCGAACCGACACCGGCTTTCTATTGACGGATTTGCTGTGTAACGTAGGCTAATGGTGCGTCCGTGTCTTGCGCACCGGGCTCTGGGCTGAACGCACGTACACGCGCGGATCATGGATAGATAGCGCATTTCTCTCTCTGCGTTTGTCAGTGTTATTAGCGCCTTTCTCAATGGATGAGGAAATAGACACCCGCAAGATCAACAACAGCTTCCTCCGAGACCACAACTATGCAACTGAAGGTATATCTCATCACATGATCACCTCCTCTCAGGTGCACATAGAGTCAGAAATACTGAAGCAATTATTTGGAATTGGCCTTAAAGGTTGCTGGTTTGGCTTCAGAAAGGCTGACTGGATAAACTGATTTTTATTTTATTATTTATTTATTTATTTATTTATTGAGAAAAGTGAATCAATAGGATTTTCATTTTATCCTGCTGATGCTTAAGATCCTTTCTTCTAACACAGCGCTACAGAAAACTGAATATTTTAGAACATACATAGAGCTTGATAAAAAAGACATTAATTTTTTTTTTTTTTTTTTTTAGGAGACAGTTTATGAAGTAGGATTTTATTTGATTAGTGCCAAATTATCATGGAAATCAATTTAGCAATCATATTCATGTCCTTTTTTTGTTTGTTAAGTACAGATGCATATTTCATATCAGTCATGCTGGGATCTTCCATTTGTAACACAAATATAATGATGCGTAATACTGGTTGTAGTGTTTTATTTGAGCCAAAAATAGCTGAGCAGTCTGACTAACACTTTAAGAAGATTTTCTGTTGGTGGTTTAGTCCACCCAGCTCCATCAGTATAAGAGCTGACAGTTTAGATCTGTGCAATATTTCAATGCGGTCTAAAATAATGTAGGATACATTAAGATCTATTTCTGACCAATAAACCAGCTATTCAACTTCAATCATAATCTGGAACCAGTTTTAATGGAAATTTTAATCATCCAACATTAAAGAAAAACTAGATCTTTTAGAATACATAAATTATGTAGGAAATAATACCACATCTTTATGAGGTGCAATTCATACAGTAGGGTCATATATAATTCCTTTAAGGATTGGTTCCAATCCAAATGATAATGGAAGTTCCAAATGGAATCTTGTACACATTCCTTTAGAAGAGCTATAAATACTTAATTGTAATGAAACCTACTATATAAATTGCCCTTTTTTTACAGTTGGAATTAGAAACGTGTTTTCCATTGTGAACTGTTGCAGTTCTTTTACTTGTCTTCCAAGGCAGTGCAGCCAGTGCAAACTCTAGATTATATTGACAGTATAAAGGCATTCTTCTTCTCTGACAATAGACAGCTGAAGAGTTTCACTGAGCCAGACCCTCCTCTCATGCACAGACAAGAAGCCTTCAACAGGACTGGTGCGATGCATCAGTGAATGGGGGTTGGTTGGAGACAGAGACGGAGAGAGAAAGGGAGGGAGGGATGGTGAGAGAAGGGAATAAATCAGAGATTAAAGCCAGAGAACACATAGACAGATGTGATGTCATTCCAGCTGCGAAAATCCACATTTCAGGCTGGCTCTGCTCAAATCTCAAGTCTTTAAGAGTGTTTATTCAAAAATGGACCCTATTTACATTATTAATTCACATTCCTGGCCTTACTGTGCGTAATTCTCTAGCCTTTTTATTTAGTTTATAGCTGTTGTGGGAGATTATTCATTGAATTTTAGAGTAAAGGAGTCAAAATGCTGATGGTTATTTTGGCAACTAGAAGCCATTTTTCATTTATAATTTTTGGAGCTGTTGTGCTACATGTTGACGTCAAAGCTGCGTGGTTTGGCAATTGTCTTCTGTTTTGGATTTTTAAAAACACTGATTGCGTCTGTGTGTACTTCACCCACTGACCTGAGATGAGCTCCTGTCGTCTGGAGAACAGAATCTACTTCATGCCACTTCTCATCTTTCCTTGTTAATTCTCTGTGAATTATGCAAGCGCTGCCCTCTCATCCATCACTTACTGCCCTTGTAGAACATGCTGTCTGTGTGTCTAATGGCCAAACTTACCCTTACTTTAAAATAGAGTCAAATTATTAAATCATGGACTATTTATAGCATAGTGTTCAGAAAAAAAGATTCTATATTTTTTAACTTAAACAAACAAACAAAAACAACAATGCTGTAACTCTAAGAATGAAATTTTCACACTTAAAGAAATAGGCCTAGTTCATCCAGAAATTTAAATCCTGGGTTTGTTATTCCAAACCCATATGTCTGCACTTTTTTCCAATCATTTTCCATTCCATTTATTTTTAAGCTTTAAAAATTAAGCAAAAGCACCAAAACAATATCAAGTATCATTAGAATAGTTGTAATTCAATTACTTTGTGTGAGGAACAGACTGAAATTTACGTTAATCTTCTGATAATCTTTCCCGGAAGTAAGCTGCTAAACACTGTAAACAGATCATTGAGTCCAGTGAGTTGAAGTGAACAGTTAAATTTGTTAACCAATCATTCAGTCTTTTTTTTTTTTTGTGAACTGGATCAACTAATTCATTGAAAAAATGTGATTCATTTACGAATTGGACATTGCTACTATCATTAACTCTTGTGAATGCATCTAGGATGGATGTCATTATTGTTATTAACAATAGGGGCTGCGCAATGAATCTGAAAAATAAGTGATATTATGATAATGGCTGCTTGCTGTGATTAAATAGTGAAAGGTGTCGATTGCAGCATTCCATTTAGGTTTACTCCCTTTGCTTTAAAGAATATAACTTGCAGTAGAAGTACACTGTGTTTAATGGATTGTATTGTTGTTAAACAACATGCATAAACTCCAGAAAACTGTTTTTAAAATTGTGAGTTGTGAAAATTATGTGATCTAGGACCTATATACAGTGCGTGCCACTGTAAAGACTATAAGTTTATCCCGCACAGCCTCGTTTTCATCTGCATAAAATTCTAACCTAAATAAGGTCTATTGCATGGTAAAAAGCATCCAGGACAGTATTTTAAAATTTCTCCTTTTGTGTGTGGAAGAAAGGAATTATGTAAAGAGCTTTGGAATTGCATGATGTTAATGATTAAATAAATGATTACAGAATTTTCATTTTTGAGGGGACTTTTTTCTCTATTATACAGACATGAGTGATGTGGCGTGTTAAAGAATTAGTTCACTTCAAAATTGAAATTTCCTTATAATTTACTCACCCCCATCCAAGATGTTTATGTCTTTCTTTCTTCAGTTGAAAAGAAATTAAGGTTTTTGAGGAAAACATTCCAGGATTTTTCAGTAGACTTCAACGGCTACCAACTGCTTCAAAGGGCTCTACACAATCCCAGTCGAGGAATAAGGGTCTTATCTAGCAAAACGATCAGTCATTTTCTAAAAAACAATAAACAATTATATACTTTTTAACCACAAATGCTCATCTTGCACTGCTCTGTGATGTTCCATGCATTATGTAATCACGTTGGAAAGGTCACACGTGATGTAGGCGGAAGTACCGATCCAGTGTCTACAAAGCGAACGTGCAAAGACTAAGTCAAACGGCCTTTATAAAAAAAGGTAAAACAACGATGTTGGGTGATTTTGAAGTTGGAGGAGAAAATGAGATGGAGTTTTTCGCCCTACCGCGGTACTTCCGCCTTATGTCACGCATGACCTTTCCAATGTGATTACATAATGTTTGGCACATAATGTTTGGCACATAGCTAGTGTAAGATAAGCATTAGTGGTTAAAAAGTATATAAATGTATATATTTTTTAGAAAATGGCCAACCATTTCGCTAGACAAGACCCTTATTCCTCGACTGGGATCGTGTAGAGCCCTTTGAAGCTGCATTTAAACTGCCATTTGGACCTTCAACCCTTTGGTAGCCATTGAAGTCCACTATATGGAGAAAAATCCTGGAATGTTTTCCTCAAAAACCTTAATTTCTTTTCGACTGAAGAAAGAAAGACAAACATCTTGGATGACATGGGGGTGAGTAAATTATCAGGATATTTCAATTCTGAAGTGAACTAATCCTTTAAGTAGAAATGTGCTCTTACCTTTTTAGGCAATCAATAGAATATCATAAACACTTAGGGTTGGCTTTTGACTTGGTTCAGTAAATACAACCTAGCTATTACAGTACGTATAAACATCCTAGAAACAATGTAAACATCTAGTTGTTAATTGTCTTGAGCAATGTTAGAGTGTCAGCAAGCTGAGATTTTTGAAGCACTCTTGCCTAGAATTATAATAGCATTTACAACTGACTCTGGGTAATTGGACAATAGGGAAAACTTTTAGAAGACTCTGAATGTTGTGCTTTTTTTAATTTGCAGAAAACCGGCTAACAGTCATTACCAGACACAGCTGTGAAGAGCTTACAGCTTGAGCAGTTAACTTCTACCATACTAATGCATCTGCGGTTTTGACAATCGGATAAATAAATGATGACCTATGCATTTTTAAAGCAGTTTTAATGCAACCATGTTTAACCCTGCTACGGTTTGGTCCACAAGGTTCTGTCAGCATCTTTGTGCAGGGTAGACAACAACTGAGCATATATACACCATGAAATGAATGCCTTGAAGCAAAGGTGAAACTTATACATGGGCTGTAAGTTTGACAAACATGAGTCATTCAAGACCTTTTGACCTCAGTCACATAAAGCGATCAAAGGTAATGTTATCTAAATCACAGCTGAGCAGACAAAACAACCCAATGAATGTTTAGTCTGCAGTAAAATAAACCTGCACCCTTTAAAGACATTGCCTTCATCTCAGACATTTTTTTTTCTCAAAATTTAAAGAAGTTGTCTGTGAAGTATCATGAGGTGAACTACAGTGTATATACTAGGTCAGAGTGAAACTCCAGGATGATCTGCAGAATTAGGTCTGGTCAGGTGCACTCAAGGGGTGATTGGGAAGGCAGGGCGACTTCATGAGCGATCCTTCTCTAATCTGATTTCTAATCTGAGTCTTATCTGGCTCATCTCCTTCCCTCCAGATGCTTCCTCTGAATTTTCTGGAAAGCAGAAGATTTTCTCTAGAACAGTATATTTAGGAAGACTGAGAAAATCATGGTGTGTGTGTAAAACCATTATAAAAATCTTAAAGAGGACCTATAATGCCCCTTTTACAAGATGTAATATAAGTCTCTGGTGTCTCCAAAATGTGTCTGTGAAGTTTCAGCTCAAAATACCCCACAGATCATTTATTATAGCTTGTCAAATTTGCCCCTATTTGGGTGTGAGCAAAAACATGCAGTTTTTGTGTGTCCCTTTAAATGCAAATGAGCTGCTGCTCCCGGCCCCCTTTCCAGAAGAGGGTGGAGCTTTAACAGTTTGCGCTTCGATTGCTCAACAACAAAGATGGAGAATCTAACGCAGCCAAAATGAGGATTGTCAGTAACGGTGTTCAGCCTTACATTGTTCAAACCGGAGTCGGACACTGATGGAAAGACTCCGGAAAAAGTTACAACTTTTAGATTGCAACTGGACATTTCTGAATGGTTAGTGGATAAATTTATGTAGTTGTTGTGGAGTTGATTCAACTCATCGACTCGCATGTGCCGTCATGTTGATCTTTTGTGCAAATCCAGCGTTGAATTGTCCCCCGTTTGTGAAGCAGTCCGGCGTAAAATGACGTCATGGCAACAACACTCTACTACAACAACTCTTCCTCTTCTCTAAAGCAGCCCAACATGGCCTCACCCCCTTTGTTGCTTGTTCTCGGGGGAAATAGTAAATCGTGCGCACGTTTTAGTAAATCGAGGGAACTAAATAGTAAATCGTGCCCACGATTTAATTTTTTTTCTTGCATATCGTGTCCGTACATGGCTCCGTACATTTGCAACTGAATTGCTTATCTTAAAATATCTAATGTGAAACCATGCATTACCAGAAGGCGTATGATTGGTAAGTGGTGTTCAATTTACTCTTATCAATACATTTGAATTTTGAATGGATTTTCTGTTTGATGAAGCTATCAAAGTTGGTTAAATGAAGTCCATGTGGCACTTATAGGTGAAGTGTAGTCTGTTAGTGAAGAACATGTGAAATAGCATGTCAAAAGTAAATGTAATATTATATATTATATAATAAGCGCATATATAATGTTAACTTCCCTTTGTCTGGTGAGTTTAGAGCAATTTTAGAGCAAAATAATATCAGTTTAACCATTATCTTGCAGCCCTAGCATCTCATCCTCATGAACTGCAGCAGATTTGTCAGTTCTTGCTATGAGATGCTACCTCACTCTTCCACCAAGGCATTTGCAAGTTCTCAGACACGTCTGGGGGGACGCATTACACATAGTTTGGCACTTCAAGGATGATCAGCTGTATTTCCTGTCTCCCTGTAGCACTGTCTTATGCATATTACATTATGGACCCTGGTTCAAGGTTATTCAGGTCAGTACTGTGTGGCATGGGAGTTTGGGGGTGGTGGAGCTGGGGGTGGGTTTCTCCTTACCTTGCAGCAGCAACATGCATACCTGTAATTCTTAGAATTTTTCAGCAATAAGGTTTCACTTATGCCGAGAACAGTCCTGCTTGCATTCCATTTTTATCAATAATAAAATCAATAATAAACAAAGGCCCAAAAAAAAAAAATTGTGATAGCTTGTGAGTTCATAGGGAAAAGAGAGATATTGAAAAACACAGGGGTTGTTTCCTACAGAGGATGAAGTAGACTGCAGTGTGTTATTAAAACATGCCTGCATAGCTTACAAACCATGTTACCCACATCCTAAGTTAGTATTCACCACCACAGTGTTGTACTGTACATGGTTGCCAGCATGTTGCTATGTGGTTGCTGGGGTGCTCTAGATAGTTTCTAGGTGGTTGCTTACAGCCAAAATTAAAAAAGCCCACCTCAAAAGTCTCTATTCTGGTTTCAAGGTACGGCTCCGGTTTCTCCTTCAATGTATGTTTTACACCCTTTTATTGTCCAGCAGTCAAATAATGTCTCTCTCTGTATTTACACACAGTCTTAGTGTTTTTGTGTGCAAGAAGCCACAAGCATGCTTGTGCATACTGGTGGCACTAATGCGATTGGGTCAAGGTGTGGATTTTGTGCAAATGTTTTGTGCACGTAAGGTACCCAACTACCCATCTCATTATTAAAAGCTGATTTGCAACAAAGACTTTATATACAGAAAGACAGTGCACTCGTATTACTATGAATAGGAGAAAGTGCAACATGCAATATGGTGGAATAAGTCCCGCCTTCTAAATAAAAGAGCCAATCACTGATTGGTAAAGTCGTTGCGTCACTGCAGCTGCCGTTAGAAGCTCCGGTTCCTGTAGAAACAGTCAGTGTTCTGAGGCATTGTCTACACTAGTGCGTTTTTGTTTTAAAACGCATACGTTTTGCTATGGTTATGGCTGTCGTTTACACTACTCCGGCATTTTTGGCCCTCGAAAACGGAGACTTTTGAAAACGCTGCAGAGCCTGTTTTAGTTTGAAAATGCCAGGGTTGCATTTCAGTGTAAACGGACCAAAACAGACTTTTGAAAACGATGGCGTGGCTGCCCACGTTCGCTCTGCGTATCCATGACAACCGTGTAAACAATAACATGAAGACTGAACTGCAATCTTTGCTGGCTTTGTCATTTTTAGCAGTCATTGTGCAGTTAAACTCTGCATTTTATAATACTGCAGCTACCTACATGCGCCAGAGGCAACTGTTTACACTTGTACATGCATGCCCAGTGTGGATGAACGGTCATTTGACATGTGTTTTCAGTCATGTAGTGTAGACAGAGATAGTTTCTGAAACACTGTGGAAATGCCAGTGTAGACGAGAATCGTTTTCATTTTAAAGTGAAAACGCACTAGTGTAAACAGCGCCTGAGATGCGCACTGAAAAAAATGCCGTTTTTTGTTATGATTTGAGCGTTTATAAACAAAATTTATGAGACAGTTGTTGTCAGATTTTGGAGAATTTGATGTTTCTCCATTCAAACTGATAAGAGCTACACTTGCATGCCCGAGAGGCTTTTCAAAGATGGCCGCAGAGTGAAATGACTTGTCTTAAAAGGACTTTGTTTGGTTCCATCTGCTTATCAAGTGGTACCACTGACTTTAGATTTATTTTACAGCTGGTTTCATCCCATAATCCCATTGGCTTGTACGTCTGTTCATTCTGGCATCTTGGTAAGGTTCTTGCCATTAGTCTGCGGGTATTACGCACTACAGGATATCACTTAATTCCTCAGGCCATGCTTCTGTCCAGCTCAAATGCAGCTGTTGACATTCCAGTTCTTTGATGTATTAAAATTGTTTTCCTTAATATCCTTTATATAAAGACACACATCTGTTTTAGCTGCTTATTTCACTTAGAATCATTGAAACTAATTCCCAGAATGCACCTTATAAAAACACTAAGCATCATCTGCCCAATATATGCACTACTGTTCAAAAGTTTAGGGTTAGCTCAGTATGTTTTTTTCCTTTTTTTTTTTGTTTTAAAGAAATAAATTGATACTTTTTTTTCAGCAAGGACACATTAAATTGATCAAAAGTAACAGTAAAGACATAATGTTACAGATTTTTTTTTATTTCAATTAAGTGTAGTTCTTTTGAAACTTCTATTCATCTATGAAAAAAATTCAGTTTCCACAAAAATATTAAGCAGTACAACTGTTTTCAATATTGCTAATAAGAAGAAATGCTTCTTGAGGAGCAAATCGGCATGTTAGAAAACACATTTTAAATTTTAATAATATTTCACAGTATTACTGTTTTTACTGTATTTTTAATCAAATAAATGCAGACCTGGGGCCTCGTGTATAAAACCGTCTCCCCTGCAAAGTAACCTTATAAGGAGCCTACAACGCCTAGTTTTACTATGCATATCCTCATCTGCATATCATTTCCATATGCATATTCCCATAGACAGTCATAGATAGTGATAGCCTACTACTGTGTTTAATGGTACAAGACAATAGGACAATATAAGACACTGTAAATGCTGTTTGTGCCATCACTAAAAATCATTCAGTGTCCTTGTCTTGTTTAAAATAAAACTATTAAAATATCTATAAAACAAAATACATTTGCCAAAACTATAGTTATAAAGTACTTTTCAGAGAAATTTTACAGAGAAGAATTATTCTCATTCATTCCTTTTGGCAAAATATTTATGCAGTTTTGCCTATAAAATAAATGTCTATTTAAATTCATAGCCTAAATATTTCTAAACTTCTGGATATTGATTTAATGTAACTTGATTGCTTAACTCCATTAATGAGTAGCATATTTAATATAGATGTGTATCAAATGGTAAACAGAGTTTATAATCATTTTGTTTACTTCATTACTTCACTCGCACCAGTTAACAAGTGCGTATGCATGGTCTAGAGTGTGCGGACTGTTTGTACATATTTACGCAAAGTTTATTTTTTTATAAATCCTGATATGTCTGTGAAAAATTGCGTATGCATATTTCAATGCCCATTTTGCGCATACAACTTTTATACATCAGGACCCTGATGCATGGATCCGTTATACTGTTACACATGCATTTTCTTTCTCAACTGTTTACGTTCACTTAAGATATAACCGACCAAGATGGGCATTTTGACAAAAGTTTGTGTATTTTCAACTGTTTAAGCACAATACACAGTGAAAAAAAAACTCACTTTAGTTCTCAGGAGCTGTTTGAGAGGCAGCTTTATATGTGAGCTCAAAATCTGCTAAAATCTACTGTGAAATACGCTTTTGAACAGTAAAGAATCTGTTTAATATTACTAAAACCAGTTATTCAAGTCAAGTCACCTTTATTTATATAGCGCTTTTTACAATGCAGATTGTATCAAAGCAGCTTTACAGTGAAAACTGGTATATAATTTTGGCTGCACAGCAGCTCTTAAAGAACATAAATGTCTGGTTATCTGTAAATGTATAAAATATGACCGGTTTAATTTATGAGAAATTCACCATTTTAATTGAATTAAAAACTAGTATTTTTGTTGCAACAAAACACAGTCCTAACCCTATTCCCATTAACCCCTAAAATCAGAGGGATATAACAGGTTAAGATGAATGATAAGAATAATAAGAATATTAATCCAGGAGCACATCCTACGCTGTAAAAAAGAATTGTTGGTTTACCTTAAAGTTAGTTAACTTGTTGCTTTAAAATTTTGAGTTCATTGAAATTATAAATTTGAGTTAATACAATGAAGGCGATCGGTTTAATCAACAGAAACTCAAAATATTACATTATCTGAACCACATTAATTAACTTGATTTGACAAACAAAAAAATGTTATGATAACAAATCATGAAAATATTTTTTTACAGTATACTTACCAAAATCATGGTCACCATGTTAGATCTTAAGACATTGTATTCTACTGTGTTTGTACAGTCATTTGTTCGAACAGGAATGATACATTAGTCCATTAAATGGTAGTTGTAACCAAGTCCCTTTTCGGCTCCCAACAGTCCCTCTTGTTATTACACCATTACTTGATGGAGTGGACCAGGGACACATTAACAGTTTGTAGGGGGTGGTGTCTCTAGACACAGGCTGTTCATTACCTTACAGGCACAGGGTAGTGACGTGCCCTTCGGACCTCCTGACCCTACGTTAGTGTAACGGCTGTGTTGCTCTGCTGGTGAGTTCAGGGAGGGGGGTGGGGTCTAGCCAGGGACACTTTTGGCTCCTTTGTGAACCTCTTGTGTTGGCTCATTAAAATCAGATTGCTGATGCTTCCTGTTTTGGTGCCTCTCTCTCGCTTTTTATCAAATGCCCTGCGGCATTGCTGCACAAGCTACCAAATTTTGACGTTGTTTGCACCGCAGTCGCCTCTCTCTGTCACCTCCTGTGTCTTCTCATTATGGTTACCCAATTTGTACGACAAAAACCTGTACCTCCTTTTCCTCTCCTCATTACTGCACCGTCAGCATCATGGTTCCCTCCTTTCATGCTGGTTGACGGACAAATGGAGGCACCCCGGTGCATATTGACAACCATTTAACAGGAGCAGTCAGATAAACGATTTTTCCAAAGCTGAACTAGATTGGTAGTCATCTATGTGGAACAGCCGACCACAGCATTCTCTAAGAAAATAGCTTGGTAACCTGTATGAAAACATGTCAAATTACCACAGATGCTTCTTTATTTAATGTCCACAGCCATCACCTCTATAGGCTGATGCAATGATAGTGGCTATTAGAGGTCGATAAGATTGAATTTTGCCCTCTCGAGATTCAATTTAGAGTTGTTTGAGCCTGGAAAGGTGGAAAATAAGGTCAAAGGTTTGTATCCATAAAACATGCACAGTTGTCTTTCAGAGAGAGATTTTGTATATTGAATAGGCAAAATCTTTTCATTGTAAAGATGTATGGTGTTTGCACTGCAAAAACATTCCAGGTACTCTTGAACAGATTCAGTGGAAATTGTCTTCTGATGAAGAAAGCCTCAACACTCTGTAAACAAATCTAGTTGTTTGAAAAATGTCTTTACTTTTGCCAGTCCGATCAAATAATGGCTGTGATAACACTTGTGAATGTTCTTTGGCAATTTACATTTTGGCAATTGTAATACTGCAGAAATAGTAATGGCTTGTTTCCACCAAGCAGTACTTTACAGTATGGTACGCATTACGCAATTATTTCCGTTTCGATTGTCAGAAGTTGTGAATGGTACCAAAATACCGAACCGTACCACTTTTTTGGGACCCTTCCGTTGGGGTACCTAGTACAGTAGTCTGGTACCTAAAGGGTGGAGCTAGACTCACTGCAGAATGTTGATTGGTTGACAAAGAATCGTCACTTGTGCGTGCTACAAGGGGAATGACAACACAAGACGCGCCATTTTTTAAATATGCATTTGAAACACAATAGCTACATCGAAATCGCGTACAGTTGAGCAGGTACTCCATTTGAATTTAAATTTACTTCACGACTGTTGAAAAAGTATGTTCTATATAGTATGAATGAATTCAGACGTACTACATCCGCCATGTTGTTACTCTCACAAGATCTACCAGCGTCAGTTACGTCCCTTCAACTCCATTCACAAATCCTCTCCCGTGGCCTCATGGGATAGTAAAGTGTCCATCGTATGCACACTTCAGAATCTCACCGGAAGTAGTAAGTCATCCCAGGTACTTTTCGCCTACTGTTTTTCGAATACTATGAATTCGGACATACTGTACTACTCTGTTCGCATACTGTTTGTACTGTTTGCTAATGTCGGCACGCAGCCTATCATGTAAGGGTACTGTTGGTGGTGAAACGTAAGCCAGATCAGCATTTACCATTCCAAATCGTAATGTACTGTACTGTACTGTATCACTCGGTGGAAAGCCATAAGAGTATGGTAGAATGCTATTTAGAATATAGCCAGTCTAAACTGTTGCTAATGTGCCAGCTTGTGTAATTTAAGGAACATCATAATTGTGATGAAGTCTTTTTAATTCCATGATGACTTTCTCAGCTGTTCTGCTCTGTCAGTGGAGTGAAGCCATCATCTTCTCAGCCAGGAGGGTTTATTATTCAATTTCACATGCTAATGTTCCCAGTCAAGGATAGCACATTAGCATGTGTGGTCACAGTGAAGACACTAGAGACCACTAAATGAAAACCGAGAGAACCCTGGCAGAATAGATTTCATATAAATTCACAAAGCAGAACATTAGTGTTCCAATTTCACACAAGAATGAAAATTTTGTCATCATTTACACTTTTATTTTTTGTTTTAGTGTGGAAGACAAAAGTAGTTATTTAGCATGTCCGGGTTGCTCTTTTACACAATGAAATACTATTTGTGTTAGGGGGTGTTGCAATATACCTGTATTGACAATAACTGTGGTATTTAAAAATTGAAATATTTTTTATATCTGGTTGACACTCCTACATAGTAAGTTGTGGTATTGCACCTTAATGCTGATTGCCACCTCTCATAAAATGGAAAATAGAAGATGACACAGTGAGTGAGTAACTACTACTGCAACGCAAAATAATGTCAGAGGAGGTAACAGGCGAAAGTGAGACATTAACCGCACTTGAAATAAGTTAGCTCGCTATTGTGGGAGTTTTTTTGGTTCTGTAAAAAAAAAGGCACTGCATCCAAATATGTCTACTTCCCTACTAGTAAAAAATAGAATGCCAAAATGAGTAGTATGTCCGAATTCATATTATTCGAAAAACAGTAGGCGAAAAGTACTACTTGCGCTGAAATTCGTGAGTGTGCATCTGATGGACACTTTACTATATCATGAGGTCATGGTAGAGGATTTGTGAATGGCAGTTGACGCAACTGACGCTGGTAGGTCACATGACAGTGACAGCATGGCAGATAGTATGTGCACATTTCATGCATACTACCCATATCCGTAATATTTTTAACAGTCAAGAAGTTAGTTTCATACCAAATGTAGTAACTACTAGACAATATGCGATTTCGGACACAGCAAGAGTGTTAGAACCCGAATTTGCTAGAAGTGCTGAACAATAGTATAGTAACAATAGTAACAATAGTAATATTAACAAAGTTAAATATGAATTTGACTTATTATTATTATTTTTATTGGTATTACCAAGTGAAGTTAGTCACCTTATTTATATAGTGGTTTATACAGATACAGTCAAATTAATAACATTGCTGAATATTAAGTGTCCTAGACGAAGCACGCCAAAGGCGACAGTGACAAGGAAACTACACTCCATCAGGTGACAGAAATGGAGAAACAAACCTTGGGAGAAACCAGGCTCAGTCTGGGGACCAGTTCTCCTCTGGCCAAACAAACAAACATGGTGTGAATATGATTTCAGGCTGCATCACAAGTCAGATTGTGGATTGATATCATTCAAAATATTTCATCCAGCTCCTTCTGCTTGAAGATTGGGATATGCCGCGCCGGCATTTGGAGGGTGGAGGAGTTGTAGTCTGTTTAGCAGAGCTGCCGTTTAGCCAGTTGTGGATGAATGGCTTATCAATGACTGTAAACATGATGAAACTGCGTTGTGGTCCAAGCATGGCGCGTTCATTGCTGGCCATTAGGGGTTGCACCGACTAACCGACTAATCGACTAATCGACTTTAATGCTCTACCATGACGCTTTAAGCATGATGTTGATTAGTCACTGGTCATGGTCTATAGAGGGCGCAACAGGATAAGAAATCTTTGAAGTCCACCTATACGCATTTAACAGTTAATGACAAATAAATGCATACTCCAAGAGCACTCCACAAGATATGTTTTAAACAGCTTATTGTACAGGCAAGTTAGTCGACGTTCTAAAATATGATGCTACATAACGCACACACACAGACAGTGGCACGCAGATAGATTGCGCGCATACAGAAACATTATTGTCAACACTGTTCTGTGATTTATCAATAAAATAGCTTAGAAACTAAAAAGTTCTAGCATATATTTCTTAGTAACTAAAACCCACAGTTTCACTATCAGTAGAGAGACGCTGCCAGGTAGAATTGACACGCAATCGGGCAGTGGAATAGGAAAAAATGCAAGGTCTCGAGACGCGTTTTTTAAAAGTTGATCTGATTTGAACTTGAGCGCCGCATTTTCAGAACGCAGTGTCATCCACGAGATGCTACAAAAGATGCGAGCGCAACCGTCATATACATGTCTGTCTAGCGCATTTACATAGACAAACAATGGAAAAGGAGCGCATTGGAATGGAAAAACGTGTTCTGTGTGAACAGCCCCATATTTGTTCATTAATGACGTCATCATCGACTAGTCGACTTTAAAAAATCTGAAGTCGTTCAACCCCTACTGGCCATAGGTGTCAGTGCAGAGGACTTGTCTGGTTCTCTTGGTCTTCGCTGAAGATCTGTGGCGATGGCCGTGGTCGATGAGGTCTTCACAGGGGATCTGCCCCTAGGGCCTGTCTAATTGTCGTGGTCTTCACTGACATTCAGCGCCGCATTGTGTTCGTATCTGGTCTGGATACTCACTGGATTCTAAGCTTACCTGACTACAGTAACCTCAGGATAAGGATTAGAAAGACAGACTAATATAAGTGTGGATGCCATTCCTCTTTCGATGTTCATTGGATGCTATGGGAAAAGTTCCCGGTTTCGGTTGACCTAATTAATGCAGCTTCTTTTATTGTATGGAAAAGAGTAGCTTGGACATTCTGAGACTGGTGAGATGCCAAGTGGGCAGCAGAGAATTTGGCAGTGTAAATAGGGAAATTGTGTCAGAGTGATGTGTGTGAGACATGTGTTTCTCCCAATACAAAATCGCTCCATTTTGTCTCCATTTACAGCGTTTGGGCACAATAACCCTGTATTAGAGGCGCAGACGGTCGCAGATGTTGCCTGTAATAGAGACAAATAGTGCCAGTGTGTAGGGTGCCCATGAATGCTGATGTTGAAGGATTCGTAAGCTACTGCAGGAGCGATAACAACCAGACCCATTAATGTGGACCAGATGTCACATTCACAGACATGTTCTCTCTCTCTCACAGCTGCTTAGTCACACTGTGAACTGTGCAGATATTTACAAATGACATGGATCAGCCACTGTAGATCAGAATATCTGTAAGTCCCAGTCTAGTAATACTGTTTAGCCAATGTTGGGGAAACTACTTTGAAACTAGCTTGCCAAGATGCCATCTAATCATAAATGAAACTGCTGTCAACTAGTTAGGTACACCAGAAGTGTCTGATTGTATGATTTATTTATAGGCATATTTTTTTTTTCTGGCATTAAAACTGTCTTAAACTTGTTAAACAGATAAATTGACCATAAATACAACAAGACAATAATAACAACAACAAAAAATACATCAAATGTTAAAGTGATGATGAACAGCAGCATTTTAAAGGGGACCTATTATGCCCTTTTTCAGTCTTGATTTTTGTCTTTGGGGTCTACTAGAACAGGTTTTGATGCTTAAATGTTAAAAAAAAGTATATTTTTCACATATTTTACATTGCTGCAGCAGCTGTCTGTAACGCTTTTTTAGTTCCTGTCTTTATGTAGACCCTCCTTCTGAAAAGCGCTCTGATTGGTCAGCTTGACTAGTGCATTGTGATTAATCAATATCTTTGCACAAGTTTCGGAAACGTCACACCCCTTACCATAACAACACACTACTAACGCAGCTCAACCAGGCTTCATCCCGTTGTTGAGCATATGTCTTGGGTGGGAATTATTTTAATGAGAGATACTGTGATGTGTACGTTCCTGGAAGAGAACTTAAGAACTGAGGCATTTCAGGTGCTTACTGACATGGAGAATCACTCACTTTGGAGTGACTTTGACTCAAACAGCAACATTACATACTAAAGAAAGTTGAAAAAAAAAAGCATTATAGGACCCCTATAATAAATATATGGCATGAAAAATGCCACACAGTAATTCTACATTGTTAAAGAAAAAATATTTTGAACTAGACATACTGTCACACCACTGAAAAATGTAGTGAAGTTAGTAGCGCCGCTTCTTTTAGTGATTCCCCAACATTGTCTTTAACCTATTAGATCCTGTGCTGCTCTGCTCTCAATCCTCTATGCATTTCCATCTTTGTTTACTGGTGCTGCATGACCATAAATCAAGACTGATTTATTTCTTCCAAGCCCGCTTATTCCTGTGTGGTTATTTATGTATCCATATGGAGTAGGCCTTTCTCCACCACTGCAGTGAAGAGTAGTGCTGCTTCAGTACCTGAACTCAGCAAAACGCCTCTTTATATTTACTGCAATCCCCCCAGTCAGCATCAAGCCACCCAATACCAGCCAGACAAAAGATTCTGAGTTCTGGCCCCTAACAGCTAACAATGGAGGGCCAACTCTGCAGGGAATTACAGTCTATGGGTAAAAGCCTTTATTGAGGTGTAGGGGGACCAAGAGGCAGTTTATGTGTGTATGTGTTAAAAGAAATAGTTTGTCCAAACATGTCAATTGAGTCGTACTCTGCCTTCTGTGGAACACAAAACCCCCCCAAATCATTCATGCTACTTACCCAAATACTGGTCTGATGATGATCAAAGCAACTATTTACAAAATAATAACAGTAACAGTTTTGAGATCAGTAAATTTTTTTGAATTAAGTTAAAAAAAGCCCTTTATTGTAAGCTGATTTCCACTACATAAGATTTTTTTTTTTTCAAAATTATTACAAAAATTCATAATTTTTTGACAAAAGTAAAAATCAACTTTTTAAGTCATAATACATAATTATAATTAAATCATAATTATGATTTATCTCATAATTTAGACTTTTTTATTTCATAGTTATGACTTAGTATGTGATATTTTAGACTTTTTATCACAATTATGACTTAATTCAGACTTTTATCTCATAATTATGATTTACCAAAGCATGATTTTTTTTCTTACTTGGCGGTAATTGGCTTCCATGGTATTGCATTGCCATCATAAGTTAAGTTCATTTTCAATTAAAGGCACAATATGTAAGATTTTTGGATTAAAATATCCAAAAACCACTAGAAGAATGTTATATATTTTGTTGACATGTGTACTTATCCCAAATGTTTCCAAGAATGTTTAAATCCAGAGAAATAAGCAATTTTAACCAGGACGCGGACTGTGTCCATGCGTCACCTATGACATCATACCCGCGTTACCCTCAGTTTACGGTTTTATTTTGTAGGAACCATGGAAACACCAAAGATGCTTTAATATATTATGTTTTATTAGACAGGTGAGCAACTGTTTGGATACATTCATTGACAGAAAACTAATCATTGTTATATAGCTCAACACAGTAAGTCTTATTGTTTAAATCTTGTTTTCTTGATTTACCGCGAGTACCATGTTTTACCATGCCTAATATTGATCTATCTTACTGTGCAAGTGTGCAACAAATGTCTCACAGGAGCCACCGAGTGAACGCACAGAGTAGCACTATAACAGCTTTCAACACACAAATGTATCTAATATGATAAACAGTGCTGTGTTACCCCACATATTCTTGACCGGAAGAAACGGAAGCACACGTCTGCGACATAATAAAAGCTCTCGCCATGTGTCGTGCTTGTCTCTCATTAGCAATCGCACTAGCGGCCTCGTTCAACTCCAATGGCTTTCAGCCACACCCTGCTTCATACTACAGTAATGTTATTAAATCTTTATTACATTACCTCATCCATGAATATGATTTCTGCCAGAGTTTCGTCAGATTCTTTTCCACCGGCTGTAGACGTGAAGACAACACATCCCATAATTCCGCAGAATCAAGGCGTCATCAAGCTATGCCTTTGTTTTACATATTGTACATAAATTACATATTGTACCTAAATTACATATTGTACCTTTAATCCACAAAATAACTTTCTTTATTTTTTGTGGTTTTGTTTCAGCTTATTTATGATCCTGTCTCTATCAGAAAACTGTCATTATATATTACTTATGATGTGATGAAATAATCAATTTGATATAGCAACGTTTTCTCTTATAGTCCTTCCTTGAAAGCCACAACCCAGATCTTGAATTTCTATTTTTAGCATCTCTATTTCTTTGCCCTGAACTCTAAATGATCATTCTCTTAGCTCTCTGACCTCTCTAACAGAGGGGTGCATTGTGGGTAAAGAGAAAGCAAACTCCAGCAGTCTGCTGCTCTATCACAGTTTGCATGTAATCTCTCTGAATCATTAGATGCAGAGCGGGTCCCGTTTGTTATTGACTGGTTCCCGGTAAGCGTTGCTGCCAAGCCAAACACCCCCTGGCTGCTCCATTCAATTTATTCATGAAACGAAATATTTTAGCTTCTGCCCCTGGAGGCATATTCATTATTCCCGAAGTAAATCTGCTCACAGTACAGTTTAAGAAAAAGAGTGAAAGGCAAGAGGTAGATTGTAGGCAGACAGGAGGCAGCTTGATGGATTTAGATTTTTAGTTTTTATTCTTTGCTTTAGAATTTTACTACATTATTAATCTGCATTATTAATAGGGTGGTTTTAGTTTTTGAAAATGTCAACAAATATTTTAGGGAATACTGTAGATATTACATCTTGTCCTATTCCTATTTTTTTTAGTGTGAGTGTTTTATTTTATAGCGGTCATTAACTGTATTTTTTTTATTTATTATTATTTTATAATGGTTCCTGAGGTGCACTTATAATGTTAGTTTGATGTTAACATCAAAAATTGTCAGAATTTAGAAATAAAAGGCAATTTTCTACCCTGATTTTAGCCCTCTTATTTGAAGGCTCTGTTGGAAGGGGCGTGTCTTCTGTAAGACTTAAGTGTAAACACCCACTGCTGTGATTGGCTAACATCATTGTTCAGTATAGACTGATTATAAAGGGAGTTTTGGTGAGAGTCCAGAACTCAGTCTCTGATAAACTCATGCTGTGATTGACAGCTCCAGCGATTACAAAGGGAGCGTTATTTGATCGCTTTCTGTATATAATTTAATCACAATTTAAATAACAGAATATTTTCATGATACTAAGAGAAACAATATGAAGTTGACCGTTTAGTCATTGGCTTGATTTGCTGATGCATAAACAGCAATAAACGATTTTACTAGTAAGTTACTAGTAAGTTAAGAAATTGATTGGGATATTTGAAAGGTACTTCAATTCATGAAGGCCAAATTACAGACCTACTTTTTCCAAGCCCTGCGCCAGATTTGTTACAAACCCATTAAAGGTGCAATAGGACATTTTTGGAGAGGCTAGCAATAGCGCGTTAGCTTTCAAATCATAAGATCCAACTGTCCCTTCAGAGAGTCTCCAAAGCCACACCTCCTCCAAAACACATGAACGCACACACACACACACAGCTGCTCTCGGCAAAGCCTCACAAGAGACGGCGTTAAACTACCTCATGTCTCAAAGCACATAACATTACAATTATAATGAATGTAAACAACTTGTATCTGACTGCTGCAGATTTATTTCAGTGTTGATACTGTTGACATGGAAACGAATAATTCCGAGTGTGAGGATGTGAACAGCTTGTACATTGCATAGCAAGAAACGCGCTGATGACTTGTGATGTCTGCGCGAACAGGGTGCACAAGGGTATGTAAAAACATACGTTGACAGGCAGGTAGGACATTGTATTATTTCATTCAGACCGAACATAATGATTGGATGAACATTTGATGGTCCTACGACTTCCACAGATGATATATATTTACAAAAATTACATTTAGACTGTTTAACATAGTGATTGCTATCAGGATATGAGGAGACCTTCAACCGGTATTATAAAAAATGTTTCTGTAGAGAATCCTTTAATTTATATACTCGGGTAATAAAACCTCATCATCATGTTCACTGCTCATCTATGGCACTTCAGAATGGTACACCAGATCTCTGATTCATGAAATAATTTGGCTCAGCAATGTCAAGAATTTCTTTTTCTCTTATATTCCTCCCTCAAAAGCCACAATAGGGAAGTAAAAGTCAGTTGCAGTTTTCGTTTAATGCCGACAGTTTTCCATGGCTGAAATGAGTTTCAAGAACCAGAGATATCATCGTTAACTAAAACTAAACCTAACAGTTAAATAGTGATAATAAAAAAATAAATTTGCATTTTCAAATGGCCTCGCAGACGTTACCCATCCCTGTGTTAGTGGATCTGCCCCAGGAGCTGGGAGATCTATCCACGCTTCTGCTATCCTTTTGTCCAGACGGATACGTGCCTCTGGTGATCTGTGACATGGCCACAGGCTAGTGCGGGTCAGTTATTTATATCTCCAGAGAGAAATTTGGATGACTATTTGTTGCTCACGGAACGCAAGATTAGAAATGTTTGTCTAAGCTACTTAGTGCAGCAGATCAACACAACAGGAAACAAGGGTATCTTCTGTGATGGCCCTATTGTGATTCATGCAGGATATCATCTATCTGTGAAGGCACTGACTTTAAATGAGTTAATGAGTCTATTAGCATATATTTCAAGAGGTTTTATATTAAGTACGGTTCATAGCCTTTCGCTAGTGTCTTTGAAACAGGGTCAGGCACACCCGGTACGATTATCTCAGAGTCAATCCCTCTGACGCACATAATTCAGATACCTCACAGCACTAATCTCTTTCCCATGTAGTTGTTTTGCATTGCATTAAACTCTACAAGCTGTCATCTCTATGTCTGTCTGTTGTACCTAGAAATCCACTTATGCAATTAACTTATCTGAATAGCATGTGCTTCAATGAAAGGCACATTATTGAGTTTCCTCTCATTTATGTTATGTTACCAGCAAATCCATTTAAAAAAAAATGCATTTACATGTGATATTTCATGGTATTTTCATGTGGTATTTGGGTGGGCGATATGACCAAAATCTTATATCTCAATATGAGTAATTTTTTTATTTCACAATAACGATATATATCATGATATAGTTATTTTTGCTTTAAATTTCAATTTCAATATCTCAAATAAACTAATACTAGCCTAACTAACATAAGTAAAAAAAAACTCAAGCTTACTGAAGACAACTAAACAGTCAAGACAAAGAATCTAATTAAAAGAGCAGGAGATCAGGAGAAAGAGAAAAAAGAAAACAGAAAACAAGTATTGCAACAGCGTTCAAGCGCATGAATAGTAGTAGGTACTCTGTCTTTATAAAGCGGCACCAAACTATTCCACTAAATCGTTCTGCTTCAGACTGTTGATTTTGCACCATCTTAACAACCGCGAAATAGGGTTGTGATGGTGAGGAAACCGTATCACCGGGATGGGGGGAGGTTCACTCTTTTGGACCTCGCTTTTAAATCACAAATTCAAAAGCGAAAGTAAAATTCAGATGGCGCACGGACATTCATAGCGGTGTGGAGCAGAGCGAGCGTTTTCAAAAAAGTTTGAGAACCACTGCGTTAATGACACAGATGGCAGAAGGTTTATTAGGCTGCTGTCATTTGTCCAATGTACTGTTACAGATGCATTTTCTTTCACAACTGTTTACGTTCACTTAAGACATAAACGACTGTTTATACTCACAAAGACGGGCATTTTGACACGTTAGTGTGTGTATTTCATTGTTCAACCCCAATAAGTCGGCAAAAAGAACTCAGTTCAGTACTCAAGGGATGATAGGTTACAATGCTCAACCACCCCCCAAAAAACAACAACAACAATCAGTGGTTCTCAAACGTTTTTGGTTGTGCCCCCCTTTAAACCTTTAAAAAAATCTGCCCTGCTAGTAAGAAGAAGAAGAAAGAGAGCAGCTCTTGACAATGTCTGTCATGTCTCCATGACACAGCTTTTCTCCCGATTGCAAACTTGTATTGCATAGCTCCGGAAATTCCGACACACACAGTACTAGCTGTTCATCCATTTTGCTTTCTGCGCTTGTTTGGATGCCCCATTTCTATTGGTCGCGTGGGTAATCCTCACAGAGCGCAGCGGCAGAAGTTGAACTATTTTGAACTTTGACCACAGCGTGCGCACAAGCTCTCCAATGGTGCGATCCGCTGTGCGTGTGCTTTGGTCGACGCAGCAACAAACTGTCCCGGCGCGGCGCAAGCCATTGAAATAAATGGGTTTCATAGCGCAGAGCAGCGCATTCCGCGTCCTGTCTGAAAGCCCCCTTAAGCCCCGGGTATACTTCACTTTCCGCGCCCGGATGCGTCTCGTGCACAGTCGCGTCCGCGCATCTTTTAAAGTATACTAAACCACGGCTATGCGTGGATGACCGAGTTCGACACATGCGCAGTACAATTTTTTCTCTGCTTTAACCTCATGTTATCAACCGGACATTCACTGGGCAGGATCAGAGAAGAAAAATAGTGCATCCACCATTGTAACATAGTTCAGAAGATACACCAAGAGAACAGGAATCAAAAACGATGGAGAAAGCATGCTTCTGAGTTTACTCGTCTTATTTTTGAATCGCTCTTTACACACTCTTCTTAGACGACTGCACATTGTGCTCAGTACTGTGCGTATTGCCACCTAGTGGACTCTTCTGTCCTGCTTGCGCGTGCGCTGTTGCACGCGCACCGTCCGCGCGGTCTCGAAATTTGGGCTGCAGGCGGACGGGGTGTGCGGCCGGCCTGACGAAAATTATGTCGTGGACGCTGCACGAACGCGGACGGCCGAAGTATACCCGGGGCTTTATACGTCTTCTTTTTTCTGCTGATCTGAGACACTTTGAGAACCACTGGATTAGATGAACGTAGAATGCTGTAATTGGTTACAACACTGTAACCATAATCATATTGTGCAGCAAATCATACATTTAATTACTAACAAACATGATAAAACTTGAAGCATTTCTGCAAATGTTGGTTCTTCACTAGATCTTTCCTTTATTTTAAATATCCACACAAACAGTATGCATGCTAACAAATCTGAGCTGGAGAAATGCGGGCATGTAAGCGCCATGTATCTTTCTTGAAAATGATTTTCTGACACTTTGAAGCAGGTTGAAAATAATTCACTTTATCAATTTTTTCATACTGAAACCTACATTTGTCCTGGTCACCCTGTGCATTTCGATTTTAGCACGGTTGTGAATCCAGCACTGTCTGCATCCTCTCTATGCTAATTTTAGCCTTTCATCTTCTGAGCATAGTAGGCATCAAGGGATCCAATCTCGCCACAATCGAGGAGTCAAAGATGGCCACATAGCCAATCTCCTGTGTTCATGTTTAATCATATGAGAGATGATCGTGTCTGCTATATGGGTTTGCTTGTTTTATTGCAGCCCTGGAGTCGTCTGTGTTATTCGAAAAAGGGTTTCATTTGAGGACAGTCTGCTTCAGAACATCACTGTGACCTTTGACCCAGCTGCGTTTGTGGGCTTCACTGGATTTTTTGATTTATTTTCTCATTCTGCTAGAGTTGATCTGAAATTGATAGATACATACTTCAATAACAAAAGCAAAATGAAATCTCGATGCAACATATGGCATAAGAATATATTGTTGGTGTGGGGGCACATGCCTTAGCAAACCAATTTCAGAGGAAACCAAGCCTTGAAAGAATGGTGAAATATATAGAGCCTACATAGAAAGTTACCTTCTAAGGCAGCCTCTTGACCCAAGTGACCAATTTCAATTGACTAATATCACTTCCATTAGGGCTGCAACAATTAAAAATCCAAAAATGAAAATTCTGTCATTAATTACACACCCACCTATTAGACGTTCATTCGTCTTTGGAACAAAAATTAAGATATTTTTGATGAAATCCAATGGCTCAGTGAGGCCTGCATTGACAGCAAGTTAATTTACACTTTCAAACGTCCAGAAAGGTACTAAAGTTATTTTTAAAACAGTTCATGTGACTACAGTGGTTCAACCTTAATGTTATGAAGCAACAAGAATACTTTTTGAGCACTTAAAAAAAAAAAAAAAATGACTTTATTGAACAAAATCTAGTGATGGGCGATTTCAAAACACTGCTTCATGAAGCTTCAAAGCTTTACGAATCTTTTGTTTCGAATCAGTGGTTCAGAGCGCGTATCAAACTGCCAAATTTACGTGAACCATTGAAATTTTGAAACGCTTATGATGTAACCAAGCCTCGTTTACTGAAATCACATGACTTTGGCGCTCTGAACCACTGATTAGAACAGCATGAGGGTAAGTAAATGATGACAGTTTTTTCAATTTTGGATGAACTATCCTCTTAAACATGGAAAATTTTATAGTATTGCAGTGTATATAAGCCTCCAATTTTATTTATTTACTAAAAAATCCTCTGTGTTACAACATTTATCTTTCTTGATGAACTGACTGTACTCATTGACAGTACAGTCATAATCACATGAACAAAGCCATCAGCTCACACACTCATCCGAGTTACTCCGTTAATTAGCTTTCCTATTCAGTTCCTCACATTCCTAATGTGTTAATAATGGTTGGATCCTGCTTTCAATAACACTTTGGCTGCCAAGCCGCTAACCACGAATACACGCCAATGCTCTGTGATTCTGTCCGCTCAGCCCTTCCAAAACCTCCTCCACTATTATTACACACATTATCCATTACTGTCTTTCTCACATCATCCCTCCATTATATTAGATACTTCTTTCTTTCAAAAACACACATTTAAAGACCCTATGAAATTGCCTGATGATGGCAAGCATGTGATTCAGACACAACTATCCTTACCCTGCTGATAATAAGCAAAAAGAATGCAGAGATAAGTAGTGAAAAAATTGTGTACTCCAGGGTCCTAATTAGGTCAGCATGTTTTGCGTCTTTGAGAACTCATTTAAAATTCTGCTTCCGCAAGGAATCGGAATATGATTTTGATGTTAATTATTCCATCCCCCAACCCACCACCCCCTTAATGCTCGACTCCATGATGCTTTGTGTGCTCTGAAATGTTTCACATAGGCTGTTGCTGTACCTGTGTGCGTGTTTGATATAAAGTGTTCTAATATTGTTTGGTGTGCTTCTACAGAAAACTGTTGTGTTGCACTTTCTTTAGATGTGCTTTCAAAAAAAAAAAAAAAATTGTCCAAAGGCCTAGAAGGTGATTAGCCAAGACTCAAAGAGTGCTGGCGCAAATGTTCGCTGACAGTTTGAAAGAACACCCATTAACTAACAGCACAATGGCTCCGTTTTTTTCACCAGTGTTTGCCAAGCTTTACACTGTTAGCGCAGCGGCATTAAACTCTTCTTTTTCATGCAAACAGGTTGTGCTGTTTAATGCAACTCACAAAGGACTGACCGCTCTTTAATCTGTCATACAGATGTTACTTACTTGTGGTACCATAGGTCATAACAGGCCTTTCATTTTTGTCCTATTGGAATTCAAGCTAATTAATTAACTAAACTAACTTATTAGCTAAACTTAACTATTTAACTAATTAATTAATTTAACTATTTATTTAATTAACTAAACTAACTTATTAACTAATTTATTACCAGTAATTACATAAGGTCTGTGGACAAACTGAGAAGTGATCAAGAATATTGTTTGTGCAATAAACAGGACCATCCTTAGGGCGGTGCAACCGCGGTGAACGGATCGAGGGACCACCCAAACCCCCCACCCCCCTCCGGAACGCAATCATGAACGGACCGAGGGGGAACAAAACCACAATCCCAATTCAATTATGACATCATTGTTAAACATTACGACATCAAACCATTGTTAAGAATGAATCATATGCACAGATGAATTGTTCAAAGATCTATAACATGCATTTCATGTCGACTTTAAAACAGAACAGGGCACGCATTCCACGAAAAAAAAATCAATAGAAAATGTCAAAATGAATACAAAATGAAAATAAAAAGAAGCAAAATTTTTAATATAGAATATTAAAGGGTTAGTTCACCCAAAAATAAAAATTCTGTCATTTATTACTCACCCTCATGTCGTTCCACACCCATAAAACCTTCGTTCATCTTTGGGACACATTTTTGATCAAATTCGATGGCTCAGTTAGGCCTGCATCGCCAGCAATAACACTTCCTTTTTCAATGCCCAGAAAGCTACTAAAACAGTTCATGTGACTACAGTGGTTCAATCTTAATGTTATGAAGCGGAGAGAATACTTTTGCTGCAAAATAGCAACTTTATTGAACAATCTAGTGATGTGCGATTTCAAAACACTGCTTCATGAAGCTTTGAAGCTTTATGAATCTTTTGTTTTGAATCAAATTGTCAAAGTCACATGAACTATTGAGGTTTCAAAACACTTATGACGTAACGAAGCCTCGTTTACTGAAATCATGTGATTTTGGTGCTCTAAACCACTGATTTGAAACAAAAGATTCGTAAAGCTTCGAAACTTCATGAATCAGTGTTTTAAAATCGCCCATCACTAGATATTGTGGAATAAAGTCTCTATTTCAATATTTTTGGCACACAAAAAGTATTCTTGTCGCTTTATAATATTAAGGTTAAACCACTGTAGTCACATGAACTGTTTTAAATATGTTTTTTATCAAAAATATCTTAATTTGTGTTCCGAAGATGAACGATGAACGGGTGTGGAACAACATGAGGGTGAGGAATTAATTACAGAATTTTCATTTTTGGGTCAACAACCCCTTTACATCTTTTTTGTGACATGTTTTCCATCAAAATTAGATTTATATTTATTACTTTTATTACTTACTTTCATACTTTTACTACTTACTATTTTACATACAGTATATATACCTATATATTTTTTGCATTTTGTTTTATTATTCAATTTCATTAGATTGTCATTATTGTAATTCAGTATTTTACTGTTTAACAGTAAATATTGCCATTTACAATTTTGTTTTATTTAAATCTACATAAATTAAAGGCATATTTCAATGGTACAGTAATGTGGAAACTCTTTACAATATAAAATATGTATAATACAATTTATATATATATATATATATATATATATATATATATATATATATATATAATACTACATATACATATATACAGTCAAACCAAAAATTATTCAGACGTTTTTGATATATTTTTACTAGTGGGTGCAGGACACTATAGTTCATTTAATAGTTCATTTAATAAAGTAAACTGTGACATATTGTACCCAAAAATTCTTCACACAGTGGACTACCAGTAAAACTGATAAAAATTTGGAACCAAAAATTATTCAGACACTTTGACCTGATCATGTTTTGCTTAAGTGTTATCTGACATAATTAAGATTATTTTTTTCTGACAGTTTAACTCTGAGATCTTGTCCTATTTCATTACCATTTTTTTAAACTATAGTGAATAAACTGTATTAATGAATGAAATGTTCAAGGTGTCTGAATAATATATATAATTTATAATATATATAATTTATTATTATTATTCAAATTGTAGTATTAAAAATTGGATGCAGTGCATAATTACCATTAAAATAATGTCACAATGCAAAAAATTTCAGTGGTCCTAAAAATAGGCTTTATTTTCCTTAACAAACATAATTTTATATTTCTTTGTTTTGACCGAGACATTCCGTAAGATTTATTCGACTACTCTAAATTCTGTCAGTGCGATGCCAGTTCACACCGCATGAACAAAGTCTTTACAAGAATTGCACACAGTGCTTGTTTTAGTCCAAAGAAGGGTTGTCATGGAAACGCTGCACTTAAATTCACCATCCAGACAATATAAAAGCCCAGAGAGGTGTATCGGGGTGAAAAAACAACAAGCCTTTTCAATCCCTTTTTTTTTTCATGTCAGTTTCTCTCTCCAGCTCTCTCTCTAGCTTCTCCCTCTGTCTTTCTCTCCTTGAAATGGATAAAAGCAAATATTTACAAGTAATTTCTTCTGTATTTGTTTGGGATTTATGCAAATGACTCGAGGCAGATTATTTTGGGAGCGCTGGACTCATTTTGAGATTGTGTGGGGAGAGCTGACGAAATGTGAGATGATATGCACCATGAAATAGAGTTACCTGCATGATAGAGAGACAGAGAGAGAGAGAGAGAGAGAGAGCAAAAACGCGGTTATCGCAGCAGAAACAACCCTTTCTTTTCGCTGTAAGGATTGCATAGCAACAGTACATCTCAAAGCCAGAGAAACAGATGCATCTCCTTGAGGAAGACCAAGGAAGATGTGTCAAAGGTAGGAATCGATCGGGACTCGCACAGCAGAGGGAGTCAGAGCAGTGTTTGCTAATGAACTCTGAACTGTAATGTCTTTTACCATTCAAGAATTTCTTTGTGGCAGCAAGGGAGTGTGATTGCAATCTTAAAACTGTTGTTGTGCGCTAGCTAGGTCAGAAAGAGCTCGAATTTGCAGGTTATTTTGGGACCTTAGCTCTGGGTAAGATCAGGATACCTAGACATTTCCAGAAAAACTAGATCGCTGGAGGTAAACATCTTTCTCCTACAAGAACAGCGTGTACGCAATGCTAAACATTTTTTGTTTTGTTTTCTGTGAAGCTCTGAATTGAATGATGTAATGTTTAACGTAGAAGTCTTCTGCCAGCACAGCAAAACATTTTTAGGACAGAGCAGACACGTCAAATAATGTGCATAAATGTTTAAGATAATGCAGACAATATCGACAATCCAAAATGGAAACAGATTTGCTGCTCTGTCGTTAGTGGGGCTTCCTTAATTAAGCGTCCCACCCTGGCCCACTTTCTTCTGGTGGTGGGCTGGTGATTAGACACAGTGTCATCCCACAATGGGAGCCATCCAGCTCTGCAGCTCTTTGAAGTGTCAGGTTTGGATCCAGGTCACTTGCAGTTCAGAGCATGTTGGGTATTGAGAGAGAGCTGTTGTGTACATCAGTAAGGCTTTACAAATCTAGGTAGAGATCATTTAGTAGATGATTTAATTTGATAATTGCTTATTAAATGTGTTAATGACAGTTGCCTAGGACAAACACCTAACTCTAGGTATTTAAAGGCCCACGGAAGTGCCTCTTTGCGCAGCATTATCGAACAACTCCTCCCCTTTCTTTTTAAATAGCCAATAATCTTTCATTTATATCACAGCTCAGCACAGAGCTGTTGAGCTTGATAAAGCCTCAGTTTCCTTCTAATCTCTAATCGTTTCTCCTACTAATCTCCTACATATCGCTTTAATATATAGAATTCTGTGCAGAATTCAAATGGGTCTGATATGATATTTGGTCTGCGCTGACTCGTGCATATGATTCGTTCTGTGCTCTCGTGCCTCTGGACTGGAGCAGACCGTGTGTGCTCTGTGGTGGTTTGCATGACACTTACGTGAAACCAGACTTCATTCGCCTCAATGAAAAGCATATTTACACTGTCTGAATCGTTCCCTATCCTCTATATAGTGCACTATGTGAAATTCACCATGTAGAAAATAGTAAATGTGTGAACAAGACTGATTTCAGCCGTAGCTTTAGCGTCTATTTATAATGTAGGGGGCGGGACGCTTCAGATTCTTGAGTATTTGATTGGACAGAAAATATGATGAGAAGCTGAAGTGCAGAGTGAAGTCATCAAAATCGTTGATTCATATTGGCGAAAGTTTTGAATGCCTAAATGCGAATTTTGCTGTTTTGGAGCACACTAGCTTATAGCTAGATAACAGTAAAGCTAACATATTCACAGTGTTGGGCAAGCTACTTGGAAAATGCTGTGAGCTAAGCTAGCAGTTACTCTACATTAAATGAAGCTTCACTACACTGAAGCTACCCCCCTGGGAAATGTAGAAAGCTAAGCTACAGTAACATGGCAAAAGTAGTTTACTACATCTAAGCTATTTTTAAAATGTCCTCAGCCTCTGCCATCAAGTAAATTTCTTGCTTGTCAGCCTAAGGATTGGTGCATGATGTCACCGTCTGGAGCAGAAGGTGGAGGTGATGCACCAAAAAGCTGGTTGCCAATTGCCGTAAAATATGAAGTCACCATAATACGGAAGTACTTCTGTCGGCTACACAGGTCCTTGTCTGACGGTGGTGTCACTTACTGATCCAGGATTAGTGATCCTTAGCAGTTATATTTCCGCTTTAGAAATGCTTGGGAAAATGTAGCTTGTGTGGATGCTACACCACTACAACAAATGAGCTTCGCTACTGAAAAGCTGTTTGATTCAGAAAACAGCAACACTGCCACCAAGCTATTGAGAAAATAAGTTAACTTAGTAACGTCACTACTTTTAGCGATGCTACTGCCCAACACAGCTTATTCATAATAAAAGCCAAAAAACTTCCATTTTGATTTCATGGGGACTTTAAACTGCGGTGGTCAGCTCATCTTGCAACATTTGTGCAAAAACACACATCTTATTGTGCAACTTTTTTGGAGATGCTCATAGGAAATGCGTGCCTATGGTGATTTTTTTTTTTTTTCAAACTTTGATCAAACTTGAGATCTGGTTTGCAAGAGCAGTGTTGTACCAGGTGAGCTTCCGAGCAAGTTTACCATGTCAAAAAAGCCATGCATATGGAGCTGGTTATGTGATGCAAATGTCAAACTGTATTAGTTTACAAATCATACACTATGGTAAACGTGTTTCAAGATCATAGCATTGTGCAGGGAACTGCACAAAAATTAGTGTTTAATAATCAGTAATCTACCTCGTAATCATAATTTGTTTAAAAAGGAACAAAAGTTGACGTTTTATTTAATTTACCGTTCATTACAGCTGGAAATGGCAGTGAATTTTTAGTAAAATCAGTAAATAAATGAAAAAAAATTCATATAGTCTGTCCTCATGTGTCTTTACAGTGTTGGGTAGTTCTTACACAGATTTAAATGCAATATAGTCCGTCTCAAATCAATCGGTCCACTGCATGTCACCGTGATCTTATCTGTGTTTTTTTGTATTCAGACCGAAGTGAGTTTCTGATCTTTAATAATGTTCTTCATGAACATGCACAGGGGATTTTTTTCATATAAGTGCATCTTGGATTGATGTTGATGCTCATGACCTGAACTCTCTTTTAGTATCTGATGTTATCAATCCCAGGAAGAGCGTTGCATATGGCCGTGCTATATGCTGCTTGTCCAGTATGATCTTTTTGTCAACCTAGAATTTCTCACTGTTTGCTTCACATTTCAAAGGTCTCTGGATCTTTCTGGCTTTAGAAGATGATATTTGGTGGGATAATGGTGGTGGGTGATATTTGGTGAGATTTACATATCAATGGAATGGTGATGGATGGGGAGTGTTTCAAGAGAGCAGAGTGAGCGTTTCATCACATTTGACATGATATGGTCGGGCTGGTCTCAGAACTGTTTTCAGCCCAATTTTTGACTTTCCACGTTATACAGTAAATTTCACTTTATTACTGGATTCTGCAATTCCGTTTTCTGCATCAAAGAAATCATAGTTGAGGGATTTTGTTTAAAATGCATGTGCCAAGTTCTTATAAATGGAGTCTTTGTGTTCATTTTGGTTTCATATGCTTTTGAAAAAAATCATACTGATTTCAAAAAAGGTTCATCAAAATGTAGTGACTCTAAAATTAATACCATATTTACCTTTCACTTTGAAAAAATGTACACATTATTTTCAAAGAAATTTTTTGAATATATTTTTCAAAGTAGAAGTATGTTTTACAAATATCATGAATTGTTAATTCATAAATATTACATTTTTGTGAGGTTCTACCACATGACATTTTACAACCTAAATTAACCTTGTCATGTCATGAAAATGTCAAATTATCTAATACTCACTCTGATATTGACAGTCATATGGGGTATCCTTTTTATGATATAATTTCCTATGTATATTTTTTGAGACATAAGTTCATTTTAACAAAACTGCTTTACTGTAAATATAGTAATGAAAGCATATTATTCAAACTACTTAAACAGGTTTTCTTTTTCAAGAATTTCATCTTTCATTTTGACGAGGAGGTGGTTCTTTATTATGGTATCAGGACAGTTGTACAACCCTGGCATTTTGGACTTTATGCTCCCTGTGCACCCATAAATTATAATAATAATCATTTTATTTCAGAAATTAAACATGTTCATTGTAGAAGGGTGTATTATTTTATATAGAAGTTGCTTTATGTATGAATAGCATTTAAATATATATTTTAAATAAATTAATAGATATAGACAAAAGTTATTAAGGCCCAAAAGTAATCAGAGATATTATAAATAAATTAAGTTATTTATAAAAATGTAAATTTATTTATAATATCACTTATTGTCTTAATGTAGATTATAAAATGGAATTTTTTTGAAGCAAACATGCTAATATATCATCTTCTATGCCTCCCTTACAGCTGACATCATATCTACGGTTGAGTTCAACTCGACAGGAGAACTCCTGGCCACTGGGGACAAAGGTGGACGCGTGGTGGTCTTCCAGAGAGAGCAGGAGGTAATTCGGGATATCTAAAATCTAAAGGATATTACTACTACACTCGGTACAGATCTGAAAACAGCTCTAAAATCTGAATGGATTAGCCATGTTGTAAAATGGCGTGTACAGTATAACCACACCCAATATCCTGTCATCACTGTTCCCAAAATAGTACTATGAATACACCAGTCTTGTAAATATGCTAGTCCTAATCTTCTGTTGACAGTATTATTTTTGTCTGTGTGTATGTATGTGTTAGTTATAAACCTTCAAAGATCTAAAAACACCTCACTGTGTTGTCTTTCATCACAAAAGTGTGAAAACCCCGGTGTCTGCCCCTCCTCGTCTCACACTCACATCATCTTTAAAAAGATTTCACGGTGTCTGTTAATCCTCACACCATGATTCATGCCCCACTCTGTTTCAGAGCCCCTTTAACCCCCTCCCTCCCACCGAGGGCAAATCTGTTTCCATTAATACCCCCGCCTTCTCTCGGCCTGTCTGAGTTCTGCTTATTGATTTAGACGCTTCCCAAGGTGAGAACTGACCCTGAAGGTTTCCACGCTCTGATCGGTATTGAGATATTCCTCTAACCCGGACCACCTTTGTGCCTTGAGATCCTGACCTGCCTCGCTTAAATTTCGCGGCCTTCAGCAACAAAGAAAAAATCAACACGCATTCCACATGTGACTGTAAAAGAGCTACACAGAGACTTAATATAAGCCAATGTTTATGCTGAATTTTCTAATTATCATTTGTTTGCTGTCACTAATTATGTCCTAAATGTATAATTAGGTTCTAGCGTTTTAAATGTAGACCGCTGTATGAATTGTAAATGCGATCCTCTGATAATGCGTTTGTCATGGATGATAGACATTAAATAGGCAGTGAAATAAACTGTAAAAACAGGCAGTGAAACAAAGCAATGCACCACATACACATAGAATGTCCTATTTGATTATTGATTATCTTGGTTTGAACCATAAACAACTTATATCATTGCAGAGTAAGAACCAGCCTCACCGTCGGGGGGAGTACAATGTTTACAGCACCTTTCAGAGCCATGAGCCCGAATTTGACTACTTGAAAAGCTTAGAGATTGAGGAGAAGATCAACAAGATCCGCTGGCTGCCTCAACAGAATGCCGCCTATTTCCTCTTGTCCACTAATGGTGAGCAAACCCAATGTGTTCTCTTCATATGATCTGATCTGACATGTGAAGTAACCCAAGTATTGTAACCCATACTTGGAATTTGTCCTCTGCATTTAACCCATCCAGTTTGTGCACACACATTAGGAGTAAAAAATACAATATATTGAATTGTTGGAACTAAAAGGGTGTTCTTTAAAGAAACAAATAACATGCTACTTTAAGCTATACTATATTGCCAAAAGTATTGGGACACCTCTCCAAAGCATTGATTCAGGTGTTCCAATCACTTCCATGGCCACAGGTGTATAAAATCAAGCACCTAGGCATGCAGACTGCTTCTACAAACATTTGTGAAAGAATGGGTCGCTCTCAGGAGCTCAGTGAATTCAAACATGGTACCGTGATAGGTTGCCACCTGTGCAATAAGTCCATTTGTGAAATTTCCTCACTACTGAATATTCCACGGTCAACTGTTAGTGGTATCATAACAAAGTGGAAGCAATTGTGGTAGGCCACATAAAATCACAGAGCGGGGTCAGCGCATGCTGAGGCGCACAGTGCGCAGAAGTCGCCAACTTTCTGCAGAGTCAGTAGCTACGGACCTCCAAACTTCGTGTGGCCTTCAGATTAGTTCAAGAACAATGCGTAGAGAGCTTCATGGAATGGGTTTCCATGGCCGAGCAGCTGCATCCAAGCCTTACATCACCAAGTGCAATGCAAAGCGTCGGATGCAGTGGTGTAAAGCACGCCGCCACTGGACTCTAGAGCAGTGGAGACGTGTTCTCTGGAGTGACGAATCACACTTCTCTGTCTGGCAATCTAATGGATGAGTCTGGGTTTGGTGGTTGCCAGGAGAACGGTACTTGCCTGATTGCATTGTGCCAAGTGTAAAGTTTGGTGGAGGGGGGATTATGGTGTGGGGTTGTTTTTCAGGGGTTGGGCTTGGCCCCTTAGTTCCAGTGAAAGGAACTCTTAATGCTTCAGCATACCAAGATATTTTGGACAATTTCATGCTCCCAACTTTGTGGGAACAGTTTGGGGATGGCCCCTTCCTGTTCTAACATGACTGCGCACCAGTGCACAAAACAAGGTCCATAAAGACATGGATGAGCGAGTTTGGTGTGGAGGAACTTGACTGGCCTGCACAGAGTCCTGACCTCAACCTGATAGAACACCTTTGGGATGAATTAGAGCGGAGACTGCGAGCCAGGCCTTCTCATCCAACATCACTGACTGACCTCACAAATGCGCTTCTAGAAGAATGTTTATGGGGAATTTTTGACCACACTTCTAAACTTTGTGGAAAGCCTTCCCAGAAGAGTTGAGGCTGTTATAGCTGCAAAGGGTGGGCCAACTCCATATTAAACCCTATGGATTAAGAATGGGTTGTCATTAAAGTTCATGTGCATGTAAAGGCAGGTGTCCCAAAACTTTTGGCAATATAGTGTATGTCTGTGAATTGGCTACAATGATCAACGCTTCAAAATAGACATTGTTGACGCTCTTCACAGAGAGCTGACACAGATACATTTGAAAGCGTTTAAAAGCAGGCGTCTATCAGCGGATCTCTAATACTGCTTTCAAACGCTCCCACGCTTCAAAGATATCCATTTACAACATGTTTTTGAAGTGTTGATCATTGTAGCCAATAACAGACATATCTGTTGAGCATGTGAACACAATGGCCAATCAGAGACATATCTGTTGAGTACGTGAACACAATGGCTAATCAGAGGTGTTTAAGAATCCGCTCAACAGCGCTCAAAATGCTAGGGGGAAATGCTGGTATCGTCACATTTTTAAAATTTCAATACTGACTTGGTAACATGTTGTTCACAGTGCCTGTTAAAGAATTATGCTGTTTTTTTTTTTCCTGAAGAGTGACTGCAGGCAATTAAAAGTAGCTCACGTTTATCAGTTTTCCAGGTTCTCATGAAGCTATAGTCCTGTTTTTGGACACACCAGAGCAGTTACAAGCAACAGCAAGGTCCAGTCAGTTTAATTTTGAGATCCTGTCTATTTTGTTGTGCCAGCTAAGTTTACTCTCTGCTGGTCCACTGTAAAGGGGCCAGTACAGTTTTTCTCTGCTACTAACATCACAAACACTGCTTACACATTGTCGCTCATATCATCTCTCTTCCCAGATAAAACTGTGAAACTATGGAAAATCAGTGAGCGAGACAAACGACCAGAGGGCTACAATCTGAAGGATGAAGATGGCAGGATACGGGACCCCACCACCATCACAGCTCTGAGGGTAAGCAAAGTCCCTTTAAATCAAGTTCACTTGCTGGTCTTTTTGCAACGCCATTGGCAATAGACATATAAATTCAACACTTCCCACGTGTCCAATCCTGCTCTTGGAAGGCCACTTTCCTGCAGAGTTAAGCTCCAACACACCTGCTTGGAAATTTCTAGTTGCTGTGTCTGAATAAGCCTACTTCCATACTATATAGTATGCAAAATACAGTACGCCAAATTATTAGTATGTGTGAATTAGTAGTATTCGAAAAACAGTAAGTCAAAAGTGCCCGTATTACATACTGCTTTCACAGAGATTCTGAAGTGTGCATCCAGTGAACAATTTACTGTTGCATGAGGCCACGGGAGAGGGTTTGGGAATGTCATGTGACAGTGACAACATGGCGGATGTAGTATGTACAAATTTCATTCATATTACTCATATTTAATATGATTTTGTCTCCTCAATGCCTATGGTGGTTACGGCCCTTCTAAAAGGTACTGAGTGATGCAAATTTTTAATTTTTTCTTGTCTTCTCCTAACCATGCTGTCTCCCCAAGCATAAGGAGAAAGGGAGTCTTAATCTGTTGGCTCTAGTATGTGAAGCGAAAAAAATAAGGTCAAGCTCTGTTGTAATTTGGCAGCCATAGCTTCCCCAGTGGAAGTGGGCACTTCTAGCGCAACAGAGGAGGATTATGGTTTGGAAGAAGGAGTTTCATATCTTGCCAAATACAGCTGACAAGGTAGGGGTTTTGGGTAGTATTTTGGAGACTTAGTCTTATCAAATTGTTGATGGACCTATTGTTTGAGGTGTGGGAGTGGAGGAAGGCCTGTGCATTTGCCAGTGTGGACCCACAGGAATATACCCTCCTACATACATGGATTCACACTGTGTAAGTGGAACGTGTCCAGCGGTGACCTGCTGCTACAGCTGGGGGCAGCTGATAAATGTCAAATGTTAATGTTGTGTAGATACTGTGGTATTCTCTCCTGGGAATCATTAGATTGATGCCAGGCAGGATCTTTTTTGTCATTTCAGGGTATACAGGGCTTTTTTCTCCTTTGGATTTTTGGCAGCTGCCTAAGAGACATTGAGTAATTGATTAGGTTTTTTTCTTTTTTTTTTCAATGATTTTATGAGGTTTGTACTAGGGCTGGGTATTGACAATTTTCACGATTCGATTCGATTTCTATTCACATGCTTGCGATTCGATTTGATTACAATTTCGATTCGATTCAATATCCATTATTTTGGATGTAGTATATCCGTTACAGTACATGGCAAATTTTCTAGAGGAAAAAGATCTCCCAACTAATGCTGTAAACTACACATGGAAGTCAGTTAGTATACTTTACTATAATAATGAAGGTTAAAATGAACTTATATACAAACACAAATTACACTCAATTATGTTTTTTTTAATAATAAATAAGTTTAGAATTACATAATCATATTTATACTCCAATTGTTTTTTTTTTTTTTAAATATAAACATTTAAATCGTGGCTGTCATAACTGATTTATTCAAACATGCATTAAATATTGAAGAACATTATAATGAATATGTAACGGTGCATAGCTATATTTATCAGAATGCTGCTTTCTAGAGTTCACTTTTCTAGCTGACTAATGAGTTTATGGTCACTGAATGTTTTTTTGAGGTAAATGTGACGTTACGTGACATTGTTTACAAACTGTTTTATTGACGTCTTTCCGCGGTTGAAACACTGATTTAGCTATTACACGAGACATGATACGGATTTCGGTAAGTTGTACTGTATCTTTTAACATACCTTCAGATGTTTAGTCATGTTTATTTCACGCTGTAACTGGTATTAAAGCGGAGAGGATGTTCACATGTGCTTCGTGCTGCCGCTTTTCTTTAACTGAGGTGCTACAGCGATCTGTCATGTCACATTAAACAGCGCCAAAATGGTATTTATTTTTTGAATCTCATAATAAGATGGACGTCATTTGAAATCTGAGACTTTGCTTCATATCAAAAATAACAAAGCACAAAGATTATTGTGATTTATTGGATGGGAGGTGCGCTACATGTTCTGTTCATTCATCAACTGAAAACAGACTAGACTAATCGATTCTTGGGATTTAAGAATCGATATTGGTTCGTAAAAATGAGAATCGATTAAAATCAAGAAATCTATATTGTTCACCCAGCCCTACTTTGTACTGAGTCCCGCACATGACATGCAGGAAAAAAAAACTAAATCGTGCGCACAATTTACTAATTTGTTTCCTTGATTTGCTAAATCGTGTACACAATTTACTTTTTTGGCTGTGTGAGATTCTCCAGCTTTGTTGTTGTTGAGCAACCAAAGCGTGAGCTGTTAAAGCTCCGCCCTCTTCTAGAAAGGGGGCCTGGAGCAGCAGCTCATTTGCATTTAAAGGGACACACACAAAAATGGCGTGTTTTTGCTCACACCCAAATAGGGGCAAATTTGACAGGATATAATAAATGATCTGTGGGGTATTTTGAGCTGAAACTTCACAGACACATTCTGGGGACACCAGAGACTTTAATTCCCCTTTTACAAGATGTAATATTAGTCAAAGTCGCTGGTGGTGTGAACGGGGCTTTACCCCTGTTGTTTTTAGGTAGCTGATTCGACCCTCGGAAATGCACAGAAGTTTTTCCCTGATGTGGGGCATTTGAGGAAAAGTTAGTGTAATTAAACTGTTTTAATTATGCATTGCCTTGTTGGACCAGGTGCTCCAAAACACTAAGCTGTGGCTCTCCTTAGGACAATGCAAGTTTGAATCTGTCGTTATTCATGAATAACAATTTGTAATTGTTAAATATTAATTAATTAATTGAAATGTATTAATTGCACCAGGTAAATATAGTATAATATAGTTTTGCCTTCATCCAGTTACTTGGCTGTACTAAAGGATTTCCGTTTGAGAATTTCTCAGTAATTATGATATTGATTTACCCAGCAGTCATCCACTCAGAAAGATGTCAATATTCAACCCTGGTTGTACTCTAATCCCGTCATCTCAGAATGATGCTTTATTTTCTTCACTGGGCTCGGATTGACCCTCATGTAATGGGTGACTTAGAAGGTTAATTTAAAATCACATTAAGGGAGCAGAAGATGCAATTCACAGACTTCACTGAAATGTAATAAACTATCCAAAGCTTATAGTAACTGTTAATGCCCTATGGGTTCTTATATAATTATTGCCAAAAGAACAGATGTCCAGGATCAGTCTTGAATGCTGGAGGATAAAACACTTAAAGCAACATGAAATCAAAGCCATTTACAGGTTGTTTTCACAATCGGGCCGACATGTCAACTTCTGGTTTAACAGTAGCATGGGTTTCTGGGCAGGACTACCTGTGATTTTTGTCATTTAGCAGGGATTTGACCGTTGACCAAACCGTAGGAAAAATAGGAGGTCTTGGTGGTATCCGATATTTCAGAGGTGGGGCAAATTATTACATTTTAATAAAAGATTACATTGTTTCTTTCATTGGAATAACATGCACTTATGAATTGTTCACACACTCCAAAATATTTCAGTTTGTTTTTATGCATTTCATTTGTATGACAAATTTTCAGCGAATTGAGGGATCTCTTAAATGATGTATGTAATAAAAAAAAAAAAAAAAAAAAAAAAACCTACATCACTACAGTTGTTAAATGGCAAAACAGCTACATTTTTTGGCACTCATTGAAAAATATACCTAGAAAAGTATATTTCAATTTTGAGTTCATGTTGACTTTAAGTAAAAATGTAAGTTGACTAAGACTGTACATGTAAATATTATGGGTTACCAAATCTGGGACAGTTCCAGGTATTTCAACCTGCATCCATTATTCATTTAGCATTAATTTACACCTCTCTTTCTCTTGAGGATACAGTAGACTGGTGGCTCTGGATAGGGGATATATTTAGGAGAGTGTTCTTGAGACGGCTGTAATGTGTTCAGGGCAGCAGTTCCATCACCTCTTCCTTAACTAACACTGCAGCCCTCTGGAGACCAGAGCACAGAGAGCTGAAATCCTCTCCCAAACATGTGTGTGTGTGTGTGTGTACAGAATCAGGGCATTTATCACTTTGCACAGACTGAGCAGAGAGGAGAAGGAGATAAAGGGGGAGGTGAGGGTGGATCCCTCGCAGGGACTCCACAGGATACATCTGCCCCTACTGTTATCCAGAGCGACGAGGGGCTACCGAGTGTTTACTGCCTTCATCTGTGTCTGCACTCCAAACATGAGGGGATTCACCTAGCAAAATTGTTTCTGCTGGGGGGAGGGGGTTGTCACTGTCAATAAAACAGTGAATCTGAGACATCTTTAGGAATTCAGTACGCTTTGTGTTTAACTCAAAGACAAAGAAACATGTCGGCTGTTGGATGTTTGGTTTTGTTAGGCTAAGAAAAGGAGCCTAGCAGAAAAATTATACTTTCCAGGGACCGACAGTAAGGATGGCGCAGTGGCCTAGTGTGAAAGGGTTTCAGAAGAACTGTTCGTTGTTCTCATGCATATGTTTTTGTGTTTCAAATAAAAAATTTGTATTTTTGTTATTATACTGAACCCCATAGAATTAAATCTGCTCGATTTTAGTCCACAGATTTTTGTTTTCTTGTTTCAGACAGTCAGTCTGTGCATTAAGCCCTGGGTATACTTAGTTTTTTTACGCGTACGCTAGCGTAAGCACACAGTCGAATGCACAGCCTTGCAAAGTATACTTCACTTGACTCGTATGCGTACACAGGCATTCGACGCATGCGCGGTTTTGAGCAATCTCTTGCCACGAGTTACAGCCTATGTAAATATATTTGTATTCTTTCATGCTAGAGTTGTACAAATGAGGGTACTTTCTAACCTCTTCGCACAATCTCTCATCAGTGTAGGCCTCCATTGTCACTGTAGCTTGCATGAGTTCCACTCTGTTCTGTTTATGCAGGTTTTCTTTGACTACCTTGTGAATCGACGCCCCCAGGGCATGGTTGCCACCTTGTGGATAAACTAATTACTGCAAAAAAATTAAATGTGCATGTGCGACCTGCGAGTAAAAAGTACGCGCGGTTACAAAAATCTGGCAGTGCACTCTTCTGATGGCGAAATTAGGGTCACGCGCACTGTACGCTGACCTTTGTGTAGGCGTTAGGGGATTTTTCAGTGACTCTTTCTGCAGGTTACATTGTTACAACAGTAGGTGGCGACATGTGACTGTTTTTATGAATGAGTCATTTAATGATTAACTTAAATGATTTGTTCAAAGATGCTGATTCACAGCAAGTGACTATCTTTGAATTATTCACTTAACCAGTTCATTTAAAAACACTAATTCAGGAATAAAAAAGAGAATGGCTACATGAGAATCATGATTTTTCAAACAGAAATCACGATTCTCCCACAATTCTGAACAGACAACTAAACAAAATAACGTAATTTACTAGAGGTTCTGACAAAATGTTAATTGCTGCAGTCTATTTAAAATGTTTAATTAATTTGAATGAATTTCTTTTTTTAAAAATCATTTTGAATGAATGTTTCGTAGTTTCATTGCTGGATGAATCAGCCTTTTTGAACGAATCTGAATTGTTGTAACACAGAAATAACAATACTGTGTGGTTGAAAAGACAACTGCTCTCTCTGGCTCACCAGCAGTGCGAACACAGATTTGAATATTCTGGTGTGATTTTGTCAAAAGTTTAATAGACACAGGCGAATCGCTGTCATTTAGGAATGAGATTGCGTGGGTGTCTGAATCAAGATAACAATCTTTTAATGATTAATCGTGCAGCTCTACTATATAGTAGGCAAAAATCAGTATGGCTACATTCACACTGTCAGTTTTTGGGATTGACAACCGCATTTACTTACAGGTGTGAGTCTTGAAATGTCCTGTTCACACAGCAGCTTACAGTAGCTTCTTGAATACTGTCTGTATGAATGTGCTACGGGAGTCAAGCCTTTATTCTCTTACCAGTAACAATAATGACAGTGACCAAAGTAATATCAAAGATGCCGACCTCCATAAAACTAAAGAGTCTCACCACTTTTGACACTACTACTTGTGTAGAACACAAAACTGACGGGAGCAGCTCCAATCTAAACCTTCACATCACACACAGCTCATATCTCCATCACTGTAAGTTACCAAACATGAAAACCCGCAACGCATGGAAGTCACGTTTGTGCAGCACAAAGCAGCTCTCTCGCACTGTATGTGAAAAGAGTAGTATGCCCGAATTCATTAACAATCATTAAAAATCAATCAGTTTAACATAACTGTGTCATTCTGGGCAGTATTTCCCAAAAGCATTGTAAGGATCATAGCTCCATTGGTGGCAGTGGAGCTACGATCAACTTAGGCTTACGATGATTTTGGGAAACGCTACCCTGTTCTGTTTTTAAGAAATAAGTAGGCCAGCAATGGTCTGTGCTGAAAGAAAAATACATATTTATTGTATTACTCCACATACTCACTCAGAATCCATGCTGATTTATGATTTCCGTATTAACATTAAATCAGCAATGCTAAAGATATGAATAATGTATAATGTGTTAATATAGTGTATATCCCACATATCCAACCCCCTCTTATCATTAGTGACTGAATATCCCAGCAGTCAAACTTAATTAACACTTGATTGAGAGATAATAGCTTCAATCAGTCTCGATTGGTCCTGTCAACTGAATTCATGACGCTATGCTCCATGGGCTAATTTTATTATTGAAAGCACATGTAGGGTAGTAGAGGACATACCGGAAATCTGAAAGACCAAATTAGAGTCACAATGGAACAAATCTGAATTCTCCAAAAAAAAAAAAAAATGCGTTATTTTCTTAAAGAAAGGTATAATTTATTTTTTCTATTTAGAGTGAAATATGACATGAAAATTAAATTTGTCAGACTAGCCCGACCTTTTTTTTTTTTGTAGTTTTTTTGTGAAATAACTCTTTCACACATTGTATGTAAAATGAATTATAAATGGTAAAGGCTGTAGAAAATGTATTTCAAAGGTATACATCAACAATAGGACATCCCTCACCCACCCCCATTCTCTAACAGAAATAAAAGATGGAGTTCCCATGTGTTAGGTGATAATGACCTGCCTTGGTAGCGTGTGCCCCTCCTCCACCTCCCACTGCTTGATGATGAGCATTTCTCATCTCTGTATTGGGTAGGACATGTCTGCCGTGCCACTTCTGTCATTAGTGGAGGGCTGCGCATATGAAAAAGATCATGGGGAGTCGGACACTGACTGCGACGCAATACCCCTCCCGTGAAGCACATGTAGGAGCATCAGCCCTTAGATTAGTCATCATTGAAGAGATGGTAGACCTGTGCCTCCTATTACCACACTGCATTGTGGGAGCTATACTCCACATGTCTTCAGATCTTAACAGTGTGTTTAGGTGTTGGTCGGATCCAACAAGTAATTTGAGAACAAAAGACCATCTCCGTTATTTCAGCTGCAGGTGCTTTATGGTATCTGTGGAGTTTTTTTCCAGAGCAAATAACAATAACATATGTTGTATAGTGTTTTTCAGTGGTCAATGTACAGTAGATACCAATATTAAATACCAAAGGACAGGGTAACCGATGACCCATGTAATTCCAATTTATAAAATGGATAGGTTTGGTCCTGCATGATGATTGGTCAATACAGTGTTCCAGCAGAGCTAGAATGCAAAAAAAATCTGTTTCTACTGCACCTGGAGAATGCATAGCGACCAACATAGAGAATGCATAGAGACCCTTGACAGTATTATATTATTCACATGATTTTTTTTCCATGCATATGCTGTGTAATGTCGGCGCTGCCTCTGTGAGCAATGGAAAAGCGATCTTCACAAATGTTAATTTACTTGGTTCATCTTCGCAATCAACTTGATCTCCTCCGCACTCTACATCACTGAAACACTGACACCAGATCCTGCCTTCACTAACTGCATGTTAATCGATAGGGAATTGTGATTGGATAGTAATTTTGTTCTCCAAAATATACTATGATGTGATTGGCTAACCTTTAATTAGGCTATTCTCGTGTGACAGAAGACTACTACTCGCTCTATCGCTCAGCGATAAACAGTGTTGCCAAGTCCGTGGTTTTCCCGTGGAATTGGGCTACTTTAACACTGTTGCCGCGGGTTGTTTTTCATGTGTGCGGGTTGAAGTGAACCCAAATAACATGATATTTAGCCTCTGGAATGCAAATTTTACCAGGGGGAACCCCACCAGAAACGCGGATTTTACCCCCAGAACACGATTTTTACCGGGGTACCCCCCTGAAATGCGATTGGGATAGTTTTGGGCTAGTTTTGAGTAGCAATTGGGTGGGTTTTGTTGAGAAAACCTGGCAACCCTGGCGATAAAGAAATTTTAGGAAAGATGAAAGTCAGGACACTAAGGGAGCTTTTATACTGGGCTCGTCTGCTGTGGTTCGAGTCAGGGTGTGATTGTTCTCGGTGCTCCTCGCAGCGTTGTTCTGGTTTGCGTTCATCCTACGTCATCACAAACATGCACGCCGCATGATAGAAAACAGAACACGGGTCAATAAGTTCTTTTTTTTTATTATTATTAATTTGGTAGTATTATCTGCAGCAGAGTAAACAACACTTCAGTTTACCGTATGTGCGTCGCGTGTAGATGACTTTCAGACTATTTTGAGGAGAGCTGATTGCCATTCATTTGCCGCTCTGATTGCACTCGCAACGCGCGAATACACTGCAGGCTAACTCTCGCTCAAATCCAATCATCAACACTGTCATCTCTTACATGTGTTTTATTGAAGTAAATATATTGTAATTGGCTAAAACACATGCGCAGGTTACTTTATTTCCTGAACAAGTGTGCATCCCTAGTCTGTGTTGCTTTCACATTCACGTGAACTGCGCCACAGTTCGAGTGCAGTCGAACTCAGACCACCTCCTTCAGGTAGTCTCTGGTTCGGTACCCAAGTGCGCACCCGGGTTCGCATGACAGCTTTCACATTAACGATTTTTCATGCGAACCGTGCCCCATTTCGAACTAAACTGCCAGTGTGAAAGCCCCCTAAAAATAGAGCTGAAATATGGGACTGTCCCAAGAAAAACGGGACATCTGGTCACCCTAACTATCTTATATTTTAAAGCAGAAATTGAGCAGGCTAAATTTGGACAGATTAATCAGTTTGACTGATATAGTCATTCACTAATTGGAAGGATATCCATCCATTTTCCAAACTCTATGTAGGGTCACAAGGATTCTGCAGCCTATCCCAGCATCTCAGGCCAAATGCAGGGAAACACCCTGAATGGATGGGCAGTCTATCACAGAGCTAACACACACATTCACTCTCGCGCAGTCTATTCTCCAACTCACGTATCCTGCATGTCTTTGGGTCGTTGTCGAAAATCAGAGTTCAGTGGGACTCGAACCAGGGACCTTCATGCTTCCCGGTATTTGTTGCAAATATTGATATTATAAGTCTCTTTTCCTAACCATGTGTCTTTCTCCTCCTCTCAGGTGCCTGTATTGAGACCCATGGACTTGATGGTGGAGGCAACACCTCGTCGCATTTTCTCTAATGCTCACACCTATCACATCAACTCCATCTCTGTCAACAGCGACTATGAAACATACATGTCCACAGATGACCTGAGGATCAACTTGTGGAACTTGGAGATCACAAACCGAAGCTTTAGTATCCTTTTACAGGCAGATGGTTGACGACAATCTTAGATGGTTGCATGTCTGAAAAATTTTGGGTCTCTGTTTTTTGTCATTATATGAAAAGTTTTATACTTTTAACTTTTCAGAAGCAACTTTTTGGCAATAAAGTAAATAGTTCAAGCTGTAACATCAAATTAGAACAGTCTATCTCTCCATTCTCTAAACTGCTTGTTCTATGTGGGGTCACAGGGTTGCTGGAGCCTATCCCAGCACCTCGGGGTGAAGCAAGGGAAACACCCTGGACCGATGGCCAATCCATTACATAGCTAACAGAAACAGACACACACATTCACACTCAAACCTCCAAGCAATTTGTTTCCAGTCTAACTCGAAGGAAACCAAACCAGCACAGGAAGAACATCCAGACTCCAGACAGAAAGGTCTCCTTGCTCAGCCAGGCTTTGAACTGGAGACCTATTAGAAGATTCAAATTGTAAAAATTTAATATTTTAAGTAATATGCCAAGTAAACATATCTATGATAACACATACAGTTTAGCTAATGAACTATAGGTATGTTACTTGAAGGAGGAATTGATGCAAAGTGCAATATTATAAATCATATTTTATAATATATCATATTTTTGCATCATATATTACGGATTTCCTGTAAAATCACAGTAATGTAGGGCTTCACTAACTTTTTTTACTAGAAGCACTGTAGCCCCTTACTGAAAATTTAAGGAGCACAAGCAGAAAATTTAGGGGCACACCATAAATCAACCCTTATTTACATTTTCCCCCATTTTGACTGTATTACTGACAAATGCCTTGGTAATAAATAGACTCAACTTTAACCAAAATTACAATATGCAGTTTTATTTTAAGTTTTCAAGGATTGAGGGCAGCATCATCATTCATAATTTCTTAATATTAATTAAAAAGAAACTTTACTTGAAAGCATTTGACTATTCCTGCCACAATTCCATGATTACAGTTAGTGTTACTACATTAAATCCATGGTGAATGTTAGTGATTTGTGGACTGAAAGCCTTCTATAACTTGTTCATTCATGTTTCTCCTGGTTTCCACGTCAGCGCTTTTTGATCTGATATCTACGGTTAATAATCCTGCGCCGAATTTGAATGCTTCTCAGTAGATCTCGCAGTTATGTTATGAATTCTGTGGCGAAATCAAATGCTTTCTTCACTGCACTGTATCTCTCAGCGCTGTGTAGTAAGTGTCATGTGACCTAGATCAGCTTGTGAGTAGCTCATGCCATGAGTTGCGCTGCGCTGTCTATTATTGGTCGGAACTGATAAATGGTCCGTAAAGCACAAATGAGTAGAGCAGTTTCAATCCGCTTTCATTTCTTTTGCCATTTGATGTTGGTGGTTGCGCCAGCGCGTCCGCTAACAAAATTTTGGTTTCACCAGCAGGAAAAATGGTCGCAGTCTGGAGCCCTGTAATGCCCTACCTTATTGCTTTATTTTCCTAGAAGTCACTTTGTATCCAGACACAATAAATACACACAGGCTTTTGTTACTAAATGAAGAACAAAATGATTCAGCTAAACCAGCAAACAAACCCAATAAACCACCTGCAGACTGTCTCTGCTGTCACTTAATTCTGACAGATAACACCTCTGTGATGTACATTACGCCCATTACCCTTTATCAAGTGTCCGCCACTAATCCTGACCCTTGCTTCGCCCTCCCAAAGGTAAATAGTGTCCAGCTTACACAGGCACGCATCCCTATTGATCATTATTGATTACTGTTCTTAAGGACCCTGCAGAGCTGAGATGAGGAGTTTGTGGACCGTCTGTATGGGTGATTCTGTGGAGTCGCTCAATGGAGTTGGAGAAAGCCTGTCATTTGCCAAAGGTCACACTGTAAACGTATGATCCTCGCAGCATGTCGTGATGGATAACCTGTCACTACCCAACACCAAACGGATGGATGTAATCCTATATGTATGGCTCCTGGAGCTCTTTTAATGGACGTTTTTGATATAAGCCAGTTCTGAAAACACATATATCAGATTCTCCTGGGAGAAATTTAGCCTGAAAGATTTTCTCAGTTGTGGATTTACCTTTTTGTAAGCCGTTTCATCCAGTTATTTGGGAAATGTAGATCTGAAGCAATCCACTATATATAGAGCCAGATACATGAATCAAGCAGGCAATTTATTGAAAGGGATTTGATGATTCATGGGGAATATGCTTTGAGTGTGTAAAATGTAGGATTGTGGATCCTTCACTCTGCCTGCTCAGATATTGTGGACATAAAGCCAGCCAACATGGAAGAATTGACCGAGGTGATCACAGCGGCTGAGTTTCACCCTAACCAATGCAACACGTTTGTCTACAGTAGCAGCAAGGGCTCCATAAGATTGTGCGACATGAGAACCTCCGCACTTTGTGACAACCACTCTAAATGTGAGTTCACTTAGTCTTTGTAGTTTTTTTTTTTTTTTAATCTTTTGTGTGAGATGAGCTGTTCATTGAGTCTGCTAACTCGTTGCAGGCATTTGGTATTTTTCTCAAGGTCTTGATTTAAACCAAAATGGTTTAAGCCAGTATGAAATTTCCTAGAGTTTGAGTCACGACCAGACCTTTTGGATGTCTCACTTGTCTGGCACAACCATTTCAGAGTCTCTATTAACGAGCTGATGAGTTGATACAGGTGTGTTTGATTAGGGAAACATAGGAGGCCTTCAAGGAGCAGGATTGGATAGCAGATGTCATTTTCAAACACTAGGGTTGTGTCCGAAAATATTTGAGGGGACAGCCATTTCTATGGGTGTCCGAAACCATATTGAGTCCCACAATGTACCGCAATGAGTGTATAACTGATGTACGCTCAATGGCTAAAAAATACCCATAATGCACTTTGAGAGTCGCGTGCTGAATGAATTCCCGCATCTTGCCAGAAGATGGCGCCCGCAGCTAAATTATCCATCCATTTTCCAAACCGCTGGTCCACTGTGGCTACAGCGTAATATCATACAGTTATAAATTCATTTTTAAGTGATTATTAGGTTGTTTAATTAAGGTTTATACATAGTTTCCATGACAGAGTTCAAGATGCATCTTTTCATCTTACTACTGGAGCTGCCAGTTTAAGTTTCAAATGATTATTAAAGAGCACGCACAAACTATGCAAAAGCGGCAGCCCTTCCAGTGCACTTAGTGTCTGAATTCACTCACTGGTTTTCATTCACTCCTTCAAGTGGACTTCAAGAAACTCATGAGATCAAATGTGACTTAAAGGGTTAGTTCACCCAAAAATGAAAATAATATAATTTATTACTCACCCTCATGTCGTTCTACACCCGTAAGGCCTCCGTTCATCTTCGGAACACAAATTTTAGTTATTTTTGATGAAATCCGATGGCTCAGTGAGGCCTCTATAGACAGCAATGCCATTGAACTTCTCAAGATCCAGAAAGGTACTCAAAACGTTTAAAACAGTTCATGCGAGTTCAGTGGTTCAATCTTAATATTATAAAGCGATGAGAAGTTTTTGTGCGCCAAAAAAACAAAATGATGACTTTTCAACGATATCTAGCGATTTCAAAACACTGCTTTAAATCTTTTGTTTCGAATCAGTGATTCAGACTGCTGAACGTGCCTTTGGCGCTCTGAATCACTGATTCGGCTGGTTCTCTTGGCGTGAGTTTTGTTTTTACAGGAAGAAAAACAAGAGGAAAAAAAGACTATGGGTGATCTTTCTCAATACTCCACTTTTCGTAGCATGTTTGTGGCTGCCAAGTTTCAGCTATACAAGCACGCAACATCTGGTTAGTGAAGCTTGCTCGCTCTCATTGGCTTTCGCTGGTATCATGTCAGAGGCAGCCCAATGAAGATTTGGAATCGTGCGGGCAATGGCGCGATTAGGAGCAGTAAAATAATCAAAATGACCACACAATTGAGGATTTTTTGGACAAGAAAGTTGGTTGCTAGAAGCCTTGAATTAGGCCATACCCCCAGATCACTGAGGATTGCAAATCAGGCGCAAAATTGGGCTTGTGTGTGGCGAGCCTAAGACCACAAGATCAAGGCCCCAACACTGCTCGTGAAATATTTACCTGTATCCTCTTGTTTCTCCCTATCAGTATTTGAGGAACCAGAAGACCCCAGTAATCGCTCCTTCTTCTCGGAGATCATCTCCTCTATCTCAGACGTGAAATTCAGCCACAGTGGACGCTACTTGATGACTCGTGACTATCTCACAGTGAAGGTGTGGGACGTCAACATGGAGAGCAAGCCTTTGGAAACCTACCAGGTACTGGCTCTGCAGATCAGACCATGACTACAGTCATTATGGGTTTATAATGATGCCATAAACAAATTTTATTGTCATTTTCGGTCAAATACTTTAAAAGGTACTGATCATCTGTGCTTTCGGTTCTTTCTTTGACAGGTCCATGACTACCTTAGGAGTAAGCTATGCTCACTGTATGAAAATGACTGCATCTTCGACAAGTTTGAATGTGTCTGGAATGGAACTGACAGGTTTGTCAAAAGCAGATGTGTCCAGACCTTCTCCTGGACGTCCACTTTCCAATGCTTAGCCTGGAACATTCAATTAATCCTGAAAACCTTGATTAGTGGTTCAGATGTTTAATTAGGGTTGGAGCAAAACTCTAATGGAAGGTGGCCTTCCAGGAGCAGGATTGGACACCCATCACACCAGGTTTTCCAAACTGATTTTGGACGTATGGTGCTGACATCAGGTAATAAGAACTAATAATTGTCTTTTTTTCTTTCCCATTAGTGTCCTAATGACAGGCTCTTACAACAATTTCTTCCGTATGTTCGATCGGAACACTAAGCGTGATGTGACTCTCGAGGCCTCGCGGGAGAACAGCAAACCCAGAGCCATCCTCAAGCCACGCAAAGTTTGTGTTGGCGGCAAGCGTAGGAAAGACGAAATCAGTGTAGACAGTCTGGACTTCAGTAAGAAGATCCTACACACTGCATGGCACCCCCACGAGAACATCATCGCTGTGGCTGCCACCAACAACCTCTACATATTTCAGGACAAGGTCAACTAGCATGTAGCTCTGATGTCTACAGTTATCACAGCAACAAAAGGCGCAATTTCTCTAGATGGCCTGGGAGTGGAAAGGCTGGACTCACTAGCATATTGAACTTGTGAGGAACATCTAGATGAGCTTTGCCTTTACAGCAGATTTGATACTGCACTGAATCTAACAAAACAAAACTTGGTGCACTGCAAACCACGGACAATGATACTGGCTATTGGACTGCTTTTGTTTATAATTACTTCTTCCTCTCTGTAGGTTCATTGGTTATGCACAGCAATACAGAGAGGATCCTTTTACTTTTAATGTAGCTGATGGCCCTTTCACATGACTCATATCAGGGTTTGGGAACATCTCTCAAGCACCCTGACCGCTATGAGAAACGTTGTAGATGCCGTCAAGGAAGGATGTTGGTAGGTAGCAAGAAAGAGGAAGTGTACAAAATAAAAAATAGTGAAAGCAACCAAAATGTATTTTTGCCTAATGCAGAAAATGTTGCGCTGTTTGCTTTGAAAGAAACAAAAAGAACTTGAATGTGTTATGCGTTTGAGGTTTAAGCTGAGGTTCAGCCTCTTGCATCTTGCTGGCATCATTCATGTAATGTCATTCAAACATGGTAATCATTGGATGTGCTTCAAAAGTTCAACTTAAACACCAAGTCAAATCTGCGTGAAACATTTTAGCTTGACACCATGCTGTACAGTAGAGAAAGTTGACGAGTCATGTGAAAGGACTTTAAAGGGATAGTTCACCCAAAAATGAAAATCCTGTCATCATTTACTCACCCTCAAGTTGTGCCAAACCTGTATGAGTTTCTTCTGTTGAACACAAAAGATATTTTAAATAATGATGGTAACCAGACAGTTGATGGTAGCCGTTGACTTCCATAGTAGGGAAAAAAAAAATGTAAGTCAATGGCTACCGTCAACTGTCTGGTTACCAACATTCTTTAAAATATCTTTTCTGTGCAGAAGAAAGAACTTACACACATTTGAAAAAACCTGAGGGTGAGTAAATGACAATTTTAAATTTTGGGTGAACTATCCCTTTAAAATAGTGAGGAAATAATTTAGTATTCAGCCTACATCTGATTTTCGCCTCTTGGCAGGACAGAGGATGCAGGTGGCTTTGATAATTGAATATGTTGTTGTGGCTGAGTGCTGAGGTATCCAACTTTTCAGCTTATTTTCATTTCACAATTTACTTCATGAAGGTGCATGCATCATCAAACCCCAACTTTAGGGTTGACTGATGCAACAAATGAATGGTGTAAAACAATGTAGCAAATGTACTAATGTTCTGCTTTTGTTCTAATTTTATAAAGAAAAGGGGAAAACTGTAATAAAAATCAAGAGGAACATTTTGTATTCTTTGATTTCATGCACGAGAAAATGACAAGATGAAAACACAACTGCTAAAAAACAAAAAAAAGGTTGCATTTATTTCCAGTCAACACAGAAATATAGCAACAAGCCCAAATCAAACCACTAAGAAACTTTTCACATACATGTACTCAAGGGTACACGACTTATTTCACACACTGTCTGCACTGACCGGTCATATTAGCCTGCTACAATCGATGCTCAAAAGAGGCTGCAGTGTGACATGTACAAATGCATTCCCTGCCTGACGAGTCAAGTTCAATGATTGACAATTTGCCTTGTGCTAGCCTACAACTAGTGGCCGTACAGGGCGTCAGCTTGCACAGTTTGAGAAGATAACACCAACATTTCAAAAATACATGATGTCTTTAACACTGTGCTGTGATGAGAGCAAGGCTGGCTCATGCTCAGTCCTTTGAAGTCCACTACGGCTTCACTTCGTGGAGCGGCGGCTGGGTTCAGAGGCAGTTGGGGGTGGTGGGGGTCCCCGGCGGTCCAGGTCCTCGATGTAGAACATGATGAGTTTGCGGCGCTCTTCTGGGACGCAGTCTAAGACCAGGTAACGTTTATCATTCTGAAGGACATTCTCAATATCCTTCAGGTGCTGGTCTGACTCCTGGATCAGCTTCCGTGATCTGCAGAGAACAAGCTCAAAAGCTTTAGAAGTGACAAGTTAAGATCTAAATGATTAATGTTAATAATGGGGCTAATTACATTTGAACTTTTAACCAATAAAAATGAATTTGTCATTTATTCACTAATGTCTTCCCAAACCCGTAAGACTGTTTCTGCGTTTCACAAAAGCAGGTCAGTCATACAAACATGAGAATGGGTATATGATGACAGAATAATACATTTTTGTTGAACTAACACATTTTTGGAAATGAAAGTAATGTGCATACCTATACGTGATGAATTTTGTTTCTTTCAGGAGAGTTCGGAAGTCGGCTTTGGCTGTGATGTATTTGTCCTTTATGTAATCTTCAAATTCCCGTTGTTTCTTCTAGAAGGTGAGAAAAAGAAGAACGTTTCAAAAAGATGATGCCAAGGCAAAAAATGTAATACAACAACCAAACAATTCAACTCACTCTATCACTGCTGGAGAACTTGATGCAGCGTGGGTCATCTTTGATGATCTTCTTCACCTCTTTCCATGTGGTGGTTAAGGTGATCTATGATTAAATAGCAGTAAGCAGTATGAACACGTGTACAATCCACAGGTACATAATTAAGTTTCTAATACTGAAATTTGACATTCATTAAATAGGATATAACATCCATCCCTTGTCCTTTTTTGTACAAACCATCTATTACAAATATTTCGCTAAGCTTTTTTTTTTTTTGTGGAAAATTTCCAAAACACAGGTACATTTATTTACATTTATTCATTTAGCAGACCCATTTATCCAAATAATTATGGTAGATGTACATGGAGTGAACATTACTCTAGTATTTTCTTCTCAATAACAATTTATGAACAATTATAACATCATAATAATAAAAATGTTGTGTGTATATATATATATATATATATATATATATATATATATATATATATGTGTGTGTATATTATATATATATATATATATATATATATATATATATATATATATATGTGTGTATTATATATATATATATATACACACACATACATATATATATACATACATACATATAGAGAGAGAGAGAGAGAGATATTAAATATAATTATATAATAACAGCAATATATTGTTATAAGCATATACTTACAATAAGAATTATATATATATAATTAGATATTAAATAACTACATAAGTTAATTACTAAGTTAATTATATTCTAAGTAAATGTATATAATAAAGAAATATTTTGAGTGTTATTACACAAGCATATAAGTATATACATTGTATATTTATACTATGATTATATAAATATTAAGTATATTATAATAATAATAATATAATTATGTATTATTATTATTATTATTATTAAGTACATAAGTATTGTTACTAGGTGCTTATATAGTAACACGTATACATTTTATATTTATTCTTATTATTTTTATTATATAACGCATATAACAACAATAACAATAAATAATATTGGTGGTATTATTGTTATTATTACATACACATTATATGAATAATAATATTGTTATTATTGCAACCCGTGTCTCACCATAGAGGTCTCATCCAACAGCTGCCTGAAGTGTTCTTTCTTCCTCTTGGTAAGAGCCTCCACATGTTCTTCAAACAGTTTCTCCTTCTCATGTCGCTCCAGCAGAGATGATGACTCCCACCGGTGGTCTTTACGCAGGTTGCGTCTCGTTTCAGACCAGGAAGCGTCCGTTGACCTTACCTATATGTGAACACACACACGAGATGAAAAAAAAAAAAAAAAAAAAAAGAGGAAAATGTATATTAAATACCATGTACAATTACAAATACAATTGTTAAGAGTGAGCCAGCACTGACCATATCTGACATGAGAGCTTTGAAGTGCTGGACGGCCTCTTCTCGTTTATGCTGCTCTCTCTCTCTGTCGATCTCTTTGGTCTGTTCAGATCGAGCTCTCTGCACTTCCCGCTCTCTCTCCCTCAGACTGGCCTCGATGCGAGCCTGCCGTTCCAGCTCCTTCTCTTTCTCCGCATCCACGTTCTACACAACACAAAGACACTCATACATTTAGTATCACAATTTTCAGCAGTATGTAGGGCGTGATGGAAACACTATGCTATGACAGGGGTTGGTTCTCAACTTTTCTGCAGAGTTTTGCTGTAACCCTAATCAAACACACATGAACAAGCTAATAAAGATCTTCACGATTACTAGAAAGTTACAGGAAGTTAAGTTTGATCAAGGTTTGAGCTAAATAGGGTTGTAAAAAGTACCGACTTTGGTACCAAAATTTTAAAAATGTGACGATACCAGCATTTCCCCCTAGCATTTTGAGCAGATTCTTAAACACCTCTGATTGGTCATTGTATTCACATGCTCAACAGATATGTCTGAGATTGGCTACAATGATCAACGCTTCAAAAACATGTTGTAAATAGACATTGTTGATGCTCTTCACAGAGTATTCAGATACATTTGAAAGCAGGCATCTATCAGCAGATATATTAGGCAACTATATTAGAGGAGTATCACAGACATATCTGTTGAGAACGTGAACACAATGGCCATTCAGGGGTGTTTATGAATCCGCTGAACAGCACAGGAAATGCTGACTTCATACCAAAATCAGAACTTTGGACAACCCTCTGCAGGCTAGAGGTGTGAACCCCAATGATATTATTGGTTAATATTTTTCCACACCCCCTGTCCTGATGAATCATACACAATAAGACCCTCCTTCTAACCTTCGCCTGCTTCTCCACATATTGTTTGTACAGTTCTTCTCTAGCAGCTGAGCTCTCCACAGCTTTGTAGCGCTGGTCCGTCTCCAGCTTGTCCTTCACTTTGCTCCAGCGCTGAGAGACATCCACATGGTGGTCTGACAGCAAATCAAAGAAATCCTGTTTCACCTGCAGAAACAGAATCTGACTTCAGTTGTCACAGCTTAACAGAATATAGTTAATTTCACTTTTGACGTCCTAGTCATTTCAGGGTGGTTGTGGGAGGCCGGTGACAGACCTTTTCTACTTTGTTTTTGGAGTCTTCTTTGTCCTTCTTTCTCAAGGCTATCATGAACTCTGTGAACATGGTTTCCCTGTCCTTCATCTTCTCAATGGCCTTGAAACGAGGATCCTTCGAGTGTTTTGCTGCAAACTCGCTGAATGTGGTCCTAAAAAGTGAAAGGGAAATTAACATATGTGGCCATTTAATACATTTTAGTCAATCTAATCTAGGGCTAATTCCTTGATTAAATTTTCTAAGGCTGCATGATGTATTAAAACCATTTAAAAATCATACTACAGCATGGTGCTATTGTGAATTAAAGGCAGCGATTCAATTAAATAAATACATAAATGCCCTGCGGGTTTAATATATATGCACTTTGATTATTTACACGCGAGTAGGTTACATGCGTCTCAGAGCAACTTTTGGACTGTTATCATTTACATGCGTGGAGCGTCTCAAACTCCATCTCTGCATTGGCTGCGAGTTTGGGTTGCTTATAACGTTCATCTGGGAACACAATGCGCGCCATTTCATCAGATTTGTAATGTAAATCATTTATAAACCTATGCCAACATACGAGAATACATCAATATCTTTCTAAATATGCAAACTGTTCATCACGATTTCAAAATAAAAGTTTAAACCCTCGCTCTGAGTTGGCATGCTTTTATGTCTACATATTTTTGTTCAAGAAATTAATTACAGTGGCTGTAGCATTTCTATCATAAAGAAGTGGCCAAATATTAAAGATAAATTGGACATTTCAATTAAATGACATTTGGCCAATATTAAACAAGGATTTGATCTGCTGTAAAGTGTAACACCAGGCCGTTGGCGCCCTCTGCAGGCATTTGTTATAATATATAATGTAAATAAGATGATTGTTTACATTATGTATATTATATTTTAACAGTGTTCTATAAAACCATATGATTACTTGCTTTTGATACTTTATTGGAACCAAATATTATCGCCTCATTGTTATATGTATTTTAATACATTTGAATACTATTATCACCACAAAAAAATACGATTACTCGATTAATCATCAAAATAATCGACCAATTATTCGATTACCAAAATAATTGTTACTGACAGCCCAGTATTAAGATACATTTCGGCAGGTTAAACCAGACCTTTACTTGGTGCTGAACAGGCCTAATTAAAACAGACCTAATGTGAAATCTGGCATCTTCCATCATCTTTCGGAAGTCATCTTTAGCCTGCATGAGTTTATTCTTCTTCTCCTTCCTCTCTTCTTCAGCACGGGTCTTCACATACTGATCAAACACCTGCACAGTGAATGGACACAAATTCACAAAGCTGCCCACTTCTGCTCATTCAGCAAACCAGCAAACGCCAGTCACTCTCACCTGTTTCCTCTCTTTGGGGTTGAGCAGCAAATATCGAGGGTCAAACACAATCTTGTGCAGCTCTTTGTCCCAAGTGGAAAAAGCTGAAACCTGCAGGTATGAAGAGGGCAAAAAGATGGCTTACCAACGAACAGATCATCTAAAAATTTAAAAACAACACTTCATTCAAGTTAATCAACATATGTGACATACATACAAACTTCACTTGTGTTGAACGCACAACATTCCTTTAACAACATACAAAATTACAATGATACACAATTACATTGAATTACAATCAACGACAATTACACTACTGCAAAAAACTGATATGATGGATGTTAAAATGAATAGCTTCTGAACTGAAAAAAGGTGCAACACTCACTCTTACAGAGCTCTAACTTTATTAATTAAAAAATATGACAAGATTACAATTATTGGAGCTGCACACCTGTTGTTGATTATCAGAGTGCACAAAGCTGTGTGAGATTGTTACTCGTGTTATCTGATGAAGGCCTTGAACGGCCAAAACGTCATATTTTTTAATTAATAAAGTTAGAGTGCTGTAAGAATGAGTGTTGCACCTTTTTTCAGTTCATATGCATTTTGATTTTTTGGTTGCACCTCCTCTTCTGTTGGTAGAGAACATCTTTTTGACATTTGTTACATAAAATGAATAGCTTCCAAATATATTCTTTTGTGATTAAATAAAATCTATCAACACAAAGTACAAAATTATTCATTACTCAACGCAACATTATATTCTTCTGTGGTAACCGTAATAGTAATTAATTGGCATTTCAAGGAACAATGTAGGACCAAAGTTTTTTTTAAATTAATCTGACAGATAAAAGTGACAAGAGAGGGCACGAACACTACTGTCAAGTAGGACTGGGGGGTATGACCACTTATTACACTTGATTCGTCATTATTAGTAATGCTGTATAACACAGCTCATCCACGTATTTGATTCTGGCACTTATTTCAAATCTCATTTGATTCAAACTCTACTGGTGTCATCTTGAGTCTCACTAATCGACTCTACTGAAAACAAATCTGGAGGATTTCAGTACTAATAGTACTGTAATATTGTTGTAGAGTTTGTCTTGTTGCCAATATGATTTTTAACCAATTATAATATAATAAACATGAGTTGATACAATTTTAAAACCGTATCAACTCATATCAATATTTTGTTTTTAATAATTATGTATTTGGTGAAAAGCCTTATAATTTGAGGTGTGAGTGCACATTATCTCCTAAATAATCATCTTGTTTGAACTTGTTTGTACGTCTTGGCTCGAAACCGCTTGATATGAACAGATTTTCTTCATAGAAGCTTTGAGTTTATTACAGGTTTAATATAAGGGAGTTCAAAAATTCAACCCAAATCTATATTTTGTCCAGTTATTCACCTATATGGCGAGCGGAATAATATACACTACCAGTCAAAAGTTTGGACACGGTAAGATTTTTAATGTTTTTAAAAGAAGTTTCATCTGCTCACCAAGGCTGCATTTATTTAATTAAAAACAGTAATATTGTGAAATATTATTACAATTTAAAATAACTGTTTTCTGTTTGAATATATTTTATAAAGTAATTTATTCCTGTGATCAAAGCTGAATTTTCAGCATTACTCCAGTCTTCAGTGTCACATGATCCTTCAGAAATCATTCTAATATGCTGATCTGCTGCTCAAGAAACATTTATTGTGTATAATTGTACAAAATATTTGTGTACAATATTTTTTTTGTCAGGATTCTTTGATGAATAGAAAGTTCAAAAGAACAGAATTTATTTGAAATATAATCTTTTGTAACATTATAAATGTCTTTACTGTCACTTTTTATCGATTTAATGCATACTTGCTGAAAAGTATTAATTTCTTTAATTTCTTTTCAAAAAAAGAAAAAGAAAAATTCTTACTGACCCCAAACTTTTGAACGGTAGTGTATAATGTTACAAAAGCTTTGTATTTCAGATAAATGCTGTTCTTTTGAACTTTCTATTCATCGAGGAATCCTGAAAAAAAAAAGTACACAACTGTTTTCAACATTGATAATAATCATAAATGTTTCTTGAGCAGCAAATCAGCATATTAGAATGATTTCTGAAGGATCATGTGACACTGAAGACTGGAGTAATGATGCTGAAAATTCAGCTTTGATCACAGGAATAAATTACTTTATAAAATATATTCACACAGAAAACAGTTATTTTAAATTGTAATAATATTTCACAATATTACTGTATTTTTAATTAAATAACTGCAGCCTTGGTGAGCAGACAAAACTTCTTTTAAAAACATTAAAAATCTCACTGATTCCAAACTTTTGACTGGTAGTGTACATCCAGCCATACATTATACCTTACATATTATATGTAACAGTAGGCATGAATAGATCCTGCTATAGCATTTATACTGCAGTATATCCACAACATGATTAAAAAAAAAAAAAAAAAAAAAAAAAAGACCAGACCATATCTAGTATAACATTATGACCACCTTCCTAATATTGTGTTGGTCCCCCTTTTGCTGCCAAAACAGCCCTGACCTGTCGAGGCATGGACTCCACTAGACCCCTGAAGGTGTGCTGTGGTATCTGGACCAAGATTGTGTAAGTTGTGAGGTTAAGTTAAATCGGACTTGTTTGTTCAGCACATCCCACAGATGCCAAATCAACACCTCAAACTCGTTCTCCTCAAACCATTCCTGAACCATTTTTGCTTTGTTGCACCCTGCATTATCCTGCTGAAAGAGGCCACAGCCACCAGGGAATACCGTTTCCATGAAAGGGTGTACATGGTCTGCAACAACGCTTAGGTAGTGTTAGGTAGTGTGGTACGTGTCTAAGTAACATCCACATGGATGGCAGGACCCAAGGTTTCTCTGCAGAACATTGCCCAGCGGTGGACAGGGGTCAGCATGGGCACCCTGACTGGTCTGCAGCTATGCAGCCCCATACGCAACAAACTGATGCACTGTGTATTCTGACACCTTTCTATCAGAACCAACATTAACTTCTTGAGCAATTTGAGCTACAGTAGCTCGTCTATTGGATCGGACCACACAGGCCAGCCTTCGCTCCCCACGTGCATCAATGAGCCTTGGCCGCCCATAACCCTGTTGCCAGTTCACCACTGTTTCTTCCTTGGACCACTTTTGATATATTCTGACCACTGCAGACCGGGAACACCCCACAAGAGCTGCAGTTTTGGAGATGCTCTGACCCAGTCATCTAGCCATCACAATTTGGCCCTTGTCAAACTCGCTCAAATCCTTACGCTTGCCCATTTTTCCTGCTTCTAACACATCAACTTTGAGGACAAAATGTTCACTTGCTGCCTAATATATCCCACCCGATAACAGGTTCCGTGATGAAGAGATAATCGGTGTTATTCACTTCACCTGTCAGTGCTCATAATCTTATGCCTGATCGGTGTATGCGACTGTGTTTGGTTTTAATGAGAGCAAATTAAATTTTGCACTGCATCTATCAGTTGTTTAGGAATGTCAAGCAGTTTAACGCATTTGATATAATTTCAACTGATGTTCGCTCGTAGATGTGCATCATTTTTCAACAGTTTAGTTATGCCTCAGTCAATCATATTTGGAATGTGTTACTGTTCTGAATCTGTTTTCAAATCCAATCAAATGCAACATTGTGTTTTGCGCAGATTCCATTTATTATGAATAATTTGATAAGATAATTTGTCAAATTTGCGTTAGCCTTTCCAATGCACTCATTGTGCAGATTCACTCATTTTCATTTACTACATCAACTGGACCTAATTAGTGGACAAATTTAGGAAATCGTGAATGAGCATATATGGACCGAATCAGACTTGGCAAATGGTTGTTAAAGGGTTTGTTCACCCAAAAATGTCATTAATTAATCACCCTCATGTTGTTCCACACCCATAAGACCTTTGTTCATCTTCAGAACACTGTTTTAAATATGTCTTTAGTAGCTTTCTGGGCATTGAAAGTGTTAATTGTCTTGCTGTCAATGGAGGCCTCACTGAGCCATCGGATTTTATCAAAAATATCTTAATTTGTGTTCCGAAGACGAACAAAGGTCTTACAGGTGTGGAACGACATGAGGCCGAGTAATTAATGACAGAATTTTTATTTTTGAGTGAACTAACCCTTTAAATATGTAAATCATTCTTTCATTGCATTTCCAGAATAACTCTTATGATGTATAGTTATCATGATATAATCACAGTGATATACGATTTTGGTCATACCGCCCATCCCTATAGTCAAACACAAATCATCTAACACGACCTCAGAGCAATTCAGAAATAACAGGTAAGAAAACGGGAGTGACAGAATGAGCAGAGAGGAATTTAAGACTCTATATTACATAATATTAAAGAATAATAGTAACAAGAATGAACTTAAGATTGTACCTTGATGGGCTTCCATTCAGATTTATGTGTCTAACATTACAGAGCTGGTTAGAGTATTGCGTTGGATTGAAGTGTTTTACCCCTCTCTCCAGCAGCATGTCCCTGAACTGGTTCATGCGGGCCTCCAGGGGCACCAGGGCCCGATCACGAGCGGCCTTCAGTTCGGCCTCCATGGCCGCGTCTTTCTCTGCGTCAGCCTCCTTCACATCGTCCTTCCTGTCAGAGAGAAGAGGACGAGTGTAAGGAAGAACATTTCAGAATTTTGTTACACGTTTTTTTTTTTGGCTTGTAAAAAAATAATTCTTTAATTTCTCATTTTAAAAAAAATTGTAATTTCTTAAAAAAAAAAAAAAAAAAAAAAAAAGAATTGACATTTCTATTGAACTGAAATCTATTAAAATATTTAAATCTCATCTAAACTTTTTGTAGTTAACACATTTGGTTCCTTTTAAGGAAAGAAAACAATATACTTCTAGAAATTGTTCAAAACAGAATTAAACTGTTGTGACTCGTCAAATTTAATAAAAGTTAATGCTGAAACAAACTAACAGTGTATATTTATTAAACCATGTTTAATTAACAGAATGTGTTAACAGGTTAACTTTGATAGCCCTACTAAACTAATTTATTTGAATTTGAGAATGCGTGTTCAAAGTCTAAGGACTGCATTATCCTTGTAATCCTCGCATCGAGTTATTTTGTGTTTTGAAAGGTAGAATACATTGTCAAGTACAAATATATTGGTATTTTTGATTTCGGTTCTTGAAAACAAATCCCAAAACCTTTGTTACATGAATACACATCACTGAAGGGCTGAAGTTTTGATTGGTTCACTGGGGTTTGCCTAATGGAGGCTAGAGAGAGGTCAAACAAGGTGGGTTACCTTGGAGGCCCACGTTGGCATCGCCAGAGCTTAGAAGCGTTCCCTGAAAAATAGTCCCCAGTGCAACAGGACCACTGTTTGGGGTCAGGGGGAGGCAGGCGTGAAGGGCACTGATGGGAAACAGTGACTGATTTGATTTGGTAAACGTTATGGAGTCACCACTTTTCACAGACCCAAACTAAAGATTACCACTGCTAAGACAAGTCAGCATTGGGTGCACAAAAAAAGAAAAAAGAAAAAAGAAAGAAACGCCGAAAATTTGTTTAACTGTGACATAAAATAGTCCATTCAACATGTTTTTGCTCAGGGCTTAAACGGAAGCAGCCCCATTTCCTTTTCTCTTCATATGATTAGAAATCAAGTTTTCGTGATGCTTCTAGTTTCTTCTGTATAATACAAAAGTTAGGTGTTCTGCAGGGGTGAGTGTCCCTTATGGTTCCTGCCGAGTGCCGATGGTACTTACTTCCTCTTCTTAGCCTTAGAAGGCTCATCGTCCAGTGTGTCCTCTATGGCTGTTTCAATCTCCTCTTTGTTGAAACCTGCAGTGAGAAATAAAAGAATGTGTCATTTTTTGCTGTTATTGTACTCTGGACCAAGATTCAAAGTTTACAAGCTGAAAATGTATGCAGTGCAAATCACAGGGTCACAGAGAGTTTCACCTATTTTCTTGTTGTCATCTAGGCCCCTTTTGTGGGGGGGCTCTTGAATGTATTTGTCCACATCAGCTCGGCCCACCAGCTCCTCAGGTCGGTCCCACATGGACAGTCGTGTGGTGGGGTTGTAGTAAAACACACGCTCATCTCCAGTCCAGACCACACACCTAAAAAACAAATATGTATCATTTTCACTGTAACTTTACATTGAAGTCTTTCAAGGATTAGTTCACTTCAAAATTAAAATTTCCTGATAATTTAATTTACTCACCCCATGTCATCCAAGATGTTTATGTCTTTCTTTCTTCAGTCTAAAAGAAATTAAGGTTTTTGAGGAAAACATTCCAGGATTTTTCTCCACATAGTGGACTTCATTGGGGTACAGCGGGTTGAAGGTCCAAACTGCAGTTTAGTGCAGCTTCAAAGGGCTCTACACAATCCCAGCTGAGGAATAAGGGCCTTATCTAGTATTAATTTAAATTTATATACTTTTTAACCACAAATGCTCATCTTGCACTAGCTTTGTGATGTGCAAGCATTGCGTAATCAAGTTGGAAAGGTCATGCGTGACTTTTTTTGAGATGGAGTTTTTCGCCCTACCGCGGTACTTCCTCCTATGTCATGCAAGACCTTTTCAACGTGATTACGTAATGCGTGGCGTATCGCAGAGCAGTGCAAGACAAGCATTTGTGGTTAAAAAGTATATAATAATTTTTTATTTATTTATTTTTTTTTAGAAAATGACCAATTGTTTCGATAGACAAGACCCTGATTCCTTGCCTGGAATCACGTAGAGCCCTATGAAGCTGCAGTGAAACTGCCATTTTGACCTTCAACCCGTTGAACCCTGCTGAATGTTTTCCTTAAAAACCTTAATTTCTTTTCGACTGAGAAAAGAAAGACCTAAACATCTTGGATGACATGGGGGTAAGTAAATTATCAGGTAATTTTAATTCTGAAGTGAACTAATCCTTTAAAGTATAATTTTTAAATCACTGAAGAGACAGAGGAGAAGAAAAGGCTCACCAGGGAGTACCGGGAATTGGGTTTGTGGCTACAGGTTTGGCCTTCTGTGCTGCTTTTTCCTCTTCTGTCATCTCTTCTTCCCTGGGCAACTACAACATCAAAAATATTATCAATAATGTTTCCTAAATCCTCAAAACTTGCTTTAAACAAGTCTAAACCACTTGCAAACTTCACACTTACCTCTTTAGAACTGCCAAAGTCAGCTTTGGCTTCCATGTCTATATCCTTTAAATCTGAATCATCATGGTTATGGCCATGTTTAGCCTTGTCACTGTCCTTATCTGCTCAGACAAATAAAGTAATGTTTCTGAAAATAACATTGACTCGCTGTGCTAAACCTGACACATTGAATTGACAACTGTTAATGGACAAGTACAGTTCACAAAAAAAAAACAGACCTGAGGTCTTGCTTACCTCTCTCTTTTAGCTCAGCAGGTTTTTCCCAGGTGGACTCCAGAGTGCGATTGTTGTAATAGTAGATCTTCCCATCAGCCGTCTTGTACTCGGACCATTCACGAAGTGGAAGAGCCCCTGCCAGAGGTGAAGGAGCTGCAGTGAGAGCTAGCTGAGGATGCATCATGGGTACAAGAGGAGGGGCCATCCCTGGCAGTACACCTTTAAAAAAAAAAAAAAATCAAACAGTCAAATCTCAAGAAAATATTACCGGGTTCCCATACCTTTTGAATTTCCAACGATTCATGATTAATGGATAGAGATTTTTAAAACTAATTTATTGAGATTTCGGTAACACTTTACAATAAGGTTCATTAGATAACTACATCAGTTAACATGAACTGCACTTCTACAGCATTTATTAATCTTTGTTAATGTTAATTTCAATATTTACTAATATATTATTAAAATCAAGAGTTTATTTTAAAGAGATTTCTGGAGTGGATTTCCAAGTATACACTGGTATACCCAGTAAGATTTTTGAATGCACAATAAGTCTGACAACAGCTGGTGCTCCACAAATCTTCCTGCAAAGCTACCTGAAAAACAATGTGCAAGTGTACCCGGACAAAACCGGTTTTAAAAAAAAGGGTGGTCACACCAAATATTGATTTGATTTAGTTAATAGAAGTTAACTGATAAATAAAATCTATTTATGACAGTATTTTTGAAAGCATCCTCACTTTACAGCATTTTTACACAAGTGCCTAAAACTCTTCACAGTACTGTATCTTTGCAGGTTGGTTTCTTCAAGCGTCTTCTGGATTTAGTTTGTCTCAGTTTCATCTGTTTCTTTGTGTAATCACAGACAGATTCGATGATGGTGAGATCAGATCTCTGTGTGGAACACCAGCTGTTGTACAAAAATCTCACTGGATTATTACAATTAATGACAAAATGAATGTTTGGAAATGTGAACTGATATTTCTAACTGACACACTTCAGAAAAAGATATAAATAACTGGAAAATACTGACGTGCCTAAGACTTTTGCACAGTAGTGTGTGTATATATATATGAAGAGTTCATTTGCAAAAACAGATAACATGATTTGTGAGAATTAATAAAAATTGAGTTTTTTTTATTGTGCATTCCAAGTAATATCAATCAAACTGCATTTGGGTTGTTTTGATTTAGTAATAATACAGGCAACTTAAAAAATTAAAGTTCATTGAAAGTATTTTTTTTATATATTAAAAGTTTGTTTCTTAGCAAAAGCAGATAACTCCCAACAGTCGTTTTTTGGCAAAAGCAGATAAGGCCAAATTTCATGTTTCAGAGTTAAAATTAACCAAGTAATTGCTTTGCAATTGCATTTAAAACACACTTACACACGTGCACACAAACACACACACACCCCTCATACACACACTAATCGGATCGGACCTCATACACACACACACACACACCGAGATCGGCTCACACATACACACGCATCCACGCATGTGCGCGCGCGCAGACACGCAGAGAAGAGACACACGCAAAAGGAGAAACAAGGGTTCAGCATGTAAGACGTGTATGGTGTACAGGGACTTGCAAAAGTCGAAATTATAAATCCTCGATCGCTTTTAGTCAGTTTTGTTGAAACTCCCCTCAGCTAGCGTGTCTTTTTGAAGTGACTAGAAGCCTTGTCACCTGACCCGAATACTGCGCACTGATTCGCTAAAACGGACTTATCGGTTTCTGTACACAAACAACAAGGGCGCTTGTCGGTTTCTGCAGTAAAACGTGAACTCGCGATGCCTGAGAGTGGACAATACTTTTCTGACAAAACGGATTTATGGTTCAGAACGTACTATGTGTGGAGAATAACACATGGCAGTCAGTTAATTTTTTTTTTTAAAGTGGCGTTTACTGGTTTTTGAAAATGAACTCATATATATATATATATATATATATATATATATATATATATATATATATATATATATACACATACATATACACACACACACACACACACACATATATATACACACACTTTTCCATGCTTGGAAATCACAGTTTTAAAATGTCCTGATATCTGATATTTGTTGTGTGCAAGTGTACTTGCATGCAGCCTGTCCACATCACTTTGTAAGAAGAGGGTGCCCTCTACTGGTTACTGAGTTATTCAAGTCCACTGCTATTCCAGTCTACACTAACTGAAATACCAATAAGCACCAAACAACACTTTATACACTTATAGGAGGATATATTGCAGACATTTTAGCCTTTTTGAAATGGTTAACTCTCACCTCTATATTTGCTGGTTTGTTTGGCTAAACAAACTAGGCAACTCGACTTACTTTCAAATTGAAATTAATCTCTACGTACCAGGCAGTGGGATGTGCATGCCAGGGAGAGGCACTCTGAATGGTGGTACCATGACTGGGGGGAATGCTGGGATCGCAGCAGCCGGCTGGCCCACAGGCAGGCCAGGAGGGAGACTCTGATGCAACAGCGGCATCGTCTGCACTGCAGTGACTGTAGCGGTTACTGTAGGAACACTGACCACAGCAACAGGGGTCACGCCTACACTAGCAGGAGGGGTAGAGGCCACTGGAGGCATCTCAGAAACAACAGACACTACAAGAACAACAAAGCAAAAGGAAAGAATGGATACGTGACTGAAGATATCAAGACAAAACATTATAGATTTATCATATTGGCCATGAGTACTACTAATCTTTTAAATCAGGGGTTGTCAAACTTTTTTTTTGTCAGTTACTATGGAAGTGAATGGTGCCCCAGATCTGTTTGGTTGTTAACATTCTTCAAAATAACTTCCTTTGTGTTCAGCAGAACAAGAAATTTATACAGGTTTGGAACAACTAATTAAAACCCTCTGCAGTTCCCTCACAAACCCCCAGCTGGGAACAACAGGCCACTACATGATTCATACCTCATCCTCTGGGTGTAATACTCACTGTTAGAGGCTTGGGAGGCAGTGGGGGCCGGACTGGTGCTGGGGTCGGGGCTGGAGCTGAGGGTGTGGGAGGGGGATAGGCTCTGGGTGGAAACCGTTTCGGTCACAATCGAAGCAGCACTGCTAGCTACAGTACAGGCAGCGTTGTTAGGAGCAGCTGCAGCTCCTCCAGACTGAGCTGCCATTAGAGGATTGAGCTCCGACTGCTGGATGATCTTTACTCCCTCTGGTTTGGTCCAGGCAGACTCCCGTGTCCGGGCATTATAGTAATATACCTGAAAGAGCATAGCAGAAAGGTTTTAAAAGTCCTAGGACGCTACTGCACTAGGATGGTTGACTAGCACTTATAACAAGTGCTATAAAAAGGTTGAAAAAAAAAAAAAAAAAAAAAAAAAAAAAAACAGTTAATATACCATACTTGTCCGAAACATAAGTCGCTTTTTTATCATCTGAGATGTGCTGCAACTTATATAACTAAAGTCAAGCAAGAAAAACATGCACAAAGCACACGTGTTTGGATTTGTGCCAAATGAGAGTTTTTTTTTTTTTTATAGTTTGGCTTGGCATTTATAATAAATGTTGTTTGTAATGAAAATTTATGTTTGTTTTATACTTATTGTTTTTATTCCTGTTCTGAATACCATTATATGCACTACAAGTCAAAGGTTTGGACACGGTAAGATGTTTAATGTTTTTAAAAGAAGTTTCGTCTGCTCACCAAGGCTGCATTTATTTAATTAAAAATACAGTAAAAACAGTAATATTGTGAAATATTATTACAACTTAAAATAACTGTTTTCTGTTTGAATATATTTTATAAAGTAATTTATTCCTGTGATCAAAGCTGAATTTTCAGGATCATTACTCCAGTCTTCAGTGTCACATGATCCTTCAGAAATCATTCTAATATGATGATTTGCTGCTCAAGAAACATTTATGATTATTATCAATGTTGAAAACAGTTGTGTACTTTTTTTTTTTTTTTTCAGGATTCCTTGATGAATAGAAAGTTCAAAAGAACAGCATTTATCTGAAATACAAAGCTTTTGTAACATTATACACTATCGTTCAAAAGTTTGGGGTCAGTAAGAATTTTTATTTTTTTTTGAAAAGAAATTAATACTTTTATTCAGCAAGGATGCATTAAATCGATCAAAAGTGACAGTAAAGACATTTATAATGTTACAAAAGATTATATTTCAAATAAATGCTGTTCTTTTGAACTTTCCATTCATCAAAGAATCCTGAAAAAAAAAAATATATAATGTACACAAATATTTTGTACAATTGTACACAATAAATGTTTCTTGAGCAGCAGATCAGCATATCAGAATGATTTCTGAAGGATCATGTGACACTGAAGACTGGAGTAATGATGCTGAAAATTCAGCTTTGATCACAGGAATAAATTACTTATTACTCACAATATTACTGTTTTTACTGTATTTTTAATTAAATAAATGCAGCCTTGGTGAGCAGACGAAACTTCTTTTAAAAACATTAAAAATCTTACCGTGTCCAAACTTTTGACTGGTAGTGTACATGTGTGTAAAAATGTTTCTAAATGCTTTATTTACTGGTATTTTGCATTATTTCTTATTTTTAGATGTAATAATTCAATGTGACAGATGCAACTTGTCTGTTATATATATATATATATATCTCTCTATCTCACTTTAAATAAATTAAATTATAATTAACATTTTCTTAAAAATAAACAATATCTCAGTCTATCTTCTAGCCTGTATAGCTGCTGTGCACGAGCGGATACGTTGATTGAGCGCGCAGCGGCATAGACACTCGAGCGTGTCGAGCACACATGCCTTTTTCCTAAGACATTGTGGAATGTTTGTAGTTCAATCAGATATTTCAATAGCAAAGAAAGTAAAATGATCCACATTGACGTTACTTGATGGTAAGGGGGGGAGAGAGAGAGAGAGAGAGAGACACAGACATTTTTGATTTCTGATTGCTTACTCAGCACACACGAAACTGTTGGATTAAAACTAAATTGCAGCCCAAGTAAAAACATGAACTGTTACATGATTTATGTATAACAAGTGGTTCCCTACATTATCACAGGAAAATGTCATGTGACTACTGTGCCACTGCACTGGAGCGGCTCTAAATGTGCGCTGTAGATGGAATACAAGAACAGAACAGTAATAGAAGCTTGTACAATACATTTTAAGAGGCATAATTAAGCATGAAAACATCTATTTGCTCAACTAATTAAGCCAATTAATATGATTCATACTCTTTTGGTTTTTCTACCCAATATTAAATAAAATATTACATTTAATTTTTATGTAAATTATTATATTTAAAAACTACAAATGCAATGAAAAAACAGCTATCGGTACTCTGTATCTACCTTTCCTTCTGGCGTGGTGTTTTCTACCCAGATTTCATCACTAGTCATACTTGAAGTCGCTCCTGGTGATGGAGGCATTCCAGGCGGAAAGATCATACCGGGAGGAGGAGGCATGTTTCCCATGGGTGGGGGCATGAACGGTGGCCTCTGTGAAAAAGACAATCTTAAACTATTAGAGACTGAGAGAGATTGGAGACTATCAGAGATTGAAAGTAACATTAAGTGCACACATATGCACACACTATCGTATTTTTGCATTCATTCCTACCTGCAGGTGTGGGGGTCCAATGGGTGGGGGCAAAGCTCCGGGTGGGGGTATGGGTGGCATACTGGTGTCAAACGGTGGTCTACCGAAAGGGGGTCTAGGGGGTGGTGGGGGTCCTCTCATCATGCCGAAGGGCGGAGGTGGGGGTCGTAGTAACGGAGGAGGTCCTCGTAACACTGCGCTAGGTGGTGGAGCAGGGCTACGAAAACGTAACACCATACTGAGAAGAAATAAATGACAGTAATTACCAATATTATTGGTATGCAAAACCACCACTTAGTACAATAAAAGCTGAACAACAAAATTGTTGTCTAGTATCTAGCATCCAGTAATAATTTTCTAGATCCGTCCCTGGTCAGATGCTAATGGCATGTTATTTTAATATACATTACATTAATATCTGTAATGTAAAATATAGAAAGGGATGTGCTTGATATTCCGATTTATTAAAAATAAATGGTCCAAATAAATCATGAAAGAGACATGAATTCAGTACTCATATGCTGCATTTTGAGGCTTTCTGTGTAAACAAACATGCTGGATAGACAGAGAGCTGGATTTCTATATCATATTACTTATTCTACTGTGAAATAGTCCAAAGTTATGGTAACGATATGGTTAAACGTAATGGTTTGGTTTACGGTTATGGTAAAACGTAAGACGGTACTTAGATTTCAAAACAATAAGATTTCACTTCTACTGTTAATGAAATTTTGATAGGCTACATGGGTTTCACTACAAGATGGATAGCCTTATTGTTATAAAATCCAGATGGGTTATTACAAGTTATTTTTATGGTATGCCAAAAAGTGTTTACTTTTAAATGTGATTGTTGGTACATTTTACCAGTATTTACCATAGTTTCAATACAAATATTTAAATATGAAAACTATGCAATATGAAAATTATTTTCAAATAAAAGCATTTTCTTTATAAAATACATGATTTGGTCTTCAAAAAGACTTTTTCCAAAAGGTACATCTTGAAAAAGAGGGGGTCGTCTTATAATCAGGGTCATCTTATATTCAGAACAATACGGTAATTTGTACTTGAACCCAGTTTGTTATATTAACTTATCCTATTTATTCATGAAATAAAAAAAAAAATAATCACTGTCAGGACAGATAATAATTAAAGTGCTTAGAATAATTTTTTATTTAAAAATTTGCAAATTTATATGTAAAAAGTGACTGATTTGAAAGGTTATAACCTATCTTGGTCTGTCATATCTTTCATACATTGTTGCCCCATTAACAAGCTGCACAATGAATAAACGTGTCTTAATTTTTTAGTATTTTTATACAAATTGTTTTTTCATGAATGTATTTTAAGAATACAAATAGTAATGTTTTTATTGACATTTTACCATATTTAGCACTATACACAAACATTCACTTTTATTTTTTACCATCTAAATGTTTAGATTATATAAACTTTACTTAAACAGTGCAAATAAAGTCTATGCTTTATACAGAGAAATACAGATCACCATTTCCCTTTCTCGTTGTGCTGTTTTTCCAAACACCATACTTCAAATAAAGACGCCACTGTATTCATTCTTGAAGTGAACCAAATTAGCTTTTGGCTGCTGGTGATATGATTGACTGTTCAGGACTGCCGTACTGCCTTGAACTTGAGCACACGAGTACAGAATGACTCGTTCAGCAGACTTGCTGATCACGACCACTAAACAGCACTGTGAGATCCAGTGAAAAGCGGGTGCAGAGTTGTCCCATAAAAACCACAAATCAAATGCCTTGTGATTTAAACTAGCTTATATAGATCAGTGGTGATCTATACTGTGTATCAATACTGCAGAAAATAAATATATTTTACATCTGCATTCCAATTCAATCTAATACTACTGTCACTCAACTCAAGCTACTGTCAAATGTGCACTTCTAAGAGACAAAACATTTAATACTAATTTGTGGAGAGTTCACTTGTTTTGCAAGTGTTTGTCATGTTCTAATGATAAAACCACAATTAGCCTAACTGTGTGGCTCTCTAAGCAGCAAAAATCTGGAAATAAATAAAGATTTCACATTTATCGTGATAATTATCGACATCGACTGATATGAAAAATTATATAGTGATCATTTTGGCCATATCTCCTACCCCTATAATATAGTGCTCCAAACATGAACCAGCACCGGTATGCATACATGTTTCATCATGTTTTCTTCAAATGAAATGCGCAAATAAGGACACTGATACAGCAGTATGTCTGATCATGAACGCAATGACACGAATGATTATTCTAATAGACTGTAAGCTGAAAATTCAAAGAATGGGCAAAAAAGTAACTATGCCTTTATTCTTTGTGTTAAACTGATGTGTCATTTGTTCAGAGACTATAGTAATGAAAATATTAATTCTTTTAAATGTTCCTCCTTATTTTTCATATAGACCAATATCTCTGCAAAGTGTTAATGCTGATTTGTAAGAATGATTTAATTAAATTAAATCTGTTCATTATAGTCGTTAGTAGTCCCTAATTATAAGATTCTAGGGAGTTTGTTGTCATAGGGTTATATTTTTAATATATTGTATAATTAGTGTGTGTATAATCTGTGTTTTATTGGTTGTTTTCACCCCTCTTCCCATCCTCTACACTGCCATTTTTCCACAGCTTTACATGCCCAATTCTTGAGTCTTTTTCAAATCTGAGGTGTGAACAACCAGTGCCAAAACAGGGGATTTCATGACACGTTAAAGGGTTAGTTCACCCAAAAATGAAAATAATGTCATTTATTACTCACCCTCATGTCATTCTACACCCGCAAGACCTTTGTTCATCTTCGGAACACAAATTAAGATATTTTTGATGAAATCCGATGGCTCAGCGAGGCCTGCATAGACAGCAATGCCATTCAAATTCTCGAGGTTTGAAACAATTCATGTGGGTACAGTGGTTCTATCTATATAAAGCGACAAGAATACTTTGTGCACCAAAAAAACAAAACAAAGACTTTAACAATATCTATATGGGCCGATTTCAAAACACAGCTTTTAAACACTTCAGAGCTTTACGAATCGAATCAGTGAATTGGAGTGCCAAAGTCACGTGATTTCAGCAGTTTAGCCGTTTGACAGGAGATCCGAATCACTAATTCGAAACGAAAGATTCATAAAGCTCAGAAGCTTCATGAAGCAGTGTTTTGAAATCAGCCATTACTAAATATTGTTTAAAAGTCATTATTTAGTTTTTTTGGCGCACAAAAAGTATTCTCGTCACTTTATAATATTAAGATAGAACCACTGAACTCATATGAACTGTTTCAAATATGTTTTTAGTACCTTTATGGACCTCGAGAGTTTGAATGGCATTGCTGTCTATGCAGGCCTTGCTGAGCCATCGGATTTCATCAACAATATCTTAATTTGTGTTCCGAAGATGAACAAAGGTCTTGCGGGTGTAGAACGACATGAGGGTGAGTAATAAATTACATTATTTTCATTTTTGGGTGAACTAACCCTTTAAGACACAACTGACTCCTTATAATTATTTAGTTTCATAAAAAAACAACCCCCGAATCTCATCTGTTTTCTCTAGTCAGTGCTAATTTAAACTATTTTAAACTTAAATTAAAAATAATTGAACTCAAAAACAGAATAAATGTGTCATAAAAAACTACACAAGCCTATGGGCTAAAGTTAGCAAGCAAAGCCAGGCATAGCTAACACGTCAGCTGCAAACAAACCATTAGTTACTAACAGAAAATATTCACGTTTTTGATTAGTACGTTGTTCTGAATGGTACAGTTTTGCTTAGCTTGACTTTTCAAGTGTGAACTATTCAAGCAAATAAATAAACGGTGAACGTTTACGGAGCTAGCAAAAATGCTAACTGTGCTAAACTGCGCAGGCGGAGTTTTCCACCACTCACACTATAACACAGGCCGGCTACATAGCTAAGATATAGATAAGCACCGACTTCTGCATGAATCTACATCTAGCGTTATCATACTGGCTCTTGACGTGTAGTTATCTGACCTGTTCTCCGCGAGTCCAGCGCTCTCTCCATCTATGTTCTCCGCCATCTCTCCAGAAACTAAACAAACACACACTTCAGCTCAACTTCCTGTTGGTGAAGCACTTCCTCACACTTTCCTTTACGTTATTGGCTGGATGGTCATTAAACCCTTTCGTTAAATACTTTTAAAGCATTACTGGATCATAAAGAGGAATAAATAGATGATAGATGATAGATAGATATGCTGACTATGGTGGAAATGATTGGAACAGCTGTGAGACAGTGTAATTTGTTTAAAGTTTTATATAATTTGTACACAATAAACATTAAAATGGTTTAAGTTTTGTTTAGATTATCGTTCTACACATAGCAATAATTAATTTTATAGTATTAAAAGTGTGGGTCTGGTAGGGTAAAGCAATTAAATCTGTGATACACCACTTGAGTGGCATTTACAAATTATTGGCAATCATGTGATAAAGAACCTATCATGGAAATTACAATACAATTCCAAAAAATCATGACAACTTCTAAAGTCAATATACATTTTTTTTTTAGTTATGTTTTGTTCTGAAATATATTTAATTGGCTAAAACTTCTTATTTAGTAATGACATTTTACTGAAGAAAAAAAAATGTATTGGAAATTCCTTGCTGTGAACACAGCTCATCCAATCAGAATTCAGAGATCTGTTTCATAACAGATACTGCATGTGTTCCATTCCTTTCCATTCCATTCATGAACATGCAGATGTTTTCAAAGCTCACTCTGTTGGGTAGCACTGCGGTCAGTCACATGGAGGTTTGCAGAGAAGATACAATGAGGAGCAGAGATAACTGTTAGATCAAGAAATGTTTAATGTAAATTGTTTATTTTAAGCATATGGTGATATTTCTTGATCTAAAACTACATAAATAAAAATCACAACTCAAATGCTTGATTTGAATATCTCTGTCAGCAGCTTTTCAAAAAAATAAATAAATGTGGCATCCATTAAAAAATACATGGCACACACAAATGCTGCATGAAATACTTTATTTGGTATAGTACTCAATACTGAATGAAGCATGTTGGGAATTTTTCTCTAAATTTATTTCAGTGCATTCTGGGATTGTCTTAAAAGCACAATTGACTTAATGTCGCCTTCAATTTTAGCCAAAATGTGGCAGCATAATTTTACTACCTGCTGACAACCTTCACTTCAGAGGGAGGAAAACTATAAAAAGTCTTTCTATATGCAAAAAAAGGGGGGGCAACAACAACTATTTCATTTATTTTTTTGCACATCACATCTTCTATATTTCATCTCAAGCAGTCACATTTAGCAACACATGTAGCAATAAATATATTTATAATGTCTGGTAGTAGGGTAAAACAATTAAATCTGCAATACAACGCTTAAGTGGCGTTTATAGATGAATGGCAATCACAATCTGTTTCATAACAGATACTGCATGTTTCTCATTCCCTTCCATTGTTCATGAACATGCAGACACTCCTGAATGCAGGAAATTCAAAACATTTTTTTTTTTTTTTTTTAATTTTAATAGAACCTTAAAAAAAAAAAAAACACGTCATGAGGGAATATTCAAGATTCAAGACAGACAGCGCCTCATGCCTCTAGTCTTCATAGTGGCGTATGAAGTCAGTGAGATGGCTAGAATAGCTTGAATATGGGATGGGTCTGTGAGGGAAATAAAATATTGGTTTCAGCATATGAAAAGTAGCATTACAAATCTTTTCAATTATAAAATGTTAATTTGAGAATTTATATTCACACACAAAACAAAATACAATATATGAAGGGGATTTCAAAGCTCACTCTGGGTAGAACTGCGGTCCAGTCATGTGCAGATTTGCAGAGAAGATGCAGTGAGGAGTGCAGTGAAGACACCTTGGTAAGGTAACACGTTGTTGCATCTCCATGGTTTGGTTCATGTTGGCTGACAAAAGTATTTTGAAATGTTTAGGGTGAAAAGTAATTTAGCTTCATATCATGTTTAACCACCCAATCCAGAGTATTAAAGGTGCAATATGAGTTCTCAAAATCGTTGTTGAACACTGTTGATATTTGAAATCAATCCAAACAAACACACCCCTCCCTTCAGTGCTCCACCCCAAAATGCACAAACATGCAATGCAAGAGTGTTTCTTTTATCATAGCAGAAGCGAAGCAAAATAATGCTTTGCGAAAAATAAAGCGAAGATGACAAATGAACTACAAGAAAGCACAGAAAATGAACATACAGTACACATAAGTATACAAGCAAGATTTCATTGTTAGTCGCCAGCAGAACAGCAGCTTCAGACAAACAATGACACTCAAAATCAACATTACTCACGTATGGAGCAGAAACAATGCAATATCGGCGCCGTTTTCAGGCCTTCCCGCTTAGGTTTCTCCAGGGCTGGAAAGCTTTTCTAATATTAACGTGGGTCCTAAAGCTCTTGCCTGACCATAACCCTTCTTTTTCCTGTGATATTCTTCTTGAGCTTTTCTCTCATCTGCAAGTTTGTTGTGGTGCTCGCTCTGATCCACTTTCAACACCGCTTTTAACCCCGGGGTAAAAGAACGTTTCACACTTGTAATTCAGATGTGGCGTTAGCACTGCTTTTTACCCAGGGTTATGAAACCCTGCTCTGGAGCAGGGTTAGCACCACTTTTGCGGCGTTAACCCCACATTATGGTGCCAAACTTGTACAGTGTGAAACTATGCAGTGCTTAGCAACAGACAACCAATCGCGTGCCTCATATTTGTCTGCTTTGGACAGTCACGAAAACACCGCGCATTGTATATTTGAGAGGAAAAATGTCAAATACTGACAGAAAATGTGAGTGAAGAAGAGACTGTTTCATTCTTACCCTTATAGTCCAAAATATCCACTCAGTATAAACTCGATAGTATAGTCGGCAATATGAGGATGCTCAATGCTAAAGTAAACAGGTTGCAGGCTGTGTTTATCCAATCAATGACGCTGACACCGCAAATATGCAAATAAGAATGTTAACCCAGGGTTTAGGAATGTACAATGTGAAACGTCAGTTTAGGAATAGCCATAATTAATTGTTAACCCTGGGTAAATTATGAGCAGTGTGAAACATGAAGCAAGATAACCCAGGATTTTGTTTACCCGGGGTTTAGAATGACCCAGGGTTAACTATTTCAAGTGTGAAGCCCTGTGTATGCGTATAAACCTGAGGTTTACTTTGGGCTAAAATGCCTCACTGTAACCTTGCATTTTGATTTTGTTCATAATTATATTTTGTGGTAATCAATGTTAGGCCACAAATGTGGTCAAATGAGCTTAACTTGTACTGAACCTGGAATATTCAAGACAAGGACACAAAGCAGCAGAACCTGGAGAAATGAGTCTGCTCTGCCCTGTGATGTCTCCGACTGATGTCAGGGGCTCTGGGTAAGTGTTAGATCTCTGTGCCCATGTCAGACTGGAGAGCGAGGAGTTTTGGGTTGTAGGGATGGCCGGTGCTCCTCTGGATGCAGAACGCTTCTTTGGTCGATAGACCCAATCTGTGTTGATGCAGAAAAATGAGAAAAAAGAAATCTGAAGCAGTTTTAAAAAAGATTCTATGTATGCCTTTTAAAGTCCTATTATGCTTTTTTGGATATTACCTTTCATGAAGTTTGTAATACAGCTGTTTGTGAATGTAAAAGGTCTGCAAAGTTTTAAAGATCAAAGTACATGATAAATTAATTTAAGTTTTATTTAGAGAGACTGAATCCTTTATCACAGTGGTTTTCAGTCCCAGTCCTGGTAGTCTCGCGTAGCCAGACCCTCAGACTGACGGCAGAAGGTCTGGACTCCATCGCTGCTTCCATTGTCCAATGACTGCCAAAAGGAGGTCTGACAGATACAGTATGTAAAGCAACCAATCATGGTTCGTTTTGTCACTTGATGGTGTATCTGGTGAAGAAGCTGTCAGCGATCAAAATATTGATTTTGAAGATGTTGAAAATTATAGTTTTGAGAATATGTTTGAGATCGCAAATATGAGCCAGATGCTGAATGTACTGGGAAATGAGCTCTGACGAGGACAGTGATGATGGTATAAAACATCTGCTCAAACCCATGCATTTAAGGGTTAAAAACAAGTTTACTGCAACAATGGCACTGCAAACTTCACATACTTTTGATCCTAAAAAGGCTCAGTGTCACAGCTGTAAACACGATGGCTTTCTTCTTCCATGAGGGGGTTTGGCCTCACAACAGCTTTGTTTCCAAGCGGACCATTAATGAACGTGACACACACATCTCCTGGAAATCCTGTAGAATTCATCCAATCAGATGACGACTTCGAAACTCCCAAAGTGTTTCACATTTTGTCTGCCATTTGCATCAGACATTCAGCCAACGGTCTGTGAGGCTGAGACTATGGTCCTGGGGACTCCAAACACTGCACATTTTGTACGTCTCTCTCATCTGACACACTTCAATTCAGTTTATGGAACTCTCGAGGTGATGATCTGAATCAGGTGTTAAAGGTGCAATATAAAGATTTCTGTCCGCTACAGGTCGCTAGAGGCCTATTCAAAACAAAGGCGTAGCTTGATGACGGCAAGTTTGAGCGCGGAATCTTGGGACATGTGGTCTTCACATCACAGCCAGTGGAAACAATCGGGATAGGACTCAGGAAGAAATCATGTTCATGGATGCGATTATTAACGTTACTGTAGTATGAAGCAGAGCAGGACCGAGTGTTGTGGGAGCTGAACGAGGCCGCTGGAGCGATTGCACAACACGCCGCGAGCAGCGGAACTTTTATTATGCAACAGTCGCCAACGCTTTCGCTTTTCCGGTCATGAGTATGAGGTAACACAGCTCCGTTTATCATATTAGATACATTTGAGTGTGTTGAAAATTATGTTATAACATTACTCTGTGCGTTCGCTCTGCGGCTGCTGTGAGACACTTGTTACACACTGCAGTAAGCTAGATCGATTTTAGAATATCAAAATAAATGCTGCATGGCTTGTGTTGATAAATGGCATGGAATTAATTTTAAAACATATTGTATGATGGAGAAAATTCTGTTTTACTTTTAGATTTAAACAATAAGACTAAACATGTTGAGCTATATAACAACAATTAGTTTTCTGTCTATAAATGTAACCAAACAGTTGTTCCTTTGTCTATTAAAACGTGTAATATATTAAAGCGTCTTTGGTGTTTCCATGGTTTCTACAAAATAAAACCAGAAACCAAGGCTTTATTAAGCCCACAGAGCCATCTGGAGTACGTTTATGATGGATGGATGGTGGATGGAGGCACTTTCTTCAGCTCATACTCGTTGATCCCGATCACTGCCATTATAAAGCTCGGATGCGTCAGGATATTTATTAATATAACTCCGATTGTGTTCATCAGAAAGAAGAAAATCATATACACCTAGGATGTGATGCTTCAATTTATATTATGAGAAAATCTGTGGGGTTTTTTAACCTTGGATCCATATAAACCTATTGTAGGAGACCTCCAAAACAAAATTAGGAAGCTTTATTATAGCATAATAGGGACAATTTAATGTCTTTAAATCTTTCCACATAACTTACCTGGGTACTTCCGACTGTGTTCTGCCTTGATTCTACGTGCTTCCGTGTAGTATGGCTCCTTCTGCTCTTCAGACAGTTTGCTCCATTCCAACCCCAGCTGGACACTGATGTCGCAGTGGCTGGCATTAGGGTTGGCCTTAGACAACGCAGGTCGGTGAATCTTTGACCATAATATGAAGGCATTCATGGGCCTTTTGACAGACACTTTTTTGTTCTGAGATCTTGCCGGCTCACTTTCTGCTCACAAAAACAATTCAAACAATTCAGTCACTGACTGAACCAATGATCTTCCTTTTTGCTCTAAAGCTAAAAACACTGATCTTGATCGCATGGACCATGAAACGTATAATAATTAAATGTACCATTTACAGTTATACTTTAAAATGAATGCTTCAAATACTTTGAAATGTAAAGGAAGAGAAAGTCGCTTTTTAAAGTTCTGGTCCAGAGGACATATCCCTTCGTCCACCTACCTGCTCCTGGAGGAGTCTGAGGGAAGTTCAGCCCTTGTGAATTGACTTGCTCAGAAGCCTCGCTGATTGGCTTTCGATTCATTACAGGTGCCTCGCTGATTGGCTGATGGTATAACATTGGAAAAGGCGCCATGATAATTGGCTGATGGTTTACTATCGGACAATGAGCATGGCTGATTTGCTGATTGTTTACTGTCTGAAAAGGTGCCATGCCGACTATCTGATGGGTTTCTGTAGGAAAATACGCCTGGCTGATTGGCTGATGCTTTGTTTTTGGGAAAGGCGCCTCACTTGACAAATTCCAGTTAAATGACTTCATTTCTTTATATGAGAAAACCTGAGAAATCTTTAACGAGGAAAGTTCGTGATCTCTCATCTCCAGTGAATCTTGAACCGAGCGATTAAGTGGAAATCTAATCCTGTCAGCGGTGTCCTGTTTAATCCCAACGTCTCTTCTCAATGACCTGTCTTCAAACTGTGGTTGATCTTGTCTGCGAGTCGTCAAGCTGTTAGTTGGGTCACCGACTCGTTGAGCTTTGACAGCACAGACTGTGACAGGACTATCAGGTTTAAAAACGCCATTTTCCGTTTCGGCACGTTTGGGTACCGCTTCATCAGTTGTTAAACTTTCTTCAGCTCTTCTGAACCTCAGCCTAGCTCTCATTTTGGGATGCCTATCTATTAGTTTGTCAGCTTGTCGTAACAGTAACGGTCGCGGAATGTTACACACTCCTGCATCCTTTAAAAAAACAAAAACAAACAACAGCCATCAAAAAGCACGAGACACTATTATGACCACACAAATACAGAAAAGAACACTTTTTTTTTTTAAACGTTAGAAAATCGTGAATTGGTAAATTTCCATTCGATATTTATTCCAAATTTTATCAATATATTGTGTCACATTAACCCAAAATTTAAAAAATAAAACAACAATAATAATTATTATTATTGCTGTAGGTAATAGTAAATATAATAATTATAATATTACTAAAACAGTTATTAGGGTAAAGTCAGCTGAGCAGCCCTTTCCAAAATTCCACATGCCCTCTTAACTTTCTAAACTAAAGCCAAGTGCATATGCTTTTCATGTTTTTATATTTGATAAATCTGGCTTTATGGCTCATATAGGCCTACTATGATATAAGAGCTCATACTTGGGAAGGAAAGAAAACAATTTTATTCACAGGCCCAAAAGGAAGGGGAAAAAAAATAATAATAATAATAAAAAAAAATAAAATGCAGTTTGGTGCAGATGTTATTTTTATGTCCCAAAAGTAAGATCAAATTCTGATAGCTTGTAATGTAAATCAGTTATATTTTTATAGTATAACGGATTTAGGCTACATAAAACGCGTATAAATAGCAGTTGTTATTCACAATAATAAGTCATAACAAGGTGATATTTAAAGACCAAAAAGCTCTGTAGTTTTAATTGTGGGGGCAAAACTTAGGCCTATAATGCAGTGCAATAAAATGATGATTGAGAGATGTACAACTAAAAGATCCTCGAAAACCAGATAGATCATGTTTAATACATTTTAGCATAAATTTTCTAAAAATGATGTATGGATAATCTAGTAAACCTAAGTTGCTTCAGTTCAGTACCCTGATATAGCACACGTACATCTCGGTGGACGTCTGTTTGATGTGTGTTTACATCTGGAAGACGTATTTTTTAGTGTGTTTGCTCATCTGCAATAGCCTACGTCTATAGGACGTTTCCAGTCAGATGTCAAATAGACGTTTAGAAAATGTCTTTAAGATGTTTATGATTTAGAATGCATGTAAAACTGACATCTTGAAGATGTTTATCAGATGTTTGTAAACAGCAGATGCTTTAACTTTATCTTTAACAGATATCTTGCAGACGTACGTGTGCTATCTGGGTAAATGTTCTTGAAATAATAGAAACGGCCATCTATCAGAGGGCAGGATGTTCGTGTTGATAATTTACAGACCTTAAAAATGCACGTATCAAAAAAGATACAGTAGGCTTTATAGGGTTAAGTGACTCACCCTGGAGTCGACACTAGAGGGAGCCACAGGACAAGACACTTGAGAGCTTCTACTGTGGAGAATCAGAGACCATAAAAAGCTGTTTTTAATAATATTTTGAAACATATTTGGTTTCAATAGAGGCATTAATCACCTCTTTGAATTGTAGTACTACCATTAAAATGATGACAACACCATTTAAGTCGCAAAGACAGTTTTTGATGAAATCGTTTAATGTTAAACAAAATTTTCGAGTACAATAAAATCAAAAAAATTAAATCTGCAAAGAAACTATAATGAAAGAGGCGCTCAATCTTCTGTTTCTCTTTACATTTGCATAAACTAAGGAGTGTTTACTGAATTCACCCATGTCTAGAACAATGCATTTATGCACATGATCTCTCTGTATAATGTTAAGTATTAAAATAAGAAACTAAACCCCTATGGAATAAATCTAAATAGTAATAAAATAAAGATTTGGTCATTTGGAACATAATGCCTCAGTGCCTGATGGAGGACTCCTTGTTTGTTTACGTGTAAAGCAGCATATGGGAAAATGGACAAAACCAAATGTTTAAAAGAAAAAGAAAAAAAGTGACAAGTAAACTTCATTTGGGGTTCACGATGCTTCACGATTCCATAGCCATCATACAATCCTGTGACATACATTTCATAATTGTAACACTGACCCACAACAATGCTTGAAACTGTAAAATCGACATGCAAACAAAGGATATGACTGTAATTATGAGGCATTATAAATACCACTTCAAGTAGTTACTAGAAATGTGTAACACCACTCCTGCTACCACCACCAAAGCACTTGTTTGTGCGGCTTCAGACAAAAAATGCTTCTCAAACTCGGTAGAAGAGACCCCTAAAAATCATTCAAGCATGTAATGGCTTTCGCTTTTCATGTAACACAGTTTTGGATTCATAGTACAGTTAATAACCTTCATACAAATTTGTATTATTAAAAAGGTGGCCATTTCACCGGTAGGCACACTTCAAATTTCGCTCAGGCAGCTTGCTACACGAAAGTACTGAAACTATATCTACAGATATAGTCTGTAAAAAAAAAAAAAAAAAAAGTTGACCATATTCATCTAAATAACAGATGTTGGAGTGATAACGGAATATAAGGAGTGACAAACTGTAACAATTCAAACCGGAAACAAAAACAATAGTAAATATTAAGGACCTGTGGTAATTTGTCCTGTCTTATACCATCTGAGAAGTGAGTAAAATAATTTATTTTTTGCACACAGAGATATTTACAAATTCAACCCTTTCACGGTCTTTAAATCACAGCATGAGTAATGCAAAATATGAGGTAATTTCTGAAATCAGATGTATTTGAAATGGTGAACGGGGCGAAAAAAAAAGAAAAAGAAGTCTGAGGTTTCTGTTATGAAAATGTACCAAACTGCACACAGTCACCTTTTTTTTTCTTTTAAAAGTATACAATATGCTTTGCACCATTTACAACAAAAAAATCCACCTTTCGATTATCAACCCCACATGAAATAAAAGCAGATTCTTGTGTGTGTGTTGTTTTCTCTGTATCTGTTAACGTATATGGGCAAACGATTGAGAAGTAGTGACACTGGCTAGTTTTGTCCATTTTACTGGATGCAGCTCCTTCTTTTGAGAAGGTGTATTTGGACCGTTAACCCTCTTAGAGTGGATCACCCTTCATTTCCCAAAGTTGCCAAAGTTTGCAAAGGCATCTTGTTTAGGTTGCACCATGGCAGGGTTCATGCCCTGGCCAATACTCATGCTGGGCATGCCATGGGCACCTTGTAGGCCTATTCCAGCAGGCACCATATTCATGCCCAGTAGTCCTTGATTGACAGGCATTCCTCCAATACCCACAGAGCCCATTCCCATGGTGCCTGTCGCCATAGTAGGAGGCATTCCCATGCTCATTGTACCTCCGGCCATCATGGGGTTCACTCCTGCTCTGGGAGTAGCTGCTGAGGGCTGGGCATTGAGTGTCAATCCGGCAAAATTCTGGGTGACCATGTTCAAGGGTGGCTGAACACCTAAATGAGAAACATATTATATTATTATAAATTACAGTTCTTGACACAAATAAATAATACATGCAATTTCTTATCACTGTGAGAGCACTCCAATTAGCAGTGGTGGACGGTATTAATCGAAATTAACCCGAAATCATGCTTACGGGCCGGGTGATTATGAAATCATAAAGGCTGCGATTATTTTATGCGCAGCTTGTCAGTGAAGCACGGCTCTGTGATCAGTAGTAAATGCTGCTCCTTCTGAAAGCACTGCGAGTTTGAGTCGCTTATAACATGCATTTGAAAAAACAAACACCACATCAAACATCGAACTTCCGCAATAATATAAGCCAGCTGAAAAACTTACGGTGAAATGTCACTTGTTGGTGTGTCGGTATCTTCAATGTCCTGATTAAGCCAGTATGTCCACCAAAGCTTTTCCAGCAGCTAGCGTACTTTTCCAATTGTTTTCACTGGGAGCGCCACATTTTTTAATGCTAGGAGCATAATGAGGTAGGGCTGGATGATTAATCGGAAAGTAATCGAAACCGAAATTCAGAACCTCTAACGACGTAATTTTCCCATGTCGGTTATTTCGGTTTTTTAATCCTGTTAATACTTCCCCCCCTTAAAAACATACTACCGTGTGTGTAGCCACGTGTCTCCGTCCCGTCCAGTCAGTGGCATAAAAGCAACACAGAGGTGAACGCCGGTTCAACACAGTGATGGCGCGCGAGCGGTGAGCCTTGCGTCTTCACTAAACTTTGTCAGTTGTATTTGTTTTAAGGTTTGCCAGTTTGGACATTCAAGCGATTTTAGACGATTGGATGTATATTATTTCGAGCTACCGTGCTCGCGCAGCTGCATTGTGGCACAAACACTTCTACTTTTGAAGGAACTATTTACAACCCACAGCTTGACAAAAAATATAGAGACGGTATGACTATTTCACACACGCAATCACTCGTACTTTTACTGTACTAATTTATCTTTATCATATTTACAGTACAAACCTTGTCAGTGAACTATGAGGGCAAAAAACAAAAACAAAAAAACAAATAGAAACAAAATAATCATTCATTAATCGTAATCGAGGTAAAATGTTCAATTAATCTAGGTTTTGATTTTATAATATTCACAACATTCCAAAGCATAATGTCATACTTTTTACTGCACTACGTTTCATATTACATTTCATTTAATACTTAATTACATTAGAAATCTAGTACTTTCTTACTTTTACTCAAATAATTAAAAGTTTTACTTGAGTACAAGTAAGAAAGTACTAAATTTTTATTGTACTACATTTTTATGTGTATTTATGAAATGTAGCGCAGTAAAAAGTACGACATTATGCTTTGGAATGTAGTGAAGTAAGTGTTTTTCTTTGGAAAACTTTTAAATTTACTTGAATAAAGTAAAAATACTTCACTACTGTCAACCTCTGCATTGGATTGACATTTTTTTATATAAAAACAACACAGAAACAAACTATCTGTGAAATGAGATACTAGTAACACTTCCGCTCGATATTCCGTATCAAGCAAAGCATCTCGAATAAAAAAAACGCTGCACTGCCAAAGCACCCACAACTAGGCGTTTTCAGCAGAGCGCTTAGCCTTTTAGCTAGCTAAAAACGCTTTGGTGGACACGTGGCCAAACAGCATCAATAGTGTAATACTTTTATCAGAATATAGTCACTTAAATAGTCAGGCCTTGGTAAGTTAATTCAAACTTAAGACGACATCAAAAAAAAGATGCGTCCCTCAGTGTTCCTCTTCAGCAAAATTCAATTCGACCATCAGTTTTCACACTTTGTGCTGAAATCATTGAGCTTGCGCTGCACTGATTGACATCTTCTGTGATTAAAGGGAGAGCGTGGTGCTCACTTTCTGTGTAATTCATTCACAAGAAAAGTTACTGTTTTTCATGAGATTTTGTGAGTACTTCATACTTCACCTTGACAACATTTATTTTTAAACCTAGTGAACCTACTTCCTAGTTTCTAGTTTAAACCTATTTCCTACATCTTGAAACGTTCTGTTTTACAAATGGGGACAATCTGAGAAGGATGAACGAATAATGTTTTTGGTCATCACATTAAAAATAACATTTAAAGTGCTGGAAAAATGCAGACAGTGTTTCTTATTCCAACGCTCGCAGTAGCTTCAAGTCTATTGCAATCAATATATATATATATATATATATATATATATATATATATTTTTTTTTTTTTTTTTTTTTTTTTTTTTTGGCAAATTAGGCTAGTGTGATAACTGCATTAAAATATGAATACAACATTAAAAAGTCAATCAATAATGGTTTTGTGTCGATGTACAGCGAGTACAGAACAGAACAGTTCACCGGAAATGCCCAAGCTGGCTTAACGAAAACCAGGAAGTAACCATGCATATGGTCAACTGTCAATGTAGGGTTTAGTGTTATTAAAAAAAAACAAAAACAAAAAAAAAACAAAAAAAAAAAACACTTTCTAACCTTGCTGTATCATGGTATTGAGTGTGGGCTGTGTGGGCTTGGGAGGATTCAGGCCTGCAGACAGGAAATCCAGGCTGATGTTGACACTTGGGTCTGACCAGGTGGCAGGCATTGATATCTTCCCCCCTGACTTCTGTAGTCCCATCTGCTGGGGCAGTAACGGACCCCCTATTGTCTGACAAAGAAAGAGCAGCAAGTAAATTACTGTAATTTATAGCTTATGATTACAGTGGAATATTTTTTTTTTGATAAATAGTATTCATATTGACTGTATTGCAGCACCTTATTTAATATTAATATTTCAGGTGACATCTTTTTTATACAACATTGATCCACTCATTATACCTATAAAAGTATTGATGCTTATATGGACAGAGTGAGAACACAGTGGAAAGATAATGACTACAGAGGTCAATGAAGGACAATACTGGATCAGCATCATGTATCCATTTAACTCAACCCACGTCTGAATGCCTGATTCACCGTGTTTTACTCTGTTCCAGACGTGCAAACCTTGGGCATATATTTTGTTTAATTCACTTCACTTTGCTCATGGTCATTTTCCCAACTCACCACCATATTTTTAAGTTATTCAACATATAAATCAGCTGTGAAGAAAACAATACATCATGCATTGTTGATGACAGGGATGTGAAGTCATTGGAGTGAAAATGGAGAAAAAAAAAATGTTAAAATGCAGATTTACAGTTGATTTTAGCTTGAGGATCCAGGGAAAACTCACCCTGTATATATATATTTTTAAACCATTAAAAAAAAAGAATGTTCACACTGTTTTTATAAAACCCATTCAATATGACTATAAAACAATAATAATAAACTATTATTTATTATTATTATAATGTTTAACTTTTATAATTTAATAAAAAATTATACTATTGTATAAAAATAATAATATAAAATAATGTATTACTCCAGTAATAATACCTTTGTGCTGCCAAAAAATGTAGAATTTCATAATAATATTAATAAAGTAATAATAATAATAATGTTATTATTATACAGAACCACAGTAAAATGGTTTTCAGAAAATGGTTTGGCAGAAATCTAGAGGGAGAAAAGACACAAAGCAGAAGTAGCGACAGATCTTTTCTTCTGCATTTTAATATAAATATTAATTATAAAAAAGAATTTTTTTTTTTTTTTTTTTTTTTAAATAAGTAACGCAAGTTACTTTGTTTTCCCATCTATTGACTGACAGATCTCCTGTCCCCATGTTGAGAGAAATCTCGATCAAGGTGCAGAGGTGTTGTGTGCGCTGTGTGAACATTAAGATTATAGTAGTTCTAGACTAAATGTGAGCTTTTACTCATCTCACTTGCACAAAAACAGATTCACTATTCCTCAAGATGAATAAAAACAGTGAAATGCAAACTCAGAATATATTGTATTACGTAAACCTGTAATAATTAAATGTTACATACTTAATGCATTTAATCTCACTTTATTAACCAATGTCTTTGCTGCTGAACTTCGATGATCCAATTCAACCATACTAATAAGCAAAAATGACTTTAGATAAACATTACATTAATTGTTTCATTTTTTTTGTTTTTATTGCTTAAGTAAGAGTGTTGAGTGTTCTTTTCCTGCATCCTATTCTGAAAGGTTTGTTTGAGTTGCGCCCTCTACTGTAGAGGCATGAATTTGCATTTCCTTCAGCCTTAGTTACTTTTTAGGGAGAAACACAATATTGTAATGCATTACTTTTATAAGTAACTTTCCCCAACACTGCATACGTCACCGGAGAGAAGTCTGTCGTTTTCACCAGAAAGTCCAACTCTTTTCCTGCCAGTTTTTTTTTTTTTTTTTGCCAGCATTTTTGATCATTTTCACAAAACTTTCACTGCCCCCAGAATATTTTGTTGTATGATTATCTGAACATGCAATATTTCAAAAGAAAGAACAGACCCTCTACTTTTAAACAACAACAAAATCTATTCTAGCTTCATGCATGTTTTTCTTAACATTTGAATGTGGTTAAGTTTAAGAAAAAAAGCAACATTTTGAGCAACAAGTTGAGAAAAATCATATTTTTGTGAAAGACTACGTCTGGATCGTATTCACAACGATAATTAAAACGTCCATCAACAGTCCCAAAGCTTGCACAGTCCTATAGCTCGTCCTAGGTCAACATTTCATTCGGTAACATTAGGCGGTTTTGATTTATATGCTGTTTAATGTTGATGATCGCATTATTTTTCATACGCATCTGCTTACATGTGCTATTGCTTATTTCTGTTTCTTCGCCTGTGTTTTGATCAAGAGATTCAGTAATCTTTCAGAAGATGTGTAATAGCGCCCCCTACCGCATAACAATGAAAACATGGAAAGCCGGAAAATTCCGTCAATGGCAGGGAAAGAGTTGAGACATTTTGATATATAAATAAATAAATAAAATAAAATAAAACATGCATGAATTTTGTTTACAGTAAAGCCAGGTGCACACAGTATGATTTAGTCCTTTACAGTTGTTGCTTGTCATACTATACGAATATCATCCCCACTGTAAGTTATGTCACACTGTAGGATCTCAGATGTCATTTATGTCAGACTGTAAGACAGTCGAGCCTCGTTAAAAACAAACGTGCACAAGAAGACTCGTCCGTGACACATTCGGTGGCGGTGAGCTGCATTTACATCCAGGATTGAAATAGTAGCTAGCAAACTATTATTGAAAAGAAAAACAGAAAAAAATGAAGATGTTATGTGTGGAGGAAGTGGTGGTTTGTTGTTGTCGCACTTATTGAGGCATCATGTTCTGCTCTCCTATTGGTTTTTGATTTGACTGTTGTTGTAAGAGAAGCCACACTGCAGGACTGTGCGTCAAACCTGACACTGGCAGGATATCATTGTGGGTAAAATATGATTGCAATGGTCATTAATCAGCTGTCAGCAATCAACCAAACTAGAGATCAAAAATGACATATATTTTAGCCTAGGGTCAGAGGAATCTTTTACGATTCGCAAAATTTGTCTCAGACGACCAAATCATGGCCAAAATCGTACAATGTGAACCTGGCTTAAGATCTATAATATTCATTTAGAAAATAGATATAATATTTCTTTGATGACAACAGTGCAAGGTGCTCACGCACAACTGAACACAAAGGCGTCACCAGATTTTTGCATCGTTTAGAGTCGCAAATCGTACCAGCATGCTTTGAGGTGTGTACCTGCTACATAAAATGAGTGCAGAATGGCACATTTGCACTTCTGAGAAGTGTTTCTGATAAAGGGAACTGGAGCTTCAGGTCTCTCCGTTTACCTGTGATCTGGACAGAGGTGTGGTTGCGTTCTGCGGGCACATGCTGAAGGTCATGCTTTGGGATGAGCTGAGGCTGCTGTTGTTGGGGGCCATCAGGTCAAAGAGGTCAGCGGAAGGTGGTTGGGTGGATGTGGGTGCGGGGGCGGGGGCGGGCGGAGCGGGTACGTCACTGAACAGGTCTGGGATGGCAGACTGAGCAGCAGCAGCAGGAGGACTGGTGGAGGAGAAGGCGTTCCAGTCACCAAACTCACCGTTACCAGTAGACAGCGAACCTGAGGAGACAGATATATTTTAGGGGTGTAACGTTTCTCTGTAAAAATAAAAAATAAAAAAACGAACCATCTGGTTCTCCACCTAAATCTGCAACCCATCTATAATATGGTTTATTGAGAAGATTAACAACACATAAAACAGACAGACAACAGAGATCGGCTAATGTACGTTTCTGTCAGTAGATACGCATTCTGGCTTCCCAATACGTTACAATAGCGATGATCAAAAAAGGTGGACAAAACAGTCACTCTTTGTAAACTTTGTTCAATAGGAGTGCCGAACCGTGAGTAATTTGAACCGTTACACCCCATATATATAAAAAATATTAAGCAGCACAACAACTTTCAACTGTGATTATAAGCAATGTTTCTTGAGGCCAAATCAGAATGATTTAAGCAGGACCATGTGACACTGGAAATTTAGCTTTGCCATCACAGGAATAATTTACATTTTAAAATATATTAAAGGTGCCCTGGAATTGAAAACTGAATTTACCTTGGCATAGTTGAATAATAAGAGTTCTGTACATGGAAATGACATACAGTGAGCCTCAAATGCCATTATTTCCTCCTTCATATGTAAATCTCGTGCGTGAAAAACACCACGGAAAAACAGGCGAATCTCAACATAACACCGACTGTGACGCAACAGTCGGGATCATTAATATGTACGCCCCCAACATTTGCATATACCATCCCATGTTCAAGTCAAGGCAGTATTAACGTCTGGAGCTGCACAGTCCAATCATCAGATGTTCTGCAGGTATCGTGAAGCCATCAAGCAAGGACAATAGCGAAAAAGGCAGATTGATCCATAATAACTGTTCATGATCCATGATCTCATGATATATTAGGTGATATTTGTAAATTGTCTTTCTAAATGTTTCGTTAGCATGTTGCTAATGTGCTGTTAAATGTGGTTAAAGTTACCACATTTATGTTTCATCATGTTTCTTACTGTATTCACGGAGACCAGAGCCATGTTGTTATTTTTATTTTTTTAACCCGAAAACGCTTGTAGTCTGTATAATTCATAAACGCATCTGCATTCTTATCGAGTCTCTCCAACTGTGCGTAGCTTTAGCCACGTTAGCCGTCGTGCAGCACTATAAAACTCATTCAGAATCAAATGTTAGCAAACATCCACAAAATACATGTCATACTTATGTGATCTGATATGCTGCATCACGAACAGTTATATTGTGAACTTCAGTATTGTTTATGCAATGTTTATTGTGAGTCGTGAGCTTGGGGGCGGGGAGTTCGAGCATTTAAAGGTGTACACACCCCAAAACAGAGCATTTTTAATGCCACCCCAAAATAAGCAGTTAAAACATGGTATAATAAAAAAATCTATGGGGTATTTTGAGCTGAAACTTCACAGACACATTCTAGGGACATCTTAGACTTATATTACATCTTGTAAAATGTCAATTCTAGGGCACCTTTAAAAAATAGAAAACATTCATTTTAAATTGTAATAATATTTCACAATATGTTTAATTGAATTTTAAAGCTTTTAGGGAGGAACGAAAGTGCACCGATGTGAAGGAAAGAAACGCACTAAAAATCGCACAGCAGTGTTCTGCTGTCATTTGCTGTCGTTGCAATGTCTCCACAAAGACGTTGCAAATTTATTGTCCTTTTTAGACACCTGGTAGAACTGACAGACTGGGTAATGTAGTGACGAAATTTTAACTGCGCACATAAAAATCGTCTTGCAAATTTAGCGTCATGTGATCGGCCTTTATAGAGACCACCGATCAAACTATATAAAGCTATTATCAACCGATAATATTGGCACCATACATATATATATATATATATGCAGGTTTCTTCAAGCGTCTTGGAGACGTTGCCACAGTTCTTCTGGATTTAGTCTGTCTCAGTTTTTTTCTGTTTCTTCATGTAATCACAGACAGTTTCTGCATTATGTTTCTGCATAATGTTTGCACCACATGACATTTATATATTACACTATATTTATGCTCACATACAGGTTTATTATTGATTTGTGTTAATTCTCCTACTGACATGGTCATTGGTCCACCGTTGCGTGGCTATTTATGAGACTGGATCCTGACACAAGTACACACTGCTCTTAAGGAGTGAGTCTCTGTCAGGGGAGATGGGGCATGGATGATGGGAGCTGACGTGTGTCTGTGCTCATAACACTCAGCAGGTAGCTGCTCCATCTGGACCCCTCAGTCACTCATCAATATTTCACTGCGTCGTGTGTTGCTACTCCAATCATATTTCAGACAAGCCAACAGAATTGTCATCCTACTGCCCACCAGCAAAGTGACACTCGCTCTGCATTGAGGTGAGGCCAAGAGAGGAATGAGAATGATGGGAAAAGTCAACCCAAGCCCACCCATTTCTCTCTAAAGTGGGATACGCTGAATTGCTGTAATAACTTACTAAATGCTCAAATGGCACAAATCAAAAATCATCCACCAAGCACGAATGGAGCATAAAATTGGCTTTGGCCAGTAAATAAAATACAAATTCAGGTCAAAGAGATGCAAATGTACCCTGAAGAAAAGCTACTTTTAAAATGGAAAATTCTCCAAAACATACTTCCATTTTTTTCTAAGCACATCTGGACCTCTTGTTTGAGTGTTCAGATAACACTTCACATTACTACATGTCAGTGTTTTGTTAATGAGACATTTGCAGATCACCAATTATTATCAGGTGAGGCAAAAACATAATTTTGGTCCCCGTGCAGGTGTGTACTGCATGTGATCTTAAACGACGTGCAGTTGGATCACACATACCAGCAGCTGACGGGAGACTGGCAGAGGCAGCAGGTGAGGAAAAGTCGGCAAAGTCTCCAATGAGATCTGAGCTTCCAACTGTAAACAATCAAGATGACGCATAGTCTTTAGAAAGCAATTCTACAATATTATTACAAGCATAAACAGGACAAAATATATGAATACCTACACTCAAGTTTCAAACGTTTGGAGTCGGCAAGATTTTTAATGTTTTTGAAAGATGTTATTTGATCAAAAATACATGTTATTTGATTAAAAAAAAAAAAAAAAAAAAAAACTGTAATATTGTGAAATATTACAATTCAATGTTTTCTGTTTTAATATATTTACAAATATAAATATATACAAATATATTTTATAATTATATATATATATATATATATATATATATATATATATATATATAATGTTTTATTTATTTATTTATATTTTATAATTTAACTTAATAATTTAAATTACAGCAAAGCTGAATTTTCAGCATCTATACTCCAGTCTTCAGTGTCACATAATACTTCAGAAATCATTCTAATATGCTGATTAATCAACGTTGAAAACAGTTATGCTGCTTATAATTTTTTGTGTAAACCGGGATAAATTTTTTTCATGATTCTTCAATGAATACAATTCAAAAGAACAGCATTTATTTTGAAGATTACTTCTGTAACATTATAGATGTCTTTACTGTCACTAATCATCAATTCAGAGTATCTGCAGGTATCTGTGTTTCCAATGTAATACTTTAATACCATTTTTAAGACCCTTCCAAAAAAAAAAAAAAAAAAAAAAATGTTAGGACCTGCACATCACTTCCATCAGCTTCAATGCAAACAAACGAAATCACCCTGCTCAACAGATATATGGGTTTATAGATATATTAGTTTTATTAAGTGTTAACAATGAGATTATGTGGCTTTTATAATAAATTAACACTGCTTTTGTCATTTTTTACAAGATGGACAAAATTTGTCACCAAAAAAGTAATTTGGTTTAACCAAAATTTTGGTTTTACCGAATGACACTTTTGGTTATACCGAATCATGATATTTAAAAAATGCTAACAGGCTGATATCTAGCTAGCTAGCTAGTTAGCTTGCTATCTAGCTAACAAAAGAACAATCAAACATTTTATATTTAGTACAAGTTTTTAAAATATTACATTTTCCATGTTTTATAGCGGTTGTACCAAAGGACCTGATGTTTCGGGATGTGTATGAGCAAGTGAAAACATGAATTTTTTAAATAGTTAAAAAAGAGTTAGTTACATTGCTTCACGACCATGTGGTCCTTTGTGGGTGTCTGAATGATGTCACATCCTGTCACATGATATTGACCACTTGACTTGATCCAAAATGGTCCCTTTATATTGGTTACTCCGAATGACATCAATGATATTAATTTTTCCAGACATTCTTTCTCATAACAAAGCAATGACTTCTACACATAATTTTAATACCATTTTGCACTATGTTAATATATGATGTTATAAAATAATGCCAGAATAAAAAATATATACATTTATTACATTGGAAGATATTCACAAATGAAGTGGCTGTATTGGCCTTAATTGGACGGTTAAACCAAATGACCTTTTGACACTTCAAAATCTTTAAAATACCTTTATATGTAGGAAAATATAATTAAAACCTTTTGGATTAGATAAAAGAGATCTAGTTGTACTACCTTACGTACTTTGAATGTCATATCTATTGTTTTTTACGTCGTTGACCCAAATACAGTACAAAAGAACAAATGGAGTTTTTTTTTTATTTGAGGATACAAATAATAATATAACAAGATTAATATAGTTTTGTTTTAATTCACTTTTATGCATCAGACTGATTTCACGATTTCAAAAAGCACAGAGCGAAAATGAAATTTAAATCTTTACTGCTGCATCAATTCGGTTGGATTTTTAAGATCTTTGAAAAGTGGATTTAAGACATTTTATGTTAATTAAGGCCTTATTTTTACATTAAGGAATGAATGCATCTTTGCTGAATAAAAGTAATACTTTTTAATACAAAATGCATTTTTCAAGGTAGAAAAAAAAAATCTGATTTATATCAAAATAATAATGTCTGATTTTTTCTATCGTGACAATGCAGAAAAGTAACAACCGGTCTGGATGCCTGACTAGAACTGAAATGCACAGGTAAACACACGTATCCATCCGCATACAACGCAATTAGGTTGTCACAAACTGGCTGCAACAGCTCGTGACCTCCTGACTGATCTCAACAGACACAGCTGTTGGGCTGGTGACAGGATACAGAGGGACAGCAGCATCTGTGCACCCATCTCCTATTCGTTCTTTCTCTCCCACACACACAACTCACACCCATCTGGGGCACTTAGATGCCTCTGTCTGCATCTCTGAAGAACTTCTTCCATGAATATGGCTTTAAAAGCCACATCAACTTTTAGGGGAAAAAAAGTTTCTCTTTCAGATTTCAGTCTCTGTATGGAGGAAATTGTGCTCAAAAATAAACAACAAGCAAGTAGTAAAAGGATATGCTCCACACACACTGAGCTGTGGTATCTATACAGGAGGTTTGGTTTCTAATCAGTTTGTGAGTGGTAATAGTGATGCTTGTAGCAAAAAACATTTTAAATGTGGAAAATGCAACTGATCGGGACTTACCCGAAGACACTGGTTGACCAGAGCCAGAGTCCACCATCAACAGGTCTGCAAGTCCTATGCTGGATGACTGACTCACTGATGCCTGAAAAGAGAATAAAGAATGTCATATTTCACTTCTACCACATGAAGGCAGCAGAGGCTTCCTTTTGCAACCATAATTACCATCACAGAGAGGACTGTATAGGTGCATTCATGTATTTTTGTTAGATTTTTCAGTCTACTGTACAGGCACCTTCTGCAGTGTCTATGTAAAAATCAATGTAAACTACTGGTTGAGTTATTATGGCTAATACAAATAAATATTTATAAAATAAGATGGTCAATGGCCAATATAACACCAATTTATTACAAAAAAAAAAAAAAAAATTTGAGCATTCAGGAAGTTATTACAGCAATTCTTTATTATTATTATTATTGCTAAGGCAAATAAAAGGTAATAACAGCAAGATATTATAAGTAATTTACACCGGAATTTACATCGTAATTTACATCGTAAATGATACATGCTTAAAATTATGAAAATTAAATGATTGTTTATTTCACAATATTTAAACTATTATTATTAATATTATTATGGCCAATACAAATATTTCTATATAAAATAAGATGGCTAATATAACACCAATATACAGTATTACAAAAAAAAAAAAAAAAAAATTCAATTTCTCTCATTTCAGCATTTAGGAATTTATTACAACAATTTATTATTATTATTATTGCTAATGCAAATAAAGTTAATAACAGCAAGATATTATAAATAATTTAACCTTTCGGAAATGATACATGCTTAAAATTATGAAAATTAAATTAATGCTTATTTCACAATATTTAAACTATTATTATTATTATTATTATTATGGCCAATACAAAAATATATATATAAAATAATATGCCCAATATAACACCAATATATTTAAAATAATTCAATTTCTCTCATTCGTGCATTTAAGAAGTTATTACAGCAATTCTTTATTATTATTATTATTATTATTATTATTATTATGGCTAATGCAAATAAATATTTATAAAGTCAATAACAGCAATATATTATAAATAATTCATCCTATGGGAAACGATACATGCTTAATTATGGAAATTAATTTAATGCTTATTTCTTATTATCTAAACATTATTACTATTAATAAGAAGAAGAAGAAGAAATTGTTAAAGTCCCCATGCAGTCAATAATTTTATTCCTTAAAACACATCTTTGATAATCCATGGAGCCATGAATATGCAAATTAGTCCCGTCTCCATTCAATCACACCAGCTCGGACTACCTGATCCACTCTGTCAACAGTAGTAAACGCTACATGATGGCAAGTGGAAATACTGGTTTAATTCAGCCATATTTGAACCAGAAACTGATTCAGAAGAAGAAGAAGAAGAGGAAGAGTGAATTATACAGGCTCATCTACAAGTCGAAGTGTCAGAATAGTAATGCGTTTTATGCATCGTTCTCTACAATGTCGGACACATAACGGTAATTGATATGATTAGCCTTTGGCTTGACTACGTTATCAAACAGCTAATAATGTGTTGCTAATGTTACACAAACCACATTCCCGTTCACCATTTCAGAGTCAAACAGCTGTCTTCTAAAAATCAGCATCCTTAGAAACACTTTGGATGTCATAGATAGTCAGTGGAGAAGGGCATTTGCAGTAGTATATAACATATAACATCTATCATATACAGTGCTCAGTGTAAATGAGTACACCCCCTTTGAAAAGTAACACTTTAAACAATATTTCAATGAACACAAAAACTATTTCCAAAATGTTGACAAGACTAAGTTTTATATAGCATCTGTTTAACTTATAACATGAAAGTAAAGTTAATAATATAACTTAGAGAACTAAATTAGGGTGATGCAAAAATGAGTACACCCCACTGAAAGTCTCTGGAGCAAAGCTAAATTTTAGACTACAAATGTCTAATTTAACAAGAATTCAACCACAGGTGAGTCTAATTATTCATTACACAGGTGTCCAGCAGACAGATGACTATAAAAGGGTGTTAAAACCCCTTCCCATTTCATGCTGTCAGCAATGGCACCACATGGAAGAGAAATGTCACAAGACCTGAGAAAGAAAATAATTTCTTTACACCAGAAAGGTGAAGGCTACAAGAGGATCAGCAAAGCTTTACTTATCAGTCAGAATACTGTAGCAAAAGTGGTGAAAATTTTTTAAAAAAGATGGAACTGCAACCATCTCACAGAGACGTCCAGGTCATCCACGGAAGTTAACACCTCGACAGGAGCGTCTTCTGATGAGAAGGGTTGAAGAAAAAGCGGCATGCAAGTTCAAGGCAGTTATCTTAAGAAGTACAAAGCCAAACTGAGGTGACCATTTCCCATGACACAATACGGTGTACAGTGCAGAGGAATGGCACGCATGGGTGCCGTCCACGAAAGAAGCCTCTCCTAAAGCCCAGGCACAAAAAAAGCCCGCCTAGATTTTGCCAGGGCCCATGCTGACACAGATGAAGACTACTGGGACTCTATACTCTGGAGTGATGAGACCAAGATAAATGTTTTTGGAACTGATGGCTTCAAAACTGTATGGCGCCGCAAAGGTGAGGAATGCAAAGAAAAATGCATGGTGCCTACAGTGAAACATGGCAGTGTCCTTATGTGGGGCTGCATGAGTGCTCACAGATGTACTGCTCTATACTGAAAGAGAAGATGCTACCATCACTCCGTGCCCTTGGTCGTCATGCACTTTTCCAACATGACAATGATCCTAAACACACATCTAAGGCCACTGTTGGATTTCTGAAGAAGAACAGGGTGAAAGTGATTCAGTGGCTCCTGATCTGAACCCAATCGAACACCTATGGGGAATTCTGAAGAGACAAGTTGAGCATCACTCCCCATCCAGCGTCTCTAAAAGAGGTCATTCTTGAAGAATGGAAAAATATAGATGTTGCAAAATGTCGCCAACTTGTTCATTCCATGCCTAGAAGACTTAGTGCTGTCATTAAAAATCATGGAGGCGATACAAAGTACTACATGTAGTAGTTTTTGTTGTGAGGTGTACTCATTTTTGCATCACCCTAATTTGAGTAAAACTGAAAAATGTGTAATCTAAGTTAATTATTAAGCTTACTTTCATGTTATAAGTTAAACAGATGTTATATTAAACTTAGTCTTGTCAACAGTTTGGAAATTGTTTTTGTGTACATTGAGATATTGTTTAAAATGTTACTTTTCAAAGGGGATGTACTCATTTACGCTGAGCACTGTACATAATTTACCCGCTATATTGCTATATGTACCCGATTTTTCCTACACCTCCTTTGTTTCTGACGCTGCCTTATAAAACGTAGTAGTCCAGCGACTTCACATTGTCTTTAAGTTGTTTAAAGTCGTTTTATAATAGAGCTTTCCATTTTATTACGTACCATTTACAGCAGGATGAATTTGGAGGGCAGTATTTTACCTTGTTGTTGTCAGCATCGGGACTGCTTTTGCCACCAGTGTAATGAGCAGCTGCGCCCAGGTCGACGGTTTTGGACGGGACTCCGCCGCGTTTGCGTGTGGAGGTGGTAGTGGTGGTGGAGGTGATTGTATCTGTGTTCTGTGTGATCTGGACACTCTTGGTTGTTACAGTCTCTTCATCATCCTTGAACTCCGACTTTGCAGGACGACCGTTCCGTGAAACTCTGTCCTCCTCATTGTCACTGCAGGAGGAGGCAAAAACTAATAAAGTATCTTGTCAAAGGGGCAGAACTGTGTTAGTTCATATAGGTGGTTTAATTCAAAGTACATTTCAAAGCATTAAAATCAGCATGAAATGAAAATTCACCTATTTTCTAAATGCATGTTATTGATCTTATTACAATTCACTTTGTAATTCTTAATCAAAATGCCATAACTTGATCCAGACATCTCTCTGGTGATGTATGCAGGATCCTCCTAACCCCGCCCCTTTCTTATAATTGACAGCAAGCTCACATTCAGCCAATCTGCCTCATCCAATCAACAAACGATGGATAGAACCAAGTGTCCATTCCTAAATTTTCTGATAATCCTTTTTTTACACTCGGATGTATGTCACAATACATAAGAAAAGATCTGTCTCTATTTCTGTTTCATAGCTTTATCAATTCAATAGACTGAAAATTCAGTACCTGATACGGTCTGGCGAATCATCTCTCTCCTTCTTGCGGAATTTGTTGATGGTGTCATCAATGGTGCTTCCAATTTTGTCACTTATCTCCCCAAGTTTTTCACTGAAGGGGAAGCTGCTCTTGTTTTTGTCCCAGTCCTCATCCCATTTGCTTTTGGATTCGGGGTCAAATCGTTCTCCCGCTGAGAATGTTGATACAGAATTAGTTAGGTGCTGAATTTATTTGAGATATTTAATGCTTCAGATAGGAATTCAGTAAGAATGAACTTAGGAAGATAGCCATTTATTGCCTGTTTTCAAAGGATAATAAAGCACAACATTAACTGCAGCAGGTAAATAGTGCTCACTAAGGTGCAAACTATAATATGACTAATTTACATAGTGTGTTTTGGGCTGAAAAGAATGACAATGACTTTAATAAGACAGGTTTTTGCGTTAAAATATCACATGCAAAAGTGATTCAATTGTTTAAATTTTTCCCATTGATGGATTTGCACATACACGCATTTCAAACTTTGAAAAGTGTGGAAAATACACCTGACTGAAAAAACTCAACCAACTTAAAAGTATAACTTAAAATCAAGCTGTCTACCCCCTCTGACCCTGTGGTATTTTTATCTTTCACAACCAAAAACAAATCCATTATTAGAATGCCATCAATAATTGGAAATTTGAAACGGTAGAACAGCTAATAAAGGAAGAAATCTGAGCAGCAAATCAAAGCAGAAACCAAGCACGATCTTTTGACTTTGTAACACAAGTAACATCACTAATGACATGACAAGGGACATGGCATCTTGACTTGATTAGACAGCTCTAAGAGAAAACATGTAATACAAAAATCAGAGATCTGATTATTTCCTCTAACCTGATCATAAACATCACCAAATGATGCAGTGAGCAAAGCTGAAAAAGTGATAGCCCTGAAATCAAAACAGCTCTAATCAAAAGATCAGTTGTGGGAAGAAGAGAATCCAGGGGGAATTTTTCCACACTATGCGAGAAAACTTCAGAGGACCTAAAACAAATCCCTGTGGGATGCCTACAGTACAGAGAGGAAGCAGCTCACTTTTGGGGTCAATCACAGTTTCAACAAATAAAAAAAAAAAAATGTCTCAAAATGACCTGGGACCAAAGGGAATTCCAGGTTTGTTTGATTACCAACTAACCCACTGGGACCAATCACCACAACGTCAAAACGCATTTAAGGAACAAAAAAAAAAGTACCTGATAGAAAGAACTATCCTGCTGAAAGCAGCAGCAACTTGGCATCTCTTTTTTGTGAACATCAAAATTGTATATGATGCATGTATTAGCTTTGATGTCTAGAAAATGTTTGCAGAACAGTCTTACACCGTGCCCTAACCAGACACGATGCAATAAGATTCCAACGACAAACAATTTGTCTGTCCACACCAGATGCGATGCGACGTAATCAAGTCAATCAAAAAAAATCACAGCGAATCAGAACAGCACGTGGGCAGGCTCTCTCAACGAAATGGGTAAGTACATAATCAAATTCATGAATATTACATCATTTTAAAATTATTAAAAATACATACTGAGTTACTAAATAAATTTTTGGTCATAGAATACACTTGTCTGTTCACAATGAGTTGACAGATTGAACGTTCTTGTTTCCTTGTATTTATTTTGAAGACCTGAGGTGAATTGTATATTGTACGGCTATAAAAGACACAAAAATGATATTCAAACTCACAATAGATGCTTTTAGCATTAAATAAAGCACATGAACATTACCTGAGATGATAACTGCCATACTTTGTGTTGTTGTTCCAGCTGCAAACATCGCAGAAAAACAGAAACCGTTTCTAAAATAGAATTGTCGCCTGTTGCCATCGTGGCTGGTTCGGACAAAAACTCTGATTAACATGGAAAATATACCTTTTATCGCGTGTTGTGGCATGGCGTCTAGTTAGGATATGGGTTAGTATACTGATATTAAATCAGAGCAGATTATCTTGGCATGCGTTTGGACCATGTAAACTGGCACAAGTTGTTGTCGGATTATCAAATCATAAATGATGCAAGCATCAGCTTTTTGCCCATTTTCCCAGTAATGTCTCAAATAACATTTATTACATTTTAGTTTGCATGTTTAGGGAACAACAATCAGTTTGTTCAACCAGCGGCAGACAGCAAGAATATCTGGGAAACCTTTTGATAAACAGTTTTCATTTTTGCAGTTCCATTATTGTCTCTAGTGGTTGTAGAAATCATGCACTTTCAAATTTAGCAACACTCAAATTTGCTACATTTGATCACTTACAGTTACTTTGTTTAAAGCCTCCCATGCTGTCAGAAGATACTCCAATGTATTTGTCTTTATTCTTCTTAGCCTTCTTCCTCTCCTCACGTAACCGGTCATCATCCTGAACAAACTCGACCATTTCTTTCACCTTCTGCCGTACATTAATGCCCTGGTCCTTCCCATTCTCATCTAGTAAAACAGAAAAGAGCATGTCAAGTCACATGGAACTGTTTGGCCCATTTATTCTTGTTTTTGCAAACCTCCATTAGATACAGTATGAAAAAAAAAAATGTTGGTAGTAAGGACCAAACGTCAGAATGTGACTCCACACAAAAAGTTCAGTAGTTGATTTTTTTTTTTTTTTTTAATGCCAAAACAGCTGGAACACTTGGAACTTTTCTATTGAGACTGATCTCCTACAAAAGTCTTGGTAGGCTGCAAAATTATTTCTTGTTGTTTTCCTCATTAAATATGAATTGAATACGAATTCAGAAATACAATGGTGTAAAGGCAAACCTTTTGGGTTGAATACCGAAATGAAACTAAAGCTACTGATGTGCTAATGTTCATGAATAGTCTCAGTAGATGATTGAAAATGTGTGAAAATGATGAAAAATTAAACAGAATAGCTTCTGGAAAGACACAGATTCTTTGAAACAAATTTAGAACAAGGCAGAGCTTTAAATAGCTACAAAAAAGGGAAAAGAATCAGACACCTAACACCTCAAGCACTGACTATGAAGCTGTAGGATCTGTCATTCATGTTACTGCTTTGTCATTCACTAATCAGACAAATGCAGCTTAATAAAGATGTAGTAACTTCAGAAAGAATTTAGCACTTTTATTTTCACATTTTTGTTTAATTCATTTATGAATACATTTATTATTTCTCCACAATGAAATATTGACATTTCTCTTGTACAAACAAGCTCTAAAGTTGTTCCTGTTGGAAAGCAAACCCTAGAGCATGAGGCTACGTCCAGCATTGCTTGACATCTGGGATAGTGTTACCTGGGTATTGAGCTATATTTGGGTTATGACAAACAAAGCACTGTTTTCAGGCCAACGAGCTCAAATTTAATTTCATATTTCCCTCTGCAACAGTATCAAAAGACTCGTTTGCTCATATTTGCCCATTTGCACACTGCTTGAACAAAGATTTTCACAAAGTAGTTCCCTTTAATGTGCCTCTAGTATGCTTTTTTTAATATAACCTTTCATGTAGTGCATTATATAGCTGTTTGTGAATGTAAAAGGTCTGCAAAAAAGTTCTAAAGATCCAAGTGCAGATAAATTATGGTCTCCCAAAAGAAGGAACCGATGTAAGGTAGAAGTGAGTCCAGTTAGCCAGTCAGAAAAGAGAGGCTTAATGTTTTTCTTCCACAAAAACAGGATAATTTTCATAGCTATAACCATACCATATTGAACAGGTAACTGTATCTTTGGACTAAGAGACTCTGACCAACTAAGAATTGCCATCATTGGGTCAGGGAGTAAAACACAGTTATAGACCTTGGCAAACAACTGGGAAATTTCTGACCAAAAACTGATGTCGCGTAAGTTAGGCTTGTTTCATAAGTTGAATATGGAAGGCATAGGGCGTAGCATAAGCATTTTGAACTGCGTTACACTTTCTTCGTAAGTTGAATAGAGAAGGCGGAAAATTAAAGGGTTTTTTGACCATGGATGCATGTAAGCCTATTGTCGGAGACCTCTAAAACAAAAATAGGAACATTTAAAAAAAGCATAATAGGGGTACTTTAACCTTTTAATCATTTCATCCATTTAAACTTACCTACAAAATGATAATTTTCCAAAGAACGCAGGTCATAAATATGTTCTCTGGCGCTGGTGACCACCCGCTCTGACCCGTTTCTGATGAGGTACGCTAATAGCAATAAGGCCTGCACATATGGAAGAGGGAGTTATTAGGGTATTTCCAAATCAAGCAGTTAAAAGTGTTAAATGCAGGATTTTGGGTGTATAATTCATACATTTACTGTAAAAGTTTACTGTTACACAGACAAAAATTTAGCTGGACTATTGAAAATTCTTAAAGTAGCCACATATGGAACAAACATTTCTTTGTGTGAAGCAATGAATGAATATTAGCAATAGGCCGGTATTTGGATTTTTGACTAAATACTGTGTAAATTTTGTACACAAATAAATTTACACTTAATTTCAGTAATTGTGCCTCATTTAAATGTGAAAGTATGATTTAAGATAAAAGAGTTTAACAAAGATGAGCAGTGTACTGTACCTTGTAAACTCTCCTCCAATTCTTCTTATTGTCTTTCAGCATTCTAGTCCAAAGCATGTTCATAACTTCAGGGAACTGCTCGTACATAAATGTGGATCTGCAGCATGAATAAGAAGTATTACAATGCCAAGATACTAAATAAATTACAAGTTTTTAAACCTTGTATTATGTTAATTGATAAAGTACATATTAATAATCCGAATTACTTCCAGCAGGAGATTCATCAAATGATGCCATGCCAAACTGTCTAAACAGAAGGTCTACATAAAATGCAGTGATTCTGAAATTGCCCAGTTGATATGCAGAAGCAATTTTGCTTGGTTTATTAAAAGCTATACAATCTGGAATGTTTTTTAACCTGTCACAAACAGGAATTTTACCACTGTCCAACAGAACAGCTTTAGAGATGTTTGTATATTTTGTATATGTTTTTCTAGTTTTTTTTTTTGTTAATTATTTGATATTTTTATGCATCATAGCAAATATGTTTGATAGTACTAACAGGTTTTACATAAAAAATTTTGGCAAACCATCCATCCTGTTTTTGAAACCTAGATGAGGAGGTAATGAATCAACTTTCAGCACAAGTCTAAGCCATGATGCAATGCAAATGAAATCATCAGCTATCAATGATGAGATCAATGTAATTCTGCAGTAATTGCCCTACACAAATGCCCTGCGGTAATTCAGAGAAGAGTCATTGAATGCCTGAAGACTGAGGGGAACATGCATTCCCCACACCACCCAGCAGGCCGAGCACTTACTTGGCAATCTCACCCATGAGCTGACCCGATGGGCCCCAGGGGTCATCATTGGTGGCTTCTCGAACCTTGGACTCTATCTCTGAGTAGTTCATCACAACATTGGTGCTGGGAAACAGCGAAAAACAGAAAACCACAAATAAACACCAGACAACCACACACAGACACACAAATCCATATATTGTTGCACATGGAGGTGTTAAACTCTCAAGCAGGTCCGTTTTGGTCGACTGATGTGTATTTTGGACCGACAGAAGAGAACAGGCTGCCAAAGTTTAAACATGTTCAGATGAAGCACAGTGTGAAAAACTGTACAGAGAGCTCTGTTTAGTGTTAAATCTACTGAGCAAGCACGTGACTAAACCAATTCGTTGACATTATTGTAGATCAACCTGTCAGGCTACAAGATTGAATGGTGAAGTTATGCTGGCCAAAGATATATGATGGTAACTAAGTACAAAAAAGCTTCTCTACAAACAAAACATACTTTTCAAATGTTTTCTAAAATCTGCCTGTTTAGCCTAACGGAGAGGTCCGACAGACAATTTTGTTCCGATTCAACAAGCAATGGACCAACTTGTAGACCAATCTTTGTGGTAATAACTAGCTATGAGAAAAGCAGATGACAAAGAAGAGGAAATTGGGAGTAGGGCACATCATTAACCGTTAATACTCATGTAAACTTGTTTTGTGCTATGTTTTCCACAAAACTTTAGATGTGAGGAAGTGTAGGAGGACGTGACAATGAAATGATGTGCCTTTATTTGGGATTGGAAATAAAAGTGCAGAACAGTTGCTCCTGTCTTCTGATTAATACATATTCAAAGTCAAATGGAGAAGTTTTAACTCAAGACGATCATGGGTCAAAGACCAGATTGACAATTTACCTAGAAATATAATACTTCAACAAAAAACAACTCTTTAACAAGTTTGGAAGAGGGTTTATAGACAGTATAATGCAAAAATCATTCCTTAACTTACAAAGTTTCCATTGCCTGAAAAACTACACTTAACAGGAATAGCTCACTCCAAAAAATTATCCTTCCAAAGTGATCTTTTTCTCACCATAATGTCATTCTTAACCATATGACGCATAGGAGATGTTTAACAAAATGTCCTAGCTGCTCTTTTATTTCAACAGAAGTGGATGATGACTTAATAGCTCCAAAAAGGACAAAAAAGCTTTGTAAAAGTAACTGATGTCAAGTCTTCTGAAGTAGTATAAATCAACCTCTGCCATAGATCTCAAATGTCAGTCAAATAAGGCTTCTCATATGTGTCAGGCCAGGTTTGTTGTCACTGACATCAAACTTCATTTGTTCTTGCATTTGAATGTTTTGAATAATGACTCACAAAGCTATCGTATGCCTTTAGAAGAATGCAGTCGCACATTCTTTTCCTGTACCTTTTTTTTTTTTTGTTCTACTCTGTAGTTTGTAGGGGTGTAAAAAGGGCCTGAAATTAACACTTGCCAAGTGCCAAATCAGAGTAAAAACTGGTGTTGGCGAGTATATGAAACCGTGTCAATTGCCAGTTGGCCGGCAAAATATTTATGAATTCTAAGAATGCAATATTGTGAGAACATGAACCCAAACAAACGTGAACAATGCTCGAGTCACAAAAGTTTAAGCCTTGCCAATTTAGTGCAAGAAGACACTAAAGGGTACACAATTCGTTACTCACATGGCATGTGGGAAGTTTTCTGTGCACAATAATCCAAAGCATGTGCCCAGAAATCTGCATCTCAGACAGCAGATATTGTGAGAACATGAACGCGAACAAACGTGAACAATGCTCGTGTGAACAACGCTCGTGTAACAAAAGTTTAAGCCGTGCCAATTTAGCGCAAGAAGACACTAAAGGGAACTCAATTCGTTATTCACATGGCATGTGGGAAGTTTTCTGTGCACAAAAATCCAAAGCATGTGCCCAGAAATACAGACAGTACACGAATACTGAATTGAGCTCTCTTTCACGTCATTCAAAAAGGGAAAGCGTAAGAGCTAGAACTGCAGATATACAAACCGTAAACAAAGCAGTGCTTGCTTATCATTTTCACATCTCGATTACCACAGATGGAATTGTATTGTAATATAGCTCCTTCTAATATGTCAAATGATCTGCAAATGGCACTGGAATTTTCATTTGTTGTTTGCTTGCTTTCGTCACTTCAGTTTTTCATATTGTGCACTGGTTTGCTAAGCTGAACAGCCGATCAGAGTGATCTCTCTCACTGAACGGCTCCATCGCAGATTCAACAAGCTCAATCGGCCAAAAAGCCACAGATGGGGGTCCAACTAGTGTCAATGGAGCAGAACTGCAAAAACTAGGCCCACAGATGCTCAACGATGGCCTGACTATGGCCAACTGTCCGCTTAAGGATTAGTTCACTTAAGAATGAAAATTTCCTGATAATTCACTCACCCCCATGTCATCCAAGATGTTTATGTCTTTCTTTCTTCAGTCGAAAAGAAAAGGTTTTTGAGGAAAACATTCCAGGATTTTTCTCCATATAGTGGACTTCAACAGCTACCAAGGTCCAAACTGCAGTTTCAGTGCAGCTTCAAAGGGCTCTACATGATCCCAGACGAGGAATAAGTGTCTTATCTAGTGAAACGATCGGTCATTTTCTAAAAAGAAAATAAAAATTATAAACCTTTAACCACAAATGCTCATCTTGCACTAGCTCTGTGATGCACCACGCATTACATAATCACGTTGGAAAGGTCACACTTGATGTAGGCGGAAGGTAGGGTAGGGTGAAAAACTCCATTTCATTTTCTCCTCCAACTTCAAAATCATCCGACATCATTGTTTTACCTTTTTTTGTAAGGGCTGTTTGACTTAGTCTTTGTACGTACTCTTTGTAGACACTTGCTTGGTGTTTCCGCCTACGTCACGTGACCTTTCCAACGTGATGATCGCATCGCAGAGCTAGAGCCCGTTGAACCCTGTTGTAGTCCACTATATGGAGAAAAATCCTGGAATGTTTTCCTCAAAAACCATAATTTCTTTTTGACTGAAGAAAGAAAGACAAACATCTTGGGTGACATGGGGGTGAGTAAATTATTAGAAAATTTTAATTCTGAAGTGAACTAAGTTCTAAAGTGAACGATCCAGTGCATCCTACTATTATAGCCAATCAACACGGACACAGCCTGTAAATCAAAGATCAATGCCGCATCATTTGATAACAACATACTTGAAATCAGAACCACACAACAACCACTGCAGAGGTGGCGCTCAGTAGAGGTTTAATATGCAAACTCTCAAAACAGCTGCAAACACTTTCCATAATCATTACTAATGTGAAAACGTGGCTTTTTCCGCCTCACTCTCACAATCCCAAAGGGCACAGAGGGTGGGAGAGTGGAAGTAAACTTCTGGAAGTTATTAAAGACATTCTAGTGGTGCTGGATGATGAGCAGGTGGGCAACATGCATCTCGCTGGAACGTGGAAGCAGGTGGTCTGGAAAGACAACGTAGCTGATTCACAATCATTTGAAGAGTCACAGAGCCAAAATCACGTCTGATCCAAATCAATGACTTCAGCAAAAACTGGCAACAAGGAAATCAATCCCGCTCAGCTGCGTCACTTTCAGGATTTGTGGGTGGCGGGGTCTTTCCAATGGATCAAGTTTGACTTAAATGGCAGAGCAAATTCAATCTGTAAACACTTTCAAAAACAAAACCTCAAAATTCCTCAAGTAATTCAGACTATTCAGATGGACGCAAATGCTGCACATATGGCCTCCATGACTGAAAGATGGATCTAATTGTGTGGCAGCTGGCAAGGAAGGATGTAAAGTTACTTAACCAGCACTTTTCCATAAAAAGCCACACATTCTTCTTCCAGCTTCATTACATCATGTACGTTAAAAAGGGCTTTGTGGATAAAATCTTTGGGCCTTATTAATGAAACGTAAGAAGAATGAATAAGATTAAATCACTCATGAATCCATTAGCGTGTAAAATGTCATTTAATTCAATACGTACAAATGCTTTTATGTACAATTTACAAACTCTCTCTGCTCATATTTTATAAATAAGACCTTTTAATCTTTATATATCTTAAAGAAAACATACATTTTATCCTTGTATACATTTATGTATTTAAAATAAAGCACAATTAATGAAAAAGTAGGTCATCTAACAGTGCTTTTATATTGCTAGAGTTTAAGCAACTACAATTTACAAGGTGAGATAATGCAACTTTGATTCTTTGGTTCTTTTGTTTTCCACTGGCAACTAGATCCAGTGATACATTTTTGTGATTTTGTTAATTATTTCTAATTTTAGTTATTATTCACTGCACTTTAATATTACACATCTGAACTGTAACAGTCATGATGCATAAGATAACAAAGGAATAATAAATATGGTACTTTGAATATGCACAATCATGGTAAAATTCACTGTTCTGCACTGGAAAAACTTGTTTGATACTGTAGAATAAGGGTCAACAAAAGGGCCAAGTAAAAGTATCCAAGATAAAGAGGATAAGGGGGAAAAAACAGTTTAAAATGCATGTGCCAAAGTAAAAAACAAAACAAAAAAAAAAACAAAAAAAAAGAAGAATAAGAAGTTTAAATTTAATGACTCTAAAATGCTACGTGTTGTAACCATCACAAATGCCCTGAATACACTGGCGTGATCATTATTTTCAACAAGTTTTAAAATGGGTCAGTGACCAATAATGTTTTGTGTAAAAAAAACCATAATGAAGATATAATTAATTTTGAAGTTTTATTAAGTGTCAACAATGAGATTGTGGTTTTTATAATCAATTAACACTGCTTTTGTCATTTTTTACAAGATGGACAAAATTTGTCACCAAAAAAGTCGGTTTAACAAACTTTGGTTTTACAGAATGACACTTTTCGTAATACTGAATGACGATATTTTCAAACAATGATATCAGGCTGATATCTAGCTAGCTAGCTAGAAAAAGGACAATCAAACATTTTATATTTAGTACGTTTTTAAAATATTACAGCATTTTCCATGTTTTATAGCAGTTGTACCTAATGGCCTGACTTGATGTTTCGGGACATGCGTATGAGCAAGTGAAAACATGAATTTTTCAAATAGTTAAAAGAGAGTTAGTTACATTGCTTCATGACCATGTGGTCCTTTGCAGGTGTCTGAATGATGTCACATTCTATCACATGATACTGACCGCATAACTTGATCCAAAATAGTCCCTTTATATTGGTTACTCTGAATGACATAATTGAAATTCATTTTTCTGGACATTCTTTCTCATAACAAAGCAACAACTTCTACACATAATTTTAATACCATTTTGCACTAATGTTAATATATGATGTTATAAAATCATGCCAGAATAAAAAAAATATATATACATTTATTACATTTTAAGATATTTTAATCACAAATGAAATGGCTGTATTGAACCTTTGGAAGGTTAAACAAAATTACCTTTTGACAAAATCTTTAAAATATTATTAAGGCCTTAGGACAAAAAAAAAAAAAAAAAAAAGACCCGTCGCGTCATTGACCCGAAATGTATATAATGAGCGAGTACATCATGAATCCATTTTCCAAACCATGTTTAGTCGTATCCTGAATCACTACACTTCACCTGTAATAAGTGTTTACATTGAATATTTTAGAGCGGTCGGGTCGTCACCGCTGCGGAGTATCCCAGTACCTGCGTGACTCGTCAAATACTTAAACAGAGAGAAGTAGCTCCGGCTACAATGTTCTTCCGTAAGACATGCAGTTTTGTTTATTAACCGCTAGAGCACCAAAAGTTATGGACTGCAGCTTTAAGAGACTTATTAGCCATTTAAAAAAAAAAATAAAATCAATAAATAATTTTAAAAATACAAACTAATATATAAATGTTTAAATCCAAATCACCAACCAGGCACAAAAAAATTCAAATTTATTAGCGTGACCACAATTTGGCTGCTTCAATGACAAGCAAGAGTTCACGACAGTGGGAGTGGCAATCAATGCGACTCGTACAGAGAATGCTGCAAAGTTGGTGTAAGATTACAAGGAAAATCTCAGGCAACTGAATAATAAATGATGTCGGTTTATGCAAGCAAGCGGCCTGTAGAGCAGTCGCACACACATAAATACATTCCAGACACACGTTACGGTGCTGTGCTGTGTACTGTGCTACACATATTTTACTGGAATATTCAATATGCACGAAAGACAAAAGCAGAAGAGGCAGGCTTTCTTTCGCACAAAGAGAAGGGGGCACAGACAGGCGTAGGGGCGTCTTGCCATCCTTTGCATTCGCAGCCTCTTTGTTCTATGGGCCTGCCGAGATTTACTCTCCACTTCTTTTATTCCCTTCTTTGCTGTTCTTCGCTAGAAATGAATGGGTGTACTTACACATTCACTGTGGAGCTATGGCCTGCAAAAAAACCCACAACAAACTCAAGACGCCTAACATGAAAGCTCTCTGAGTGGTTTCAGCTTTCCTGCTCCGCCACCTCAGACTAAAAAGACTACCTAGAGCTTCAGAGGGAAGCAAAGGTCTGGATAAAGCTTTACGATGGAGATGAGGATGGTGGCGGTTTATAATAAGTATGATGGAGAGGGAACGAAAGCACCAGCTAAGAGATGAAAGGCATGCTACCTGGACAAGGGAAAATTTGCTAGGGAAAGAAGTCCCAAGAGATGTGAATTATGGAGATGGGTGATTCTGAGTTGAGGAAACCACTTCTTCGCTCAACAGCAACAAATCAACAAATAAATATATAAATAAAGCTCAGTGGCCTGTTACAGGAAGCTAGCTAGTTGAACAAACTTTGAGTTTTAGAGTAGGTTTAGAGATGACAAAACCAAATAAATCCAACCCGGTTTAGATCAGGTTAAGCAGGTTCACAATGCTTGCTATACATTTTCTCTATTAACACCCAATCACAATAAGCATGAAGAGTTTGATTGACAGGGCCTGAATTTTATCTTGGAAAATAGGGGGGAATTCCTTTAGTTGACTCTTCTTGGGGGGATATATATGTGACCCATGCTGGCAAAATGAGTCGGAATGCACACGGGTTAATTTCGAGCTATAGGCAAAACAAGTGAATTTTGATTGAATTTGAGGTTCTCACAAAATTAGTTCATTAAGCCCTTGTCTAGCAATCCCATTGCTCCGTTTTCTGAGAGGAGCACCTTTCCTTTGACCATGAAAAATGCTCGCTTCTGGACGACTCAGCACAAGTTTGGTATCGTTGTAAAGCACAGCTTTCCAACTTTGTGAACATTCATAGAGAATTCTCGATGGCATGAGTCTGAACTAGGGTTGCAAAATTCCGGGAATTTTCAAAGCTGGAAACTTTCCATGGAAAATAACGGGAATATATGGGAATTAACGGGAATTAATGGGAATAAACAGGGAATTTGCAAAATTGCAGGTTAGCCTATAACAGGATACTTAAATGTATTTGAAAAAAAAAAAAAAACATCTTACAGCATAATTTTGGTTAAAACAACCAGATTTAATGCAATTTCAGTTGAATTTTTACCCTGCACATTCCTCAATTACATTCACACAGCACACTACTTACTGCAAGGCTATTGAGGCCACACCTCCTGCATGCACTGTGCATTCCCCCAGTCCATAACATGCACATTTGATCAAAAATACAGAGAAAAAAAAAAAGAAAAAAAACAGTAGTATTGTGAAATATAACTATAATTTAAAATGTTTTTCTATTTTAATATACATTTAAATATAATTAATTTCTGTAATGCAAAGCTGGATTTTCAGCATCATTTCTCCAGTCTTCAGTGTCACATGATCCTTCAGAAATCATTCTAATATGCTGATTTGATACTCAATTATCAATGTTGGAAACAGTTTTTATAACCTGTGATACTTTTTTTTTCAGGATTCTTTGATGAATACAAATTTAAAGAACAGCATTTATTTAAAATAGAAATATTTTGTAACAATATACACTACCGTTCAAAATTGTGGGGTCAGTCATTTTTTCCTCTCTTTTTTTTGAAAGAAATTAATACTTTTATTCAGCAACTATGTGTGATATTGTAAAAATATTAAAGTGATATTGTAAGAAAATTAAAATTGAATGTGAAAAAGAAATAACTTATTTCTTGTGACCAAACAAAATGTTTATATTTGTTTGTATATGATACATTTTATATAAATATTATACATTTAAATAAATTTCCCAAAATTTCCAATTAATTCCCATAAAATCTCAAATTCCCGTAAATTCCTGTTAAGTTTCCAAATTGGAATATTTCCAAAATTATTCCACGGGAACTTAACCTGGGGGGTTAAGTTCCCGTGGAAAGTTTCCGTAAATTTACCGGAAACTTTCCGCCCCTTTGCAACCCTAGTCTGAACCAATGAAATGTGATTTTCAAACTCATGCTGATGTAAACAAAACGATCTTACTCGCGCTGACTGACAGATCTGAAGTGTGTGCGCCTCAAACAGCACTCGATACCAATATACACGTACACAGAATTACAGCATTTCAGAATATCTGTCTTGGCGAGTATTCTCACAAATATTATCTGCTATGTCTTAAGTGAACGTTTGTTTAACTGTTGGGGAAAAACAGCTAAAGTGTAACATTATGTTAGATCCATGCGGTACAGTAGGTCTTAATATATACTATAAGTTGTCTCTGGAATCATGGAAAAAAAAAAGTTGAATATGTATTTTTTCCTATAGATATGGGTTTTGACTTGGTTTGTGCCTAATTTGGTGTTATTAACAGGGATTTTAAGGTATGGTTGCTAGGTGATTTTATTTTCAAACCTTCAGACAACTTTAACTCGATTTTTCTCAAAATTGACTTATCGACTTCAAACAAGTGTAGCTCAGTCTTTTTGTCGGATTCCAACAAATCATACATCATTTTGAAGGTTTTGTGAGAATAACAAGAACTCGTTTTTGAAAATTTGCTCATTGCGACTCATTTTGTCAGCACAGGTCACATATATAAATATATTAAATGACATTTATCTCATCTAAATGTTGTTTGCTCACTCAGTGTATTTGTGTTTTTACAATGGGGTTACAATTGTTACACACGAGTTTACACACAACACAAGGAAGCTTGATTTTAACTTGATATCAAGTAAACAAGAAATAAACAAATTACAAACAGAAGCACAAATAAATACAACAGAATAAAAAAAATACAAATGAAATAAAGATTGCTTCAAGGTTTTCAGTTAGGTCTAACATTAGCCTAACCAGGTACAGGAATAGGCCTACTACAGAAACTAAGTACGTCAAATGTTTCATTGTACTCATTAAATACAGATTAATCCTTACAATTAAAAGCTACTGAAGTTAATCTGTCAAGAGCAGTGAGTGATTTTTTTCCATTGTTGTTTGATTAACAGCAATGATCAGGGTTTTTCCTGGCTCAAAATGAGGCGGAGGTGGTAAATTCCTGATCACGGCAGAAAAAAACACTTTTACAAGCACGTATTTTAGGTAGTTTCATATTAAGAGAATAAAATTTGTATTTTGAGAACACTATCATATATACAGTGTTTCCCACAGGATTGTGTGTTTTCTGTTGTACCTCTGTCCCTATAGGGGGGTCCCCGGGCATGCTCCCTCAGAAGAAAAATGTGTACATTTTAAAGATAAATTCATTCATCTGGTGCACTTTGAGAGTTCAAAATTAAGAGCTCCAACCCATGTTCAGTGTGCAAACTGAACAAAGAAAAAGTCTTGTACCTGAACTTTAAAGTGGACTCTATAGGGCTTGTGCGCTAGAAATGTGCGGATCAGCTCTAACATCACCCAAATCCGCTGTTAAAAATAAATCATCCACCCGCCAACCGCCCAAACCTACCATATTCTCTGATTTAGATACAGTACCTGCACCTGATCGTCACAAAATAATTATTCAAATTCTCAGTGTTAAGCATGATGATATGGTTACATATATCACACTTAAAGCTGCAGTCTGGCATTTTTTCTCTTTGTCACCATCTCTGTTTGAAACCTGCAATTGCAGTCATATGCAGAATTGTTATCGTTACGTGCGTTGTGCATCGGCACGACTCCTCAGCGGATGAATCTAATGTTTGCCGTCAATCACTACACCGGTGTGGATACTGTACTTGAGAATCACAGATTCTACGTCTTGGAAGTATGACCAAAATAAGAATTTTCACCGGAAAATGTCAAAAGTAAGTAACATTTCTGCCACTTTTGTTCTGACCAACTAAGGAAAAAAGCATTAGGCCTACAATAAATCGTGCTACCAATGGTGATTAAATCTAACGAACGCTTAGCTCAGATCATGCCAAACCGTGCAAATTATTATTATGGTTATACTTTGTTCTCAAATTGTTAATGTCAACAACATCAGCATTGCGTGACTGTGTATTTAGTGTGTATTAGAGTTACCTGTAGATTTCAATTTCTGTAGCCACTCCGCAGTCCAAAGTCTTTTGCTATTGACTACGGGTGAATCTCCAGGTGTCACTGATGATTGTCATTTGGATCTTTCTGGATTACAATCCGCCATAAAAATGATACGTTTAATTATTTCAGCTGCTGTGAGAACAGGCTATAAAAGATCCACTACAAGCAGCATCCTCCTCACACGATAAAGCCGACTAGCCTGGACTCCTTCTTTCTGTTTAGAGACGTGACATAATGACGCAAAGTCAAACTGCTGCATGTTCGAATTTCCCACGGAAATCCACCAGGTCGCTCTTATTATAAAACATTATTACAAGCTTACCGCTGTGAATCGAGCTAAGATAAGGAGATAGTTTTGAACACTGGCTGGATATGTACTTGCTCAAAAAATTGATTTTGGATCATTTTTAACCAAAAAAAGTTACGGACTGCAGCTTTAAGTAGGCTGCTTTTGAATAAATATCTGAAATAAAAGTTCTTCTTTGGCAAAATTAAATTTCCTTAATAGCCTATAAACAGGTTTTACACTAAAATTGTCACTGTTTCATTACATCATTGTTGAAAAAACACTCTTACAAGAATAATTTCTGTTAAGCTTGTGTATATTTTTAGTTAAAGTTGTTAAGTTTTCAAGCAATATCTCATGGGGGTTTTTCCTTTGTGTTTTATATAATGACCACTAGGAGGTGCTCTAGGCATATGCTTTCCTTGATTGGTTTTCGCTGAATAGAAATGAGATGTCATTGAAAACGAAAGTAAAAGAGTGACACACATTCCTTGCGTTTTACCAAATGAGAGTTCCGTGTCTTTATTAAAATCAACACATTAATGATTTCTCTCTCATCCACCCGCGACCCACCTGCAATTACTTGGAATGGTATTTAGTATTACTTGGCCGGCCCAACCCGCGGATTATCTAATGCAGATATAACCGCGATCCGTGCATCATTTTCATGCGCTCTCGCAGAATGTCCTGAGCGGCTCTGTTCGAGGCCAGCAAGTTGTAGGGCCGGAGTGAAAGCGATCGGCATGGAACCCCATTTTCTGCAGTGGGGATGTGCGGAACTTTTCGAGAATGGACACGGGCCGGGAAGCCACAATGGAACCATGGTAATGGGGTATCTGAGCATGTGACTGCCTGTCTGAGTTTTGTCAACACTCGACAGCTGGAGGCGGCACGAAATTTGATGGAGGCGGCCACCTCATAATTCTCTATGCAGGAAAAAGAAAGCTCACGGAATACCATCTCTCAGAGTTCTGAATGGATTGAAATGGGAAGTTGTCCAAATGATAAACTTTAGTAACGATGCAGCTCTGGCCCGATTGTGCAAGTGACAGTTCTGCCCCGAAACACAGCAAGCAAATAAATCAAAGGATTTAGCTTTGCATAACCTGACATCTATACCTTCTACAAGTCATTACGAAATCAAATTTAGTAGATTAGACTATTCTATTATTAAAAAGTTACAAGAAGAAACAAAATCATACGTGATGAAGATGATGAAATATACTGGGAAATTGCAATTATGAAATGAAGCCCATCTACAAACTCACACCTTTGGCTCAACTTTAACTTTCCTGGAAGCACTGATGCTGACATATTTACCTTAAGATAGCTTCTGTAAACAATCTTGTTAAAATTCAACAGAGCAAATAACTTTAAAATAGGGTTTGGACAAAGTCCTTTCTCAACAAGAAGAATGATTTCCACTGTAGCATGTGCCAGGCGCAAACCGCAAGCTTGCTGCCCGTTTAAGTTGTGTAGTACCCTACCTTCTTAGACAGCGCAGTGAACACAACATTTGGAAAGACAAGTATTACGAAGTTGGAACGATCAGCTTTTTTTTAATTGCTATTGCAATATCTATTCATGTAATGTACTGCAGTTATCATAATCAAGTCCTGCAGTAATGTCATGACTTGGCATATAAATGGAAAATTAGCATGACATTTCACTCTTTCTGTTGGAAATGTGCTGGACAATTTAGTTTGGGGTGGATTTAAGCCTAATTTATGATTCTCATCTCTAAGTTTTTGAAATGTTGGTGGATTGTGGTTATGCATCACTCCATACCATCTACCAGCAGACAAACGACTCATCAACTCCATTTTGCCAAACATATTTAATCTCCGGAGTCCCACCCCTGTTGAAAAAACCAGCATATGCTGGTAAGGTAGGTTTTGAAGCTGGTATGCTGGTTTGAGCTGGTTAATGCTGGTCCTATGCTGGTCCTGGACCAGCTTAGGACCAGCATACCAGCTTCAAAACCTACCTTAACCAGCATATACTGTTTTTTTCAACAGGGATAACAGAGAGACACCTCCTGAGCAACATGTTCATACCACGCATCTTAAAGGGTTAGTTCACCCAAAAATGAAATTTCTGTCATTAATGAATCACCCTCATGTCTTTCCACACCTGTAAGACCTTTGTTCATCTTCGGAACACAAATTAAGATATTTTTGATTAAATCCAAGAGCTTCTGACCTCCCTATACACAGCAATGTCATAACCAATTTCAAGGCCCAGAAAGGTAGTAAAGACATTGTTAAAAGTCTGTGACTACAGTGTTTCAACCTTAATGTTATGAAGCGACGAGAATACATTTTGTGCACAAAAACAAACAAAAGTAACGTATTTATTCAACAATTTCTTCTTTTTCCTGTAATTCTTCTATGCTGTTGAGGTTGTAAACACAGTGCAGCACTTCCAGGATCTACATCAGAACGCCGGCTTCAATCGACAATCGATAATAACAGCATTGTCACAAGTTTATTTACCGGTGTGAATATATTCCCTCAATGTAACATCACTAATTACCTGTCTTGTGCTTTAGGGCATTTTCACACCTGTAGATCGGTTGCATTATTCCGAAACAGGGACTTAATTTGTTACAATGTTGCATTTTCTTCTTGGGTCGGTTTGCCTTCACAAGGCAATATTTCAAAGGGTACCAAAATGTATTTATGCAAGTCACATGCGTGTGCAACTGTCATCTTATTGGTCAGAGTTTCCTCTACATCATCCATTAAAATGATTGACAAGTTCGCTTCATGAGCATATTGTGGCTTGTTTAGTTCTTACTGTGCAAACACTATACGAATGTAGCCGTCATTCCCGCTGTTAAATTATGTACTACATTCATACTAATTCAAGCGAGATCTCTCTGTATCTCCCAGCACTGTATAGACTGTGTCGAGACACATGCAAACACTATATGAATGTTATAATGCAGCTAGAGCGGGAATGAAGGCTTCGTCAGGACAGCGTTCTTGCACGGAGAAGCGCGATTACACAACGTTTTAAGATGAAGAGGCGCCGTTTGGTTTTTAACTGCAGTAGCCTAACTAATGTGCTCATTCACAGAATCAAACACTGCTGCATTTTACCGTTTCCCGTTATGAAATATGATATCGTTTGGTTCGTTGTTGCATTGGGTCGGATTGCTTTCACACCACAAGCGAACCGCCCCAGAGTTCCTTTGCAATCAGGCTGAGACCACCTCGTTCAGGCAATCTTGGAGCGATTGTTTTGGTGCGGGTCCGAACGCGATTGTCGTGTTCACATATGCCTAAACGAACAAAGCCAAAGGAGAAAACGCACCAGGTTGTGAAACAAACACTCCGGTATTAAAACTCCCTTAAACTCTGCTTCATAGAAAAAAAATTTAATGTTGATTTTTCTATAAATATCCACTTTACAATAGTCAATTTTTTGCTATTCAAAATCATGTTAAGAGGGTAGACATTTAAAATTTTACAGTCACCTGCGTAAGTGTAAGTGATAAAAACAGGAGATATGAATGCTAGCTTTTTTTTTTTTTTTAAGTAGAAAAAAGTCTATATGAAACAGTAAAAGTTAGCTTAAAAGTATTATTCTGTCAAACAATCAAAACTTTATAAAAGTTTTCAGTTTTTGTTCTGTTTTTGCAGGGCAGTATGTAAGTGACACACTGCAATGACCTACAATGAAGAGAAAACAGACTATAAAAGAGCTCAGGGTTAGAAATTTATACCTGCCAACCTACTAAATTATTATTATTACTAAATGGGCCATTTGTAATTTTTATAGAATTTAAAAGATCTTTTACATTTATTTTGTAACGAATTCAAGTGTAACCATTAGTGATTTTAAAATGTATTTTTGTATAAACTTAATTAATATTAATACATTTCTTGAATTTTGCAGAAATGCTGAGAATTCAATGCATACTTGTGTCAGACTGTAACTGATAACACAACACATTTAAGAATGAATTTCCTGTCCAGTGGAGCACATCCAAAAGCTTTCAGAGTAAAAAAAAAGTCAACTGTCCACTCAATTAGCTAGCAGCACATTCCTTTTATCCAGCCCTAAATTAATAAAGAAACATCACTATGCTAACTATAAACCACAACATTATGTTTCATCACAAACAATCACACAAAACTGAACAAAACCTGACTGCAACTGAACCAATTTATTTATCATTGTGGTACCATTACAAGGACATACAAAGGAGCCATACCCAACAATGACAATGAAAAGGCCAACTATATCAATATCCACCTCCTTTCAGCTGAATTCATGCATGCTTAAAAGATGCCTTCAGCTCTGGCTTCTATTACATATATTACAGTAACTTGACTGCAGGGCTTGTTTGTGCAAAAGTCACATCAACAAGCACAGTTTAAGTCACTTCAGAGTTCCTACTTGTGGTGCAAATGCAACCAGGAAAATGGCCCTAGGGGAACATTAGCTCTCGGGGAACAACCCTGATGGCTAGTACCTATAATTAAGTTCCTAGAACAACATGGTGCAAAAGCCCCTACATGCATATGTTTACTTTTTTTTATTTAAGGAAGAAACCAAACCAATGTACAGTTGACATTTGAGGCTTAATGCTATAGAAAAGCAATACATATTTAAAAAAAAAAAAAAAATCAGGAAGAGTGTTTTCAGCTTGTTTTTTAATATGACATGCAGTTGCTTCAAACAATGCTATAAAGCTATTCAAAATATCATTCGATGTAATTGTGATAATCGTAATTAATCACAATTACAATTTCAAGGGAATAAATCGACAATTATGATTTTTGTCATAGTCGTGCAGCCCTAGTCTGTTGCATAATCCAATTTTTTTTCTCTTGGTAAAATAATGAAATACTTGCTAAAACAAAAAGAAATCTGTACAAAATACAGCAGGGCTTGAGAATACGGACTGCTCAGTGCAAGCGTGAACGACGCTCAGGACAATTGACGGAACTGCCAATGTCACGATAAGGCCAGTGCTGCATCTTCACGAAAGTTTATCCTTTGCACGTTTTTAAGCCTTGCAATTTTAAACATTCAAGCGCAAGAAGACACGAAAGAGAAATAGTAAACTAGATAGTAATGATTTTTGTATTTTATAGCTATATTGGACAGCCTATTCACCAAACTTTCCAGAGGTTAAAATCCTTCCAGCATTTGTGAAAGGCTGATTACGTAAAGAATAATTGACGACGGGCTGTTGAATTCTTAGAAACTAATGCCCACCCGAGGTGTTCAAGTGGAGTCGATTATTCCGCTTATACTACAGTCACTACACCTCAAGACACTGTTCCGATGTTGTATTTCAAGGCATTTGTCAGCTTTTTGTCCTTTAAACACTCGTGTGTGGGACTAATTTCTTACGCATCTCATCCCAAGCCTCTGTTGCTAATTCCAAAACGTCATTTCAGAACTAGTAACGGAGGCTTGAGCCTTGATAGCAGAATAATACCGTTGATACAGTTATTAACTATTGAGATAACAGAAACATTTGGCGAAGTCATATGGAACTGCAACGCGGTCAAGACCTGCTAGAACTACTTTAGCCGTGCGTTTCCCTGAAAATAATTGCACACCTTAGAACGTTGGTCAACCAATCAGATTCGAGCATTCAACAGCCCCATAGTATAAAACAGAAATGCACCACTAAATGGGGCAAACTGACAAAAAAGAAGTACAAAACAGTAAGTGCTATGGTTAAAATGTTCTTTGGTACCTTGGATTAAGAAATGTATTCTTAAACACCAGGTAAAATTTAATTTCCATGGCTTACCTTTAGACTTAATAATCAAATCATTGTTTCTGACTAGGTCATGGGAATGTCACAACAAAGATATTGAGAGAGACTTTCAGAGACATTTTTGTCTGTTTTTTCAACTTGTTTGAGACCTTTTATATCCTCCGCAGCAATTCACTGATAGGCCATGTTAATAAAAACAGTATAATGAAACTTTAAGATACAGATGTTGTTTGGTCTTCGGATGATATAATGATGTTACCAGCAGATAAAGAGTAATTTCTGTGTCATTTAGGAAAAATTTACACCAGTGTTTTAAGATCATCACACTGGTAACTATTTTGCAGAGCAAGTAAAGCATCCTTTTGCTGGTTAGACAAGCAACAGGACGCTTTGTATATAACTTTATTGTTGGCAACTTTCTATTATGTCATACTGAAAAAAACATTTCTGTCAGTCAATCTAGTTTAAGTTGTGACCGGGGATAAAGCACATACCCGTACAATAACTTTTTGAAACTTGAGAAAAGCCATGCAGTTTGTTTCACTGGGCTTTCCAAGAGATAAAATACGGTGCTCACAATAAAAAGGACCACGTTTCAAAACTAATTATGATGTTTCTCTTCGATTTTTGCACCATAAACAGCGGCCATCACTTGCAAAATAAATCATCTGAAGGATTGAATTGAAACTCATTCATTGTCATGTGAAGAGCACTGATGGAGCAAAACAAGGCCCACTAAGGTCATTCTGCGTGGTATTTTAGGGTTGACAGCTGAATCGTCAAATTTGTTATTATCAACGTGTGTGTTGTGATGTTAAGGTTGAGCGATACCGTTATTCATTCCACATATGAATTTAGCATGGTGCCTTTAGCTAAGCTAATAGGCTAATTAGCTAGCATGTATAACGGGCCTCTGAACCGTCTAACTGTATCACATTTAAACAACAAAAACGCCAACATTATACACACAAATAAAACAGATATGACAGGAGGAGAAATACCGTCAGAGACCGTTCAAGCTCATTTGCTGCTGACTAAAGAGATGTTTTAGCGGTTTAACACTGCTGGCAAGAAAAATTTACAGATGAGAAGAATGTATCTGAAAAGTGGTGGGCTGTCCACCTAGTCAACATTTTGAGAGCGTTATATTAAGGCAAAACGCCCCTATTATGCCCCAAAATGCTGCACGCTCCTGTCATACCCAAAGATGCTGCCTAAGTAGGCAGCTCACTGGGGTTTGAAACACAGCCCAGAGAAAAAAATAAAAATAAGCGTGGAAATTGTGTAGGTTTAATAGAAGAGCAAGCATGATCGGGAAGGGAACATAAATAGGTTTAAAATCGTGAAATAAGAGAGATCATACTGTTATATTAATCGTGTGGTGCTCGTGATCAGCTGAGGGCGTGACGTCACGGGATCCGCACCTTCATAAGTAACGGGCCTCTGCATCGACACACAAGCTCTTTAGAAAGCAAAAGCCCGGGCATACTCACGCTTTATCCACCAACTCCCTGACTTTCCACATATTCAACATCTCGGCGCTTTAGCAGGGGCTCTCCGCCTCAATATCTCGTCGTCCAGTCCGCACTAAAACACAGGTGGACTCGGATATCTGTTACCGATAATAACAGAATCCCTCAACCCCTTCCGCCTCTCCAGCGCTAATCGACACAGTACAGCGGGTCGGCCAGTTACTACGGTGACGCGTATTGTGCGTCAAGAGGGAGCGGACGCGGGCATGACGTCGTATGCGGTCGTCATGGGAAATGTAGTTTTTAGAGAAATGTAAAGGCTCCAAGTACAACACAAAGCACTTGAGTAGTAAATCACTTAAAGGGGTCATGAAATGCAGTTTTAGATTTTTTATTGTTTCTCGAGGTTAGTTTATAAATTTTGCTCAACCAAAACAGGCATATTCTTTATGTCTTAAGACAAATATGTTTCTCTGAACCATTTTAAATCGAACTAATCAGATTAGTGGCTACACTGAGGTAAATGGTTATGAATTATACTTTTATTATTGCCAAATAAATACAAGGTTTCTTCACAAAAAATACACTAAATGTCTTTTTAAGTTAATAATAGGCCTGCCTACCATTTAATAATACACACAATAATAACACCATTTCAATACCAAATCATCCAATTTTGCCAATACACTGTTGACAGACTTAAACAGTGTAAAGTGTGCATCAAAAAGAAAAGAAGATTAATAATATAGCTGCAAACGACAATCATCGCGGTCCAACACACCAGTGGCTCATGTGAATGGTTAGTGATTGAAATTGAAATTTATGATTTGGTTTTTATAGCAAAGTCCATCTTGAATCTTCACTGAAAGATAGCGTTTGATCAAAATATGTGTGGTGTATGTGTGGACTCATATTCAACATATTTAGATGAAATGCATGGACAGGACAATTTCAAATAAATGTGAAGATTTGCAGCTCAATACTTTACTCATCTGAAAGGTTCATCTCAAGGCCCTTTGCATTTAGCCTATATAAAGTATTTCTACTGTATATGTATTGCCTTCTAACCTTATGCTTGCTTAACATGTGTTTATTTTATTAAGAAAACTGTCAATCAATCTGGTTTCAAGAGTGGCCACTCAACCGAGACTGCACTACTGTCGGTTACTGAATCCTTGCGGATTGCAAAGGCTGATTCCAAATCATCAGTTCTCATTCTGCTCGATCTATCTGCTGCCTTTGACACGGTGAATCATCAGATCCTCCTGTCCACCCTCTCATCACTGGGCATCACAGGTACTCCACTTCACTGGTTTGAATCCTATCTCACAGGAAGGTCTTTCAGGGTTGCCTGGAGAGGGGAGGTATCCGAAGCTCATCAACTGACCACGGGGTTCCTCAGGGTTCAGTTCTTGGACCCTCCTCTTCTCCATTTACACTACATCACTTGGTCCCATCATACAGGCACATGGTTTCTCCTACCATTGCTATGCTGATGACACACAACTCTTCCTTTCATTCCAACCAGATGATCCCACAGTACCTACACGAATCTCAAGCTGTCTGGCGGACATCTCGGCATGGATGAAAGAACATCATCTGCAGCTCAACCTGGCTAAGACTGAGCTTCTCGTCTTCCCTGCCAATTCGACTCTAAATCATGATTTCAGCATCCAGCTAGGTACATCCTCAATTACCCCATCAAATTCGGCCAGAAATCTTGGAGTAATCCTTCATGACCAACTGACCTTCAAAGACCACATTGCAAAGACAGCTCGGTCATGCAGATTTGCACTATACAACATCAGGAAAATCAGGCCCTTTCTAACAGAACATGCAACACAACTCCTTGTCCAGGCCCTGGTCATTTCTAGGCTTGATTACTGCAATGCTCTTCTGGCTGGACTGCCATCATGCACAATCAAGCCTCTTCAAATGATTCAGAACGCTGCAGCACGTCTCGTCTTTAACGAGCCCAAAAGAGCCCACGTCACACCTCTCTTCATCTCTCTGCACTGGCTACCACTTGCTGCTCGCATCAAATTCAAGGCGTTGACGCTTGCTTACAGATCTACCACAGGCTCAGCACCCTCCTACTTCCACTCACTCTTACGAGTCTACACTCCGACCAGAAGCCTACGCTCATTAAAGGAGCGAAGGCTCGTGGTACCATCACAGAGAGGCACGAAATCACTCTCCAGGACATTCTCGTTCACTGTCCCTCGCTGGTGGAATGATCTTCCTGCCTTCATCCGCAATGCAGAATCCCTGGCAATATTCAAAAGACAGCTGAAAACTCATCTCTTTCGTGAGCACTTATCCTCATCCTAAAAAAAAAAAAAATTTCTATACCTATCCCTTCACTCCTTTAATCCCTCTCTATTGTAGCTTATGATACTCTGAGCACTGCCTAAAACTTGTATTGTGAGCACTTCTTGTCCCTATTTGCCTCGTCATGACGACTCGCTTACTGTATTCCTCACTTGTAAGTCGCTTTGGATAAAAGCATCTGCCAAATGAATAAATGTAAATGTAAATAAATGTATTCATATCATAACAAAAAAATAAGTGTCTTATAGAATTGTTTAAAATATATTATTGTGAAAAAAAAAAAATTGTCTCCTTATTTTAAATGGACAGCAGTAGGGCTGCAACAACTATTCGATAAAATCGATAATAATCGATAATGAAAATCATTGACAACGATTCTCATAGAGAATACGAATCTGACGTCACGCCGCGTTGAGTTCTGGGTAACTTCTTTGTTTATCCGCCATATTGACAGGATCGCGCAGCCTTTCCGTCATTGAGTTGAGTGCAGTAATTTGTTTTCTGTCGTGATTGTGAAAAATCTCACCATTGTATGTCATTATTGCTGCATCGACAATGGCGATAGTAACTCAGATCATCGTTCTGAGAGAAAACTGGACAATGAAAAACGTTTTTTCGCCTTTTCTACGTGTAAAAACACCAAGGGAAGCAGGTCGAGGAGATGACGAGAAGACGCCGGATGGCAAATCTATTAGTAATAGCACTGATTAAACCCATTGCTTATCACTCAATAAAAGAATCGCATTGCTAAGAGTTTTTGAAAGTTTTGATTTTCGTTTGGTCTAATAATTAACATTATTACGTTACCTTTTGCAAGTCTGACTCTCACTCCGCTCGTGAATCAGCAGAACTTGAACGGGACATTCAAATGCTTAACAAGAAAAATGCTTCACGTGGCTTAATGCACCAAGACAAAGACAAAATTCTGTACATCTCTATTAAAGCATACTGTGTGGAGATACGCATATGAGCTTAAAATATGAACGAAACACGTTTACATGTTAAGTGGTTTCCTCTCATGTAAAGAAAACTTTAATGCACTTAGACTGATATTAAAGAGACCAAATTCTGTTTACTAATAAAGCACATATGTGCAGAAAAATGGATGAGACCAAAATATAAACTTTCAGTATCACTTAAAATGCCTAAGCCATTTTAAGCATTTTCTTAATAACGGTTTTATAAAGGAAAGAAATTGCTTAATGTGTAATTAAACACGCTGCGTTCATATTCTGGGCTCATCTGCACATCTTTTAATATAAGTACACTAAGCCAGCGTTTTTAAAATGTCCCCTTGCAGGGAGCCACTACTAAACTGCTGACAAGCTCCTAGGGTTTTGATTTTGGTTGTCATTTGTTGAAATAAATATAAAAATATAGTTTGTGTTTGTCTGTCTGCTGAATTTGACCCATAATCTCTGATTCTCCTCCTCTGTGATCATGGAAGAGGGGAATATTTGCAAAGACAACAGTTGTAAGCCTACTCAATATGCTCGTTTAAGCATCATTTAAATGTTTCCAACAAATAACTGAATCGACTTCTCTCAGCGTGTTGAACACATAGATTTATTTGGATATTCTATCATACGATGGCTGAAGCAGCAGCGAGCGTCCAGCATGCGACACGGTAAACAGATAAACGAAATTCTACAAAACTTAAGTGAAAAAAATAAAATGCGATGCTATAAAATAGCTTCTATTCCCTGCAAACGATACCATTAAAAATGTAAATGTTCCACTTAATGGCAGAAACAAAACAAAAGGTAAGCAAGTATCTGTATTAATTTTAGTGCAAGTAACAGGGGGCGATCCTGTCAAAATGGCGGCGCCGCCCCGGCATGCAACGAGGCATGACGTCGGTTCGCATTCTCTATTATCGATTAGACGGGTCTGCCGTGCACTTAAAACTTCTGCCAGTCGCGTCAAATTACAGCACTGAATAACGCATTTCTATGGACAAAATGCATCTAAAAATAGTGAAGGAAACAGAGTGAGCAGCTGCGGGAAAGGTACGCAAAGTTGTCGCAAAGCTGATCAAAACATGAGAATTATTTATTTTAAGCTTCAAGCTAATGCATTAGCGTAATGGCTTGCCCTGTCAGGCGCTTTGACAGATGCATGTGCGTCCTCAGCGCAAAACGTTCATTCTACGGCTATATCCTTATTTGTAAATGTTATAAATTCACGCGAACATTTCCATTTTGCATAAAGGCTCGTCCTGACAGTCTGCGTTAAACTTCAAACTTTACTGAATGAGCGCCGGCGCGCGCACCCGCGTCAGACAGACGGAACGCGGGAGAGAGGGAGACAATTAATATTCAGCGCAAAAATATTCATTTTGCTGAAATATCTGTTGTTTAAAGTTAAATTTACATTTAAAAATCAACATGTCATTCAAGTATTTTATGAGAGTAGTAACTGTAAAAGGGAGAACAACATGTAATTGAATATATATCTAAGACGTTTTTTATTTACAGGATAAAGAAAGGACAGTAAGAGTGATTGTGTCCAGAGTGAATATGTGTGTTCCTGCAAAACATTTATCTTGCTGGTTAACAATGAGTTTGTGTTTTTCTTTATTATCTTTATTACTACTGTATCTTCATTTTTAATGTAGAGTAGAGATTTAAACTATATTCACTATATACAGTGCTAAAGTTATTAGACATCTGATACTATGGTTTTGTGCCACAGGTCAGGGCAGCCTAAACTATCAGTATTGGTGCTAAAATCATTTTTCATGTTTCTGTAATAGTTAATCCACCAGTAGGGTGAATTGCCCTAAAGTGGGACACTGCCTAATGTGAGGTCCATCAGAAAATATTATAACTTTGTATGTATAAACTATATATTTTATATTTTTATCAAATTTCCTAGTGTCCCACTTTAAGAAAATGTGGTTTCAAAAAGTGGGACAGTATGATTAGCATAATGTGGGACAGTACTTCAGTCAGTCAAAAATGTGTGGTAGGGCATGGTTTGTGGGACAAAAATGGTTATTTACAGTGTTTTAGTGTTGTTATGCAATAATAGAATGATTGTGTGTGTTTGTTGTTTAGTAAAATAGAAAACATTAGGCCAAATGGTCTTAAAGATTTATGCAGTTCACAACATTTTTATGAATTGTAACTCGAGGTTAAATCTAGCTTAAAGTTTGTTCAAGGTTTTTTCTCTTTTTTTTTTTTACTCCAGGTTGCAAGATTTTATATTTTGCCTTCAAATAAGCCTAGGCTATGCCTGTTGTGGTTGCATGTGTTTGTTGTTAAGTAAAATGAACAAGACAACAGTGAGGAATTCTGACTGTGCATTTAACTCTTTTCTATATATATATATAATATATATATATATATATATATATATATATATATATATATATATAACATAACATAGCCTATAAAAATAGTTGCCTAATGTCTTTACAATAAATGCATCAAAACTATCGTATTGTATTATTTGTCTGATGATGTTCAATTATCAATCAATCCATCCATAACCAAGAGAATTATTAACTTAAGAAGATTTTACTATTCTGCCATTTATCATAGACTTTGGCCTTTTCATAGACCTTTTATTATTATGATTATTATCATTATTATTATTATCATCATCATCATAGATTTTGGCCTTTTATCATAGACTTTTCAGTGTCCCACATTAGGGACACAATTGTCCCACATTAGGAAGCACCAGATTGTTTTAGACGACTTGCACTAAGAGCACTAATATGTCTATAATTTCTTTCATGATTGTGTTATCTGCATTTTCTCTTTTGATCTGATTATAGGAGACATCCTGGGGTTTTTAAAATGGTATTGTGTGTGAATTTAATGTTTTGGCTACAAATCGCAACATGTCACAGAAGTCTGAAATGCAAAAAATGTCCCACATTAGGGCAATTAACCTCTTTAGTTACAGCAGTATTTCTAAAGCTACAATATATTTATTGTTGTTATCCATGAATTTTTGATTTTACTGTTTTGCAAGAAAGGCAGGAAAAAGTAAAACACTTCATAGTTGTTGTTTTTATTATGTTTGAATATTATTTAGAAACTATTTAGCTGTTTCAGTTTGTTATTTTCCTAAAATATTTGTGTTCTCTCTTTATTAAGACAGGTAGTCTAATAAATTAAGCACTGTATGTTTTCATAGCATTCAAATGGCACATTGAAGTGCATTGGGCAGGATGTGCAATACTGTGTTTTTTTTTTTTTGTCAATAAAATAAAAATAAATAAAATTAGGATTTTTATCTGATTAATCGATTAATCGAAAAAATAATCAGCCATCTAATCGATAGTTGCAGCCCTAGACAGCAGTATTTTAAATCATGTCTGGCAACTTAAAGATGTGTTTTTTGGGGATCTAAAAAGGTAAAATAAACATTTAAGGATCTATAAGCGTTTCACAGATTTCTATTTGCACTAATTATATAACACTACACTGTCAGTTAGGGTTGCCAGGTTTTCACAACAAAACCCTCCCAATTGCTACTCAAAACTATCCCAATTGCGTTCCAGGGGGTAAAATCTGCTTTTTGGTGGCGTTCCCCTGGTAAAATTCGCATTCCAGGGGTTAAATATCATGTTATTTGGGGTCGCTTCAACCCTCAGACATGAAAAAAAACCCTGCAGCAACAGTGTTAAAGTAGCCGAATTCTGCGGGAAAATCGCGGACTTGGCAACACTTGCTGTCAGTACACCATAGCTATACAAATGAACTAGATCTATTTCCATTCAAAGGGATGGAAACTGATAGAAAACTGTGGCTTCCTCTAGTGGAGAACATTAATATCACAGTCTTTATCTTTCAGTTGAAATGGCTGAATTTGCTGTGAACTAGGCATGTTTGCTCAGAATGACTTCTCACTATGTACAAAGTTTTGAGAAGTGATAATACATATAGACATAATAGTCATAATTGGCCATACCAGACAAAAAAAATGTATCTCCTAAACAGTTCAATAGATCAAAATGTTTTTGATAATTTTTGTCAGCAAGGTCTAGAGCTGATGTGTACAAAGTTTGGTGTAGGTTTGACAAACGGCCTAGGAGTTTTCACAAAATTTGGTACACATTAATTTTTACAAGATGTTCAAATATATCCATTTTTGTAACTGTAGGCCATTCAGATTTGTTGATAATAGCCGTTGAAATTTGATTGGCTGCTGGTGGCCATGTTTTTTTAAGTATCCAAGTCAAATTAGAGGATATGTTAAGACGTCCACCAAAGAAGATGCATACCAATTTTCAACTTCATAGATCATACAGTTGGAGTTATAATGGTTTTTTAGTTGTAGCGCCCCCTATTGGCAGAATTTTACAAAACTTGGTGTGCATCATCCTCCTCAGAATGTCCTGTTGTCTTTGTGTGTTTTGTTAAGCTTGAAGGTCTAAGCTATAGGTCAGCTCCTAAAAATGGCCGTTGCCTGACCAATTAATTAACTTATAACTTTGCAGATAAAAATTATTTTGATAACTTTTTGCCAGCACCATCCCTAGCTACTGTGTACCTATTTTGGTGAAAATTAGACCAGCGACCTAGGAGGAGTTCAAAAATGTAGGTTAGGGTTTTAGGAAAATTCAAAATGGTGGAAAAAAATTTATAGGTGGAAATGAAATCTGAGATATACATTTTGTAGTGCTTAATTCTGTAGTGTTTTCAGGTGAAAATACTTTTGTTTCTAGCTCTTAGGATTTCAAAGTTATGGTCAAAAATGCAAATTGCCTTATTATACCACCATTTAAAGTTAGACAGGTGTGTGTCTGTGCACCTGAGTAGCAGTGCACGATTAGGACCATCTTGACAGTTTGGGGGTCTCTATGACTTACGGTGTCTGATGTCCATATAGGGGCAGAAAAATAAGCAAGAAGAAGAAAGCTTCAGGTTTCACTATTTCATAATCTTAAAGGTACACTTTTTTAACTTTTGGCCCTCTAGCAGTGCTGCATTTTGCAGAAGAACATTTTTTTTTGGTTGTGCTTCGCCTCTGCATGACGGATGAATATGGTTCTCCTACATCTCATAAAACATTAACTACTAGGCTTAACAAGTTTACTTAGAAAGGAGCAAGCTGACAAGCTGAAGACGTTACTGTAGCTATATACACGGTACTTGAAAATAAATTCCAGCACAGCGCTACAACAACCATAATTAGAAACTGTTGCACCCATCAGATTAAAAGGTCTGAGAAAAAAGTACTGCACCATGGTACAACAGTATTACTCATGCTATCAAGAGAGAAACTCATAATCTAGAGTACGAATAGAAACAAACTAATTTAGAGTTCTTTAGATTCTCATGGAAAGACAGCACTTCCTGTTATAAAAAGGCTCAAAACAGCCAGGGCTGAGCATCTCCACAAAATCACCAATAACCAAAACAGTCCAGGGTTTTTGTGTAGTACAGTGGCTAGATGAACAAATAAACAGACATCACCTGAACTGAATATTCCATTACAGTTCAGTAGTAATGACTTTATGATCTTTTTCACTGAGAAAATCAAAAGCATCAGAAATACAATTGTAAATGTACAACCTTTGACAGCGTTTTATGATTCAGCCTCAATTATCGCCCCTCAAGAACAGGACAGGAAGAGCTTAATAAACTTATCATTGCATTTAAATCAACAACGTGTTTATTAGATCCAATACCAACTAAACTACTGAAACCTGTTGCAGAAGAGCCTCTTCTTAATATTATTAACTCGTCTTTATCTCTAGGTCATGTCCCAAGACCGTTCAAGCTGGCAGTTATTAAGCCTCTCATTAAGAAACCACAACTAGATCCAAATGAACCGGCAAATTACAGACCCATTTCAAACCTTTCATTTATGTCTAAAATACTAGAAAAAGTTGTGTCGGTCCAATTGTGCTTCTTCTTGCAAAAAAACGCTATCTATGAAATATTTCAGTCAGGATTCAGGCCTCATCGTAGCACAGAAACTGTGCTCGTTAAAATTACAAATGACTCACTTGTAGCTTCTGACCAAGGCTGTATCTCAATACTAGTGTTACTTGATCTCAGTGCTGCGTTCAACACTATCATAACAGATCGACTACAAAATTACACTGGTATTCTGGGACAGGCATTAAGGTGGTTTAGATCGTGCCTATCAGACAGTTACTATTTTGTCTATTTAAACGGGGAAAAATCTAAGATAACGTCAGTAAATTACTGCAAGTGCTGCAAGGATCTGTGTTTGGCCCTCTGTTGTTTTCAATACACAGTATATGCTGCCACTTGGTAATATTGTAAGAAAACATGGAATTAGTTTCCACTGCTATGCCGATGATACTCAGATATATATTTCATCATGACCAGATGAAATCTCTAAACTTTCCAAGTTGATGAACTGTGTTAAAGATATAAAATACTGGATGACCAGTAATTTTCTCCTATTAAATTCAGATAAGACTGAGGTATTACTTATTGGACCAAAAACCAACACATAGCACATACATAGCATCTCTAAGAATACAATTTGCATCTAGAAGCATGGACTGTTACTTCATCCTCTACTGTAAAAAGTCTAGGTGTTATATTTGACAGCAACTTGCCAAACATTATGCCATTCTCATAATACATATCATGACCTTGTACTCATCAGATCAAATGCATATGATTATCTTTGCTTGAAATGTTATGAACAGCAGCTACATTAATTATTTTCCATTTGCTTTTCTGTTTTATCTTGGGATGGCCATCCCAAGGTAACTAGAGACTACGCTAGCTCCAGTTTGGATCCAGCCTCTTATGAAGACGCCCAAACACCTGTGAATCCAGCCTGGAGATGACTCCAACTCCTCTTCAGATCACGCAAACTCTGAATCAACATGCACCAATGGTAAATTTTCTATATATTGTAATCATGTTCACAACAATAATTACTTCAATAAACTCATTGTTTCTGCCTAAAATGAATACATGATGTTAGCTAACTCCATGATTTGTATATGTACATTACTGAAATACATTACTTGGACACAGTCACTTCTGATAACGGATCACTCTATATTGTAATGTAGACACATGCATTTTCTGTAAAGCTGCTTTGAAACAATGTAGTGTGAAAAGCACCATACAAAAAAAGAAAAAAAGTGAACTGAATTAAATTGAATAATGAAATGACCCTTTACAATAGATCGCCCTTGTGAATTAGGCAGAATTTTTTTTGTGTGTGAGTAGAAATACGAAATACAAAATGATCCACGCAATTATTAGTGACTGACACACATTGTCTTTGGGATTGTCCAAAGCGTACAAAACATAGGCTAAATATTTTTTTAGAATGTAAGTATTTTGCATATTTTTGTTAAGTATTTTAATTTAGTATGAATTCAAAACAATTCACGAAAGCATACGTTTTTTGGAAAAAAGTAAACAAGCTCCACCACTAACCCCACCCCTAAACATAACCATCACTGGGGCATGAGCAGATTTGTACAAAACTAATGAAATTGTACGAATTAGCCACCAATTTGTTAACATACGCGTTGCCATGAAATTGAGCTGGACTGTCTTTGTTTTCTTTACTTTCTTTACTTATTTTACCGTACTTGTCCTGCTGCCTCATGTCTACTGTCAAATCACAGCCATCCACATGTTTGCATATGATATTGATTTAATAGATTAATAGATAGGTTTTATATTTATCACAGAATTTGTGAATTGCAAGCATTGTGCCAAAATCAGGAACTGTGTTTGACAACAGGTTTTAAGTTGCAGCTAGTAATAATACATGTCGCTCTGTCAACTTCTGGCTCTGGAAACTGGGACAAAGCTCACCAAATGTCTCTGTCAAAACTTAATGGACATTTCCAGTACACCCTTCAACAAGAGGACACCAAGCCTAACAACAGCAGTCAAAAACAACATCAACGCATTCAGAAAACACTGTGATCCTTCATAGCCCAAATATAAAATGGCAGAAAGGAGCTATCCTTGAAAGTCTGTTAATCCTGCAGCACTTTGGCATCCTGATTCCATCATGCTCGTCTTTGTGATAGACAGCGGACATCTGTGAAGGTTAGGCCACCCGTTTCCTGATGTCATCTCCAATTCAGGGTCCATTTCTCAAGAGTCTGCGTCATATTGCCTCCATGTGTGAATTCCAGTGAAATGCTGAGATTTTAAAGATGGACTCAGTTGGAGATAAAAAAGGCAACCTTTCACATAAACACATGGTATGAATAAATCATTAACCTGATGACAATCAAACAAGCAAGAAACATCGATTGTCTAGAGTGACAACAGACACAAGACGGCACTTAATGTCCTCAAAGTCTAGCACTCGGGAGCCGAGAGACCATTGTGGGCAGGCAGATTTGAAGTCTAGATGAGGACGTCAGGACACTCAGAAACCATTTGATCAGATTAACTAAAAGGAGTAGCAGAGATTGACAGCTGAGGCTGTTTTGTGGCTGCCGATAAAGTATTCAGCAGTGATGTGGCCATTGGGAGGGGTAAAGTGGTAAACAATGTCCATGGGAGGCACTTAGACGTGGGCCCACCGACTGAGAAAGTGCTGTGGCATGTTAAAGCGTGCTGTGATGAGGTGCAAGATAGATGGCCAAATATCAATTTACTCAATTGTCGCTTTTGATCGTTAACCTCTAGGCCTTGAGTTTTAGCACAGCATTGTAAGTTAATTTCTTTTTTAGTGGGTTGGAATCTGGTAGGTATTTACTGTTACTAGGGGGCAGTTGTGGTCTAATGGTCAGAGAGTCAGGTTGGTAACCCGAAGGTTGTGAGTTTGATTCTCAATGTCGGCCTTGAGCAAGGCATCTAACCCCGAATCACTCCCTGGGCACCACAGCAAAATGGCTGCCCGCTGCTCCAGGTGTGTGTGTCCAGAGCTGGATTGTTTTTGTTTTTGTTTTTTTGATAAGGACTGGCCTATCATGCAGGGATAGCAGCCAGTTTGATAGTATAATATATAATATACACTATCGGTCAAAAGTTTGGACACGGTAAGATTTTTAATGTTTTTAAAAGAAGTTTCGTCTGCTCACCAAGGCTGCATTTATTTAATTAAAAATACAGTAAAAACAGTAATATTGTGAAATATTATTACAATTTAAAATAACTGTTTTCTGTTTGAATATATTTTATAAAGTAATTTATTCCTGTGAGCAAAGCTGAATTTTCAGCATCATTACTCCAGTCTTCAGTGTCACATGATCCTTCAGAAATCATTCTAATATGCTGATCTGCTGCTCAAGAAACATTTATTGTGTACAATTGTACAAAATATTTGTGTACAATATTTTTTTTTCAGGATTCTTTGATGAATAGAAAGTTCAAAAGAACAGAATTTATTTGAAATATAATCTTTTGTAACGTTATAAATGTCTTTAATGTCACTTTTGATTGATTTAATGCATCCTTGCTGAATAAAAGTATTAATTTCTTTCATTTCTTTTAAAAAAAAATAAAAATAAAAATTCTTACTGACCCCAAACTTTTGAATGGTAGTGTATAATGTTACAAAAGCTTTGTATTTCAGATAAATGCTCTTCTTTTGAACTTTCTATTCATCAAGGAATCCTGAAAAAAAAAAAAAAGTACACAACTGTTTTCAACATTGATAATAATCATAAATGTTTCTTGAGCAGCAGATCAGCATATTAGAATGATTTCTGAAGGATCATGTGACACTGAAGACTGGAGTAATGATCCTGAAAATTCAGCTTTGATCACAGGAATACATTACATTATAAAATATATTCAAACAGAAAACAGTCATTTTAAATTGTAATAATATTTCACAATATCACTGTTTTTACTGTATTTTTAATTAAATAAATGCAGCCTTGGTGAGCAGACGAAACTTCTTTTAAAAACATTAAAAATCTTACTGATTCCAAACTTTTGACTGGTGTTGTCAAAAAAAAAAAAAAATAGATATTTCGATATGTATCGATACTGTAGGCCTACTCATTTTCCATAGTATTGATACATCGATACTAGCTGCACGTACTTGCTCTATCTTCTCTTCGACGGCGAAGTGACAGACGCCCGCCTCCTCTCACTCACTCATCTCATTTGCTCTGGATGAATAGTGTTAAGTAACTGTCGTATGCCAGTAAGAGCTGCTGTAGACCTTGTTAGAGCGCCCGAGACCCATGCCGGTGGACTGGGGTTCGAGTCTTACTTAGAGCGGGTGGTTCGAACAGGATGCATTACATTGGTGCCGTGACCCGGATGGGAGTGAGGTTTAGGGGGTGAGTGTATCTTTCGTAGGCCAGTAAGAGCTGTGCATGTAAACCTCACTCCTCTGATCTCAAGAGGCAGATTTTAGCCTTCTTGTTAGAGCGCCCGACTCCTATGCCGGCGGACCCGGGTTTGAGTCCCGCTTAGAGCAGGCGGTTCGAACAGGAAGGATAACAGTTACAGGGCACAAATTTCGGCATGTGGTTGCAGGCATTGCACATAATTTTACTCATTCCTGCAGGTTTCGCACTCACACCAAAACACACCCACCACTAATCTACTATATAAATGGCGCGCACACAAAGCCGCCTCTCAAACAGTTCATGAGTAACAAATTCTGTTCTTTTTTTGTGGTTCATTGCACAAAATTCTGTCAGAATGTCCATCTTGGGGAGTATTCAGGTAAACACAATGAGTTTTGGAATGTAAACATTTGAGAAAGAAATCGCATGTTGTGTAACAGTATATCGGAACTGTGCATAAGCTCTTAAAGTGACAGCAGCCTAATATTCCTGCTGCTCTCTGTCATGTTAATCAAAGAACAAAAGAAACTTTTGTAACTTTAATTGTAAGCATTAATCTGTATTTAAAGGTGCAAATTTTAGGAGGATCTATTGACAGAAATGCAATATAATATACATAACTATATTTTCAGTGGTGTATAAAGACCTTACATAATGAACCGTTATGTTTTTATTACTTCAGAATGAGCCATTTCTAGCTACATACACCATGGGTCCCTGTACATGTTAAGTCGCCATTTTGCGCCAGCATGTTTCTACAGTAGCCCTAAACGGACAAACTGCTCTACAGAGCACTTTTTCCAGAGACTTGATAGCTTTATATGCTTAAAAAAAATTTATTTAGGCTTTTACTCACATATAACCATTGATCAGCGAACATAAACATGCTTGACGGGTGAGAAAAAACCTCTTCTGGAAGCTCAGACATGCTGCGTAACCAGTGAAGCTCATTCTTGTGTGTTACGCACGTTTGAGCTTCCGGAAGAGGTTTGTGTTTATGTTAATGTTTATATGAGTAAAAGCCTAAATTCTATATTTTCATCATATAAAGTGATCAACTCTCTTCAGAAAATTTGGACTAAACCACTCAATTCATAGGAATTAGTTTTATGATCTCTTTATGAACTTTTTGAAGCGTCAAAGTTCCAGTTACAAAGGCTGTCTATGGAGGGTCAGAAAGCTCTCAGATTTCAACAAAAATATCTTAATTTGTGTTCTGAAGATGAACGAAGGTCTTACGGGTGTGGAACGACATGAGCGTAAGTAATTAATGACAGAATTGGGGTTTTTTTTTGGGTGAACTAACCCTTTAACATTTTTTTAGGTTACCATTTATTTCAATGTAATGTACACTGAAATGTAATGTAAAGATTTTAACACATTTGAAAGTAAATATGATGGTTTCACTTAGTTTTAGTCTTACGTTTTCCACTTGGTCCAAGTTTTATACTTCTAGCATTCTAAAAATACACAATAACTGTCAGTGCATCGTAAAACAGTATGAAAAATGATCTTCCATTTAAAGGGCTGCTTCATGCTTATTATTCAACTCATTCACAGTGGAAAAACACATGTACATACTTGTTGAATGACTAAAACCAACATAATTTAAAAAAACAAACATAAAAAACCATAACACATTTCCAAATTCCATTTGACTATTTGAGTATGTTCATTTTGTTTAATTGATCATTTATTTAATCAAATTCCCTTTATGGGATTTTTGTATGATTTGTATACTCTATCAGCTCATGGAATTTTTTTGGTTTCTGCTGAGAAGTCTGAAGTGTGCTGACTGAGGGTTATATTCCCCAACAGAGGGCACTATTACACCTAAAAATACACAATATATATGAGTCCTAGACTTCACATTCCTGTTATCCAGTTACACATAATAAAAAAAATATGACTCATGACACAAAAATAATTGGCATCTGTATTTGGTCCCCTTTCAAAAAAGATACTATTGCAGTAACATACAGTTATGGTGCTTTTTGATGCTCTTAGGAACACGTTTAGTGCAATAATTCATTTGATTCATATGTATAATAATAAAGTAATGGCATATTAAAACTGTATTTGTTTAGCTGTAACAGAGAAAAAATACAAGAAACAAAACATTTTAGCTGGAGTTGAATAATAATATAGATGTGGATGTGCAAAATGCATAGCATTTGGAAGAAAAAAAGACTTTGGTTCAAAAATGAACACACACACACACACAGAGAGAGAGAGAGTTTCACAGTATTTAAGACAATTGTTTCCATATGGCACACACATCCAAAGAACAATGGGAAATTATGCATTGTTTTATGTTTTTGTTTTTTTTTTTGTTTTTTTTTTGGTCAGCGTTGTTTTGTTATAGCAGAGAGCAAAAGAAAATACAGCACCATGTCTGTGACCATGCACAGTGATTTGGACTGCATTTGCCATGGGAAACTCAGCTGAGTAAACAAGCTCTGTCCATTATCGTTCATAAAACCTGACAAATAGCTCTGGATCGCCAAACTTGTCCCAGCTTCAGGTCTATAACCCTTTCAAAACCCATAGCCCAAGTCATTTCCAACAAACAAGCACAGTTTCTCAAAATAAAGAAATGCATGATTTGTCAGTTTGTGTATCTACAGTTTACTGTGTTCAACATCTATTTGCTTAGGCCTTCCCAATTATAGAAGGGGAAACAGTACTAGAAATTTTCTTTTAATTTTAAATTATTTAATTTGTTTGTGGTTTTATATATAGAGAGAGAGAGAGAGAAAGAGAGAGAGAGATTTTAAACTGTACTTGCAGATAATATAATATTAATAAAATAAAGAGCTGCTTAAGTGTACTTAAAATCATTACACATTCATGACTATTTTTCTTAACACACTTAAGTATATTTTAAAAAATACACTTTTAAATTGTTTTAATAACCTTTTGTCATGCTTTAAATAAGTAATTATTTTGATTAATATGTTAATCAAGTTAAGTTAATATATTTTAAATGTACTAAATTGCAACTTCATCATTACAAATATATTTAAATACATGTTTCACTGGAAATGACATTAAAATATATTTTACCATAAATGCTTGTCAGTACATTCAGCACTTTAATCATATTCAAAGACAAAATAAGTAATAATGTATAGTTATACACTCCAAAATTCAGCTAATTGCATTTAATAATAATGTAAAATATTATACATTTTAACTATTATATACATTGTCATTGTCAATTGCAAAGAACATGCAATGAAGTCTCCAAAACGGTTACATTTCACACTTAAGAGTATTATTTTAAAATATATTATTTCCATAATAAGTAGGTACTTTTTTAAAAAGTATGCTATTTTTCATATTTTGGAGTAACTCTTTTACATTCAAAATGTTTTAGGGTTGAATATCAGTGCAAATAATGGCAAATATATATATAAAAAGCAGCTTTAGCAAATATCACACCAAAATTTCTTAGTCATTATTCTTGTTCTTTGTGCAAGAAACAATATAATATATTATATAACCATAATGAAATGCTAATAAAGTTCTTTTATTCCTGTTATCAATAGTAAATCATGAGGACATGCATAGAAAAATTGAACTGTTGCCTGAGAATGACCCTGAAAAAAATTAAGCAAAGTGTGGAGTTTCTAAAACCCTTTAAAACCATCTGGTTAAATCAGAACCAGGAAATTAACACGGTTGTGGTTCATTTGTGTGGTTGTGAGTACATGTTTTGGCCCTTCAGGGCAAACTGCCCACTGGACCAGTGTAGCGGTGCCTGCGTGGCATCATGCCAGAATTTTGTTACAGTACCTACAAGCTGGAAACAATTGACACTGTTATGGACTGTTTATGCTGAATTACAATTGCCTTAGTCTGTACTCAGATCCTTTGTCTGAACAGCTGCCCGCAGTTTAGCCTGTCACATAAAAGCTGGCAGTGTTTTAGGGGATGGGTGTTCACTTTTACATCTCAGTTTCTCTTAACAATACTCATTTCCAAGTTTGACTAATAAAAAGACAAAGATACAATAAGCTTTACTGCACTGCTTTTAAAAACAACCTTTTTGCTGGTGTCTGAACATTTCTCCTTTCTCTAAAAGGTACAGTTCATGCAAACAATTTTCTCATCACCTTCATGAGGTGTCTTTTTCTTCGGCGGAACACAAAACGAGATATTATGAAGAACTGATTTAGTCCATACAATCAAAGTCAAATGTGTCCAAAACAACACCTGATACAGTACTCTATGAACAAAAAAACACTAAGACATTTTTCAAAATATCTTCTTTTGTGTTTCACAGAAAAAAGAAAGTCATACAGGTTTGGAACAACATGAGGGTGAGTAAATGATGACAGCATTTTCATTTTTGGGTGAACTACTATAGAGGGATTAAGTTTATTAAGTGTGGCAGCATTTACCAGGATACAAAGGGTTTTATTTCAGGCACAACCAACAAGAGGGAATGCATTCCAGAGCTGTTACCAAAATAAACTGGCTAGTAATGCAAAAATGAGCACTTTTTAAGTCACATTGCTAATCTGGGGACCTGTGCCCATGGGATAAGAAAACTCTTTTGCATTTACAGACTTGGATTGCTCCTTTTATCAAACTTTTAAGGAGGTGTAAACTTTGTTTGTTCATGGAGGTTTGTGAATAGAGAGGAATCTTATAAGAGAACAGAACACATCTTTTGAGTTAGCTTGTTAGCTCATTTTTTTACACCTTCAATTTATTGTTTAGCAAAACTGCATTTGAATTAATTTAGATACATCTATGGTCATTAAGAGGTATAAGTTAATTACACAATGTAATGATGATGTTTAGTGCATTTAAAATATATTAAAGTGTTAGTTCACCCAAAAATGAAAATTGTCATTAATTACTCACCCTCATGTCGTTCCAAACCCATAAGACCTTCGTTCATCTTGAACATTTGAACTTTTAAAGGTGCTAGAGGACTTAAAAGACTGACTCCAAAATTGGCACAAGGAATATTGCGATCTTCTCCAATCAGACTGCCAATTTTCATAATTTGTTTTAGTTCTATGAGGTGCCCACTGTTCAAGTAGAAAATTAAAGAGGACCTATAATGCCCCTTTTACAAGATGTAATAATGTAAGTCTGTGAAATTTCAGCTCAAAATACCCCACAGATCATTTATTAGAGCTTGTCAAATTTGCCCCTATTTGGGTGTGAGCAAAAAAAAAAAACGTCATTTTTGTGTGTCCCTTTAAATGCAAATGAGCTGCTGCTCCCGGCCCCCTTTCCAGAAGAGGGTGGAGCTTTAACAGTTTACGCTTCGGTTGCTCAACAACAACAAGGCTGGAGAATCTCACGCAGCCAAAATTAAGATTGTCAGTAACAGTGTTCAGCCTTACATTGTTCAAACCGGAGTTGGACACTGATGGAGAGACTCAGGAAGAAGTTACAACTTTTAGAATGCAACTGGATGTTTCTGAATGGTTAGTGGATACATTTATGTAGTTGCTGTGGAGTTGATTCAACTCATCGACTAGCATGTGCCGTCATGTTAATCTTTTGTGCAAATCCAACGTTGAATTGACCCTCGTTTGTGAAGCAGTCCGGCGTAAAAATGACGGCATGACAACAACACTCTACTACAACAGCTCTTCCTCTTCTCTGAAGCAGCCCAACATGGACTCACCCCCTTTGTTGTGTGTTCTCGGGGGCGGGGTTTATGTAAATTTTAGGGTTTGTGATGTCACTAGCCCAGGAAGAAGCTCATTGTAGTCCCTACCGGCCATTTGCTGTAGTCCTTAAACAGAGAATTCTGTAAAAGAAAATATCTCCCTTTGTATTGAACTTTGAGCGTCGTAACTTTGCAGATGTTGTTTATGCTCAAACAGCAACATTACACACTAACTAAAGTTAAAAAAGTGAAATCATAATCAACCACCCCTTTAAGAAAACCTACGTACAATGCCTGCCCACCTTCAGTGCTTGGTTTATAGGATGTTGCTCATATTTTGCCTGCTATGCTGTTTGACTTCAAAGGTCAAACTGTCAAAATAATGATTTCATCGCTAATACTTTTGACAGTTTACAGCGGTCTAAGAGTGGCCTGTATTCTGAATTTCATCATGCAAAACTTTCATCAGAGGTGCCAACATAAGCTCTTCAGACAGTGGACCTTAAAAAACCCAATCCCTATCCGATCTAGTTGTAAAACGGTTCATTTGCTGCATAAATATTGACAGTTGGACATTTGTTTCACACAAGCTAATTCAAAGGCACTGACGGGAAACATTAAACTTGTTGCAAAACTTGCGAGGGTGAGGTCATTGCAAAAGTATTCCTCAATGTCATAAATATATCACCCGCTAGTCAGTTTGAAAAGTCTGCCGTTTTTTTTTTTCTTGCTCTACTAGATTAACATCAAAACATAAGGAGTGTAGGCGACACTAGACTAAAACTCTCATCCAAACTGGGCAGTTGGAGAGTTTAAGTTCTTAAACCAACACCAGGCTGTCAAAGCTGTTCTCTCACTGTTCTTAAAGAGTGCTGAAATCTCTGTTTTAAAACAGTAAACTCTTAGTGTGCTGACATGACCCGTAGGCATAAACAAATATTATGCCTTCGCCGGCCGGAGGTATAGAGTCAGCTGCGTCTGAGAAAAGGTGTTAATTGTTTTCAGGCTGTCATCTTTAAGAGCTGTTGAGATCAATTAAAGTCATCACAGAGCGGCGAGCATGTGCTCGGTGAAACAGCCCAGCTTGAGTATGCTGTGTGTCTGGAATGTGAGCAGCAGATATGGATTAACTGTGTGAAAATCAGCAGTGAGAGAACCCTTCAGGAGGAATGTAACACAATTCGTTTCTCAGCTTGAGTGAGAGTCAATAAAAAAGTTTATTGAAATATGTCATGCAAAGCATGAAAGACTAATAATTGAACTTAAATTCACCCAAAAAGAAACTTCTCTCATCATTTACTCACTCTTGTGTTGTTACAGACCCATATGAATTTCTTTCTTCTGTGGAACACAAAAGAAGAGATGTTAAGGAGATTGTCCAGCGGATCTTTTCCATACAATGTATACAGTGATTGGGAGCTGTCAAGTTCCAAAAAGACCAAGAATTGGCACATAGTCCACATATTTAAATTGAGTGAGTTGCAAGTGATAAGACTGACTAAAGGTGTGTTCACACTTGTAGTTCGGTTCTCTTGGTTCTTTTGGTCCGCACGTAAAAAAAAGAAAAACACATTTAGTCCTGGTTCGCTTAGTGTTCATAATAGGGATGCACCAATAGGATTTTTTTGGGCCGATACAGATTTTAACAAACAATTATTGGCCGATACCGATACTGATATATGTCACTTGCTCTCTTATTTGAAGATTTTTCATTAAAATAGATATTGTTTGATCATGTTTTAAATTAGCAAAGCTAGTTTATTGCTGAATCATCAAATAATTTCTAATGAACATGGATTGGATCCATTTAACATTCAGCAAGACTACATAAATTCATTAATACAACAGAACAAAGATAAATATGAAATTAAAGCTGCAAGCAGTGATGAAAAGGCCCTCGCACCCGGGCTCACCACCACCCGTAGGCCTTAGGAAAACAGTGAACAGTGGGTGACATGTAAGCGAGTAAATACAGGAGAATTATGGCAAAGTCATTTCAGAGTGCCACACTTCCTGCTGCCAACAGGTGGCGCTTTGACTGTAACTGAATATTGCCATGTAGATGTCTTCAGGCCAGGACTTAAGTTAAGTTTGGAGCAGATCGGACATTGTACGCCTGAGTTACAACAACTTCCTGTTTCTTGGCGTTAATCGCATACATTAGCACTTAGCCAAGTGTTGCATGATTTAACATGTTTCTAGCATGTTTGGTACTTCGTGGCATGTTTAAATGTATTTCAGGGAGTGAATTACAGTGTAAAGTATGCCATTTCCTGTTGACAACAGGTGGCGCTATGACTAACTGAATATTTGCATGTAGATGTCTTTAGGCCAGGACATGTGAAGTTTGGGGCAGATCGGACATTGTATGCCCGAGTTACAACAACTTCCTTTTTCATGGAGAAACATCAGACTTTGTCAGGCCTCCATGGACACACCCTTCAGTGAAAACTCAAGATCTTCACAAAGGCCTTTAGATTAGACTGACCAAATATGACGTTGATCTGACTAAAGCTCTAGGAGGAGTTTGTTAAAGTACAACGTCTGGGAATGGCAAAAACTGCAAAAACTTTGCAGAGAAAATTCAAAATATCTGACTTCCTGTTGGTGTTTCAGATTTTGCACCCAGGGACTTTTTTGTGGGTATTGGGCTGTTACATGTGTCTACCGAATTTCATAACTGTACGTTCACACGTTGTCTGAGACGCTGCTTTCCGGGTGCGCGCTATGGATGTCTGTGAACTTCTCACACAGTGAGTACAATTGTTCTGTTTTCGTCGATCCGACGGATCGGATGCATCTCTAGTTCACACTGTCATTTTTAAGACCAAACCTAAAGATACAAAAAAAAAAAAGTATTTTGCGACAGAATTTACCAAACATCCAAAACAATGCTGTGTGGGCTAAATGCACTCGCCATGTGCGTATGTATCATGGCATTTTGACCAGCTGAGAACTCGTGAAGGAATTCCTCTGATGCACACAAATGAAGATCTGCTGCAAGGAGATAGCGTTTCTGATGCCTATACCGAACTGTAACAGGCAACGTAGCTCCTATGATGAGAAGAAACAGCTTCAGCATTCTATCCGTTTTAGGGTCACATCTGGTGACATGACGTCCTGTTCCTTTTCAGCGGTCTCGGCCTGCTTGTTTGGTGCGCACCAGGGTTTGGATGGCAGCGTTCACACTTAATCAAATGAACCGCACTAACAGAGCAATCGCACCAGAAATCGTTTTAATCTAACCAAACCTAACAAGTGTGACACACCCTTAGAAACAATGGTGCTTGACATAACTGAAGTCAAAACGGGCCAAGTTTAACACACCGTGTTTGAATAAGATTGCTTCAGCTTGTATATATACAAGTCATATCAGTGGTTTTGAACTGCCTCAGCAAACTTTTTGTCAGTCAAGTTCTGTTTTGGTTTTGTTTTCATTGTTCCCTGCCACTGTTTTCCTGAGTTCTTGTAGTTTGTTCCCATGGTTTCTGATTGATTTACGCACCTGTTTCTTGTTCCGTTGATTATCCCTGTGTGTATTTAAACCCTCAGTTCTTTCTGTTCGTAGTTTGATGTTGTCTTTTGTTAATGTGTGGAAAACTTTGATATTTCTTCTGTAGTTTTCTTAAGTATTTGTTTAGTTTAACAAAGACTGTTTCTTTGTATCTCCTTCGTTGTGCGTGTTGGAAAGCCACACCAGTTCATGACACTTTTAAGGTGGCCAGTCGAAATAATAAATATAATTAGAAATAAGCTTTTTTAAATTTAATTATTTATTGTTTAAATAACACATTAAATGCTAAAAATGAAGATGTGTAAAAAGTTTTTTTATATTGTTTTTATCAAAGAGTATACAGTTACTGAAACTGTATAAAAATTAATCACAGTTAATTGTTTTAAAATTGACACTCCTAGTGTCGATATATTTCTACTATATTTTCTACTATATGGGGCCCATCCACTGTTTGGTGATGACAGAATGACGTATTTTTCATTTTTGGGTGAGCTATCCCTTTAAGAGTACACTACTGCAATTAACAACCAAACTAGGCAAGGCACATTTTAGTTCATTTAAACTTCTTGATGGAGAAAGTCCCTAAAAGCCAACATATTTAATCATAAATCACTACTAACTAAAAGAATGAAACACTAGAAACCCAGGAGAGAGGGTAATTGCTGGCAGAGTCTGCAATCCCCTTCATGCACACCCTTTTTTTCTGCAGACCCCCCAACTTCAGCTCTCCACACCAAACTCAATGTTCCTGATCCTGACCGTGGTAGAGCTGGGAAATGCGGTAAAGGGAGCTTTAAGAAACTGAGACGTTGGATAAATGCCTCAAGGCCTACCTTTTTGGCTCGTCCACCTGTCGGTCTGAATAAATTATGGGATACTGTGTCTACAGTGTGGTGAAAAGGACATATCATGGAGCTCATTGTGGATTTTACACAATGATTGATATATATTAGTTACAGTATGTGACTAGATTGGCTAGGTGTGTGTGTGTGTGTTTTGTGATGTGCTGTTTAACTGTGTTAAAAGTGGTTGACTTTCAAACTCTTTTAAAGTCTACGTCCCTCACATGCACTTGAATCGAAATGACTGATGGACTCAAAGGGTTGCAATTATAGTCTATGTGACAACATCCTTTATTTAAACCATTCACATATACTGGGAGAAAATGAAATGAAATTATATATTCTTCAAAACAAAAGTCTACAACAAGTATGTCTGTAAACTGCCAAACTATGTATATATAAATGATTGCATGGTCACTTCACTTCTTCCCCAAATTTTCGTTACCTGTTAATTGTGGGAACTTGAAACTTCAATCTGTCTCATGCCTAAACCCCTTAATTAAGAGCCAGAAGGCACATCTGCCTATGTTTTCTTGTTCCTCTTACACAGCAAATTAACTTAATTACTGAACAATATCCTGTCAGTAATTGCACATTTAGAGCAGAAATCTTTCTCTGAAATTTGCATTATGCATTTGGGTTTTATGAGCTTGTTTCCTCCCGCTTCTAGGCCAAAGATATAGTGCCACACAGAGGGACTTATGTTCAGAGAGCTTAAAACATCTTAAAACACATTAACAACATTTATTTTTAACTGTACAATGAGGGATATTTACACCATTTCAACTGTGTTAGGTTTGGGTAAATATTCACTTGGAGCTTATCGGTAGAAGTTTTAACAGCCCAAACCACAGACCATACATTTTTCATGTCGTATTTGCAGGTGCTGTCCTGACCAATCAGACTCCTCCTTCATTATGTCTCAGCGTGGCTTTCTCACAGGAGGTGGAACCGCGTCCCGCCCCATCAACATTAATTGTCAGTAATCAGCTGAGAGAAAACTATTATTACTTATGCTCAGAGAAACCTGAGAAACCTGCGCAGATGGGTGTTTGCGTTCTCTTCACCTATCTGTGATGAATCCCGAGAGACTTTTTTACAGTAGATTAATGCTGTCAGTCAACCAACCAAGGAAGTCCCTCCTTAAGTATATGGAAAAACTTAAGGCTTTGCAGTGGAGTTATATATCACATCTGCCAGAATGATTATGGTTCTATACAATATATTGTATGCTATTTAAATACACTATAATGTACTGTGGCCCTGAAACATATTTGAACATGTAAGTCACTTTAAAAATGTTTGAATTTCTAATAAGCATCTTCATCTGCAATCAAATGATGCTAGAGCTTTTCTCAGAACTAACTTCACTTTTCTAAAGCACTTATTAAATAATTTATAATCAGGTGGTTTGGAGGTCATTTTAATGGATGTATGAGTTCATGTACACATGTCCACACATATTCCACAAAGTCTGACAACCAAAATGTGTCCAAGACTATATATATATATATATATATATATTATTTCTTTAAAATACATGCCACTGGTTTTGATAAACATTTGTTTGCATTGGATACAAAATGGGTTTTTAATTTTTATTTAAAGGGATAGTTCACCCAAAAACATCTGCCAGAAGCTAGTTATTTTAATTTATAAAGTTTTAAATATGGATATTTTGCTTCAGAAGGTCTTTATTAGCCCCCTGGATTATTTTTATGATAGATGGATGCATTTTTGGGGCTTTAAAATCACGCCCTCCATTCAGTACCATTATAAAGCTTGGAGGAGCCAAGATATTTTTTAATATATCTCGGATTGTGTTCATCTGAAAGAAGAAAGTTATATACACCTAGGAAGGCTTGAGGATGAGTAAATCAGGGGACAATTTTCTTTTTTGGGTGAACTAACCCTTTAAATGCCAAAATATTTTTGGGGGGCCACTGAGTGTTGAAATTTAGCTGATGTTGTGTTAAAATAGTATAACTACACAGCACAAAACATCTATCTACTGACTCCCCAACACACTAATGACTCATCATAGCTTATGGATATTCATTTGACAAATTCTGAATGTAGATATTTTACCTAGATCACCTTGACTTTATTGATGAAAAAACAGCACATAGCATTAAATAGTGAATAATAAAATAAACGTTGTCCTCTAAATTATTAATACAAATTACTTCTGTAACTAAAAATTAAAAATCGACTCTGCATTAGCAATTTTGCAATGATGAACTACTAATCTGAATATTAAGGTGATGTGTCTCCCTATGGTGGTGATCTAAAATTTTTAGAGGTTATGACCATGATAATTTGAGCTGTAATCTGTTTTAGTCATCACTAGTTTAAAAGACTTTAATAAAAAAAAAAAAAAACAACGCAGAAGATCGCAAGAAAATACACAGGAGCATTTGGGGCCATTTACACAACACCGTTTTTAACTAAAAAATTGATCGTTTCAGCCATTCATTTAAACAACAATGGAGTTTTGGGGCCCTGAAAACGCAAGCTTTTGAAAACGGGTTTCAAAGTGCAAGTTTTTGAAAACGATACCTTTATCGTATCTGTGTAAACTACAAAAACACAAATCTGTGAAAACGGTGACGTCATGCACATGTGTATTACGTGTTCAGTACATAGGCTCGTAGTGTTTCTTTACAAAGTGGCATCGCCAACTACTGGCCTGTCAGCAGAATACAGCATTATTAGTAGCTTTTGCAGATCCGTATGAATGGGGATCATTTTGACAACATTGTCACAAAAAACGTGAAGGAAAAAAAAAGTTTTAGTACTTATGTACCCTAAATAAGCATTAACACACTCAAGATAAAGACGATAATTGACAGGAAACAACTGAAACACAGGGATATACATTTATACTGAGGACAAAGGTAACTAAACTAGACACAGGTGAAACTAATTAGTAACTAGGGCAACTAACAAGGGGAAATCAAGAACTAAACTGAAAGGAAACACAAGACACAGGAACGAAAAGACAACTAAAAAACTAAACAGAACCCTGACTCATTTAAATTATTACTAAATAATTTTCATGACTGGATGAGGCCCTGTTTACGTTTTAAAATGCATAACTTTTGCTACGGTTACGCCTGTCATTTACACTACTCTGGCGTTTTCGACCCTCAAAAACGCTGTAGAGCCCATTTTAGTTTGAAAACACCGGGGTTGCATTTCAGTATAAACGGACCAAAACTGAGACTTTTCAAAATGATGGCATGGCTGCCCTTGTTTGCTCTGCGTATCCTTGACAACCGTGTAAACAATAACATGAAGACTGAACTGCAATCTTTGCTGGCTTTGTCATTTTTAGTAGTCATTGTGCAGTTAAACTCTGCATTTTATAATACTGCAGCTACCTACATGCACAAGAAGCAACTGTTTACACTTGTACGCGCACTGGGCATCAGTGTGGATGAATGGTCATGTGATATGCGTTTTTGGTCATGTAGTGTAGACAGAGATAGTTTCTGAAACGCTGTGGAAACGGCAGTGTAGACGAGGATCATTTTCATTTTAAAACGCTGGAACAGTTAGAGATATATTGTGTTTAATATCCCATCTGCTAAATATCTTCTGTATTTTGTTTTATTATTTTTTTTATTTAATTTTCCTTTCTTTCTTTTTGTTAAATAAATGGCATAATCTGTGTAGTCTTTTATCTGATGGTTGACTGTCAAAATTTAGAAATTGATGATTTATGGCCTGATATATAGAACCATAAAATTGAACAAGGGTCTGTTTTCTTTTTTAACTGATGGTGTATATTTGTTTGCCTGCACTCAAAAGTCTGGCCCCGTGAGAACCCTGTCAGCTCGTGTATGTAGCAGAGACATGAATTGAGGCGGCACTCTTTCTATAGACTCTCTCTCCCTTTCTCTCTGTCTCACCCTAGGGGAAAGAGCAGCTGTCAGCCTTCAGCGCAAGAGGGACCCTCCGGGGCACCTGGGGACCACCGCCAAGGCCATCAGGGCCTGCTGGATCCGGTCTGTCAGTGAGTAGCCACCCTCAGGGAGCCCTGAAACAGCGGTTCCCTCCTCCCACTTTTCATGCCTTTTTTCCTGAGTCTCTTTCTTCCCTCTGTGACAGATGAGTCAGGACAGTGTGAAGATGTGCACCTGTCTATACAGCGAATGTGCATTACTGTAAGAGCTGTCTGTCACACGCGGGGTCTGATCTTCTGTCAGCCCAAAGAGCCAGTTCACGTTTACTGACAGAGGACATATGTCTGGATGAATATGGGAGTGTGCTTGCATGTTTGCGACTATAATGGTACATGCAATTCAGAATGTGTCCCTTTTCATTTCATGAGTTGGAATTTGAATTGGACAAGCTCCACAGGTATATACAATTCACAATTCGTCGTTGTTCTTCTGAACACAAAAGGGGATATTTTGAAGAATATACTGGTTGCTCTTTCCATGGAACAGCAATGAATTGGGACAGAAACTTTAAAGGTTTAAAAAGGACACAGTCATCATAGAAGTAAATCTGGTCCATTGGACTCATAATCTATACGTTGCTATATTCCAAGTCTTCTGAAACCATATAATAATAGCTTTGAGTGGAAAAACAGATCAAAATGTAAATATTTTTTGGCAACTTAATGTTTTATGGCTCTATTTTGAACACCTTTGGGTAAATCAAAAAATCATTTCTGTTCATTAAAGAAATTCCTGAAAAAAAAAAGTGGCTTTCACAACAATGTAAAGCAGTTTTGAACATCAATAATAATAAGAAATGTTTCTTGAGCAGCTGTTAGGTCATTAGCATATCAGAATGTTTTAGTCATATTTCATGATTTATTCTATAAATCACAGCGAAGCTCTTCCAGTAACCGCAACCGGGCTGAGAGAACATTGACCAGACCCACAAATCTCTACATATCAACACCAACATTTAGCATAACACATCATGTCCCTATATTCTCTCATGGGAGTGCAGAGAAAAAGATCTTCACTTCCTGTTCCAGCACCATGACCTCATAATGCCATTTCGCCAACTCTTACAGGCTGGAAAACATGAGTGCTGCCTGTGGGAAGACTAACACTCTTTAGTGGGTGTGGTTGGAGAGATTTGTGTGTGTGTGTGTGTGTAAGAGTTCCCTAAAGTTTTGGCAGGTGAAAACATAATGTTTTTAGGATATGGCACCAATTTGTTCTCACATTACACTATATCCTATTTAAAGTGCCATTTAAATCTGATGTCATTCAATATTACTCTGCAAATCATGTGTTGAAGTATTGTTTATCAAAATAGAGTTGCAAAAAATCATCATCACATCAATTTTTATCAGCAGATTTACTTCTGCCAAATAATTACAATTGCAGAATTAAACAGATGTGGGAATTTATATACTATATATAATAAGAGCTTTATAACTACGAAGACTTCATGATTTGCCATTTAAAATGATTTTAAAATTTAAAAACTATTACTATTTTACAATTTAAAAACTATTTCTTGCGGGCTTTGATGAAGGAACTGTTTGTCCCACTAAATTTCTAAATAGTGCACTGTAAAAAATAATTTGTAAGTTGTAACTACTTTTAAATTACTTTTAACTTTTAAACACTATCTCGCTTCTGTTATAGTAGGGACAATTTCTCGTTTTGGAAATATTACTTTGTTCAGTTTTTTACTAGCGTGAAAAGTAGTAAGTTGAATGCATAGAATGGGGTAGGTAATTGCCGAACATGAAATCTTAGCAATTACATTAAAATGTAATAAAGAGGTGCGATCTTTAATTAATATGTTTAATGTTAGATGAAAATATCCACAAAGTTATAGGCTATTGTACATATCCTCTCAATTCATAGGCACCCTTTTGGCTAAAATGATCCGTGCTGAATTGGTCTGGTCTGACTCAGTTTACCATTGATGGGTGAAAACCATTCAAACCTACTGGCTGTGGAAATCAGCAGGCCTGACTCATTATACTATAAGCATAAACTGAAACTGAAAAAAGTAATCTCACACATTAACGTACTAATTTTGACAGCACTGTTATGAATGCTAAATTCTACAAGCATGTTTTATTGTTGTCATTAAAATAACTCCCAAAGCCATAGTGTGTATCTGTATGATAGTCTCTTTGGCTGTCAGTAATTTTGCTTCGCTTATATGTGTGTGCATGTGCATATGTGTCTGTGTGTGTGTGTGTGAGCTAGTCTCAAGGTCAGGCAGGAAATGCCTGTGCAGGTGTTACCTTCATGTAGATGGTTATGAGAGTATCCCAGCTCAGACAGGAAATGGGTGTGCTTTGTAGCTTATTGCAGCGTTGAGTTCTCTTTGCACTCGTATGAAATTAAACACTGAAAGAGTCGAGTTGACAACAGACAAATTGTGTTGCATGATCTACTATGATGGTGAAATAACTGCTGTTAAAAAGCCATTTTAATTTATTATAAATATTGTATATATTTCTGATAGTAAAGGGTATATACTTTAAGGTGATGTATAAGTGATGATTTTGACTTTCCACAATATTTTACAGTTTCAACCACTAGACTTAATCAAAATAGAAGCAAAAGGAATTTATAAAGATTTACATTTTATGATTTTTTATCACCTTTGCCAATTACATTAACATAGTTTAGCTTTTTTTTGGTTATGCCAAGTGATTTTTGCTCATGTAATATCTCATGTTTCATAATATAGATATGAATATTTTCAGATTTTGCTTCTTGAATTATATTGCTGGTAATTGTCAGTTTTTTTTTTTTTTTTTTTTTAAATAATTTGATTTAAAGGATTAGTTCACTTTCAAATGAAAATTACCCCAAGCTTTACTAACCCTCAAGCCATCCGAGGTGTATATGACTTTCTTCTTTCTGATGAACACAACCGGAGTTATATTAATAAATATCCTGATGCATCTGAGATTTGTAATAGCAGTAAGCGTTTCCTAATGAGTATGAGCTGAAGAAAGTGTCTCCATCCACATCCATATATCATAGACGTACTTCACACGGCTCCGTGGGGTTAGTAAAGGCCTTCTGAAGCGAAGCGATGCGTTTGATATCCATATTTAACAAGTTATGACGTAAAATATAGCTTCCACCAGACCCCCTTCCATATTCAAATAATTATTTTATGAACATTTTATTATGGCAACATTTCACTTTGATTAAAAGAAAAAGGCCTTTTCGAATTAATAGATATGACTGTTATCTCTAAGTGCTATTTCATTAAATTTTTTTTTTTTTTTTTTGCTTGAGTGCTTTTTGACTACTCATTAATATGACTCCTATTAAAAATACTGACTAGATGGCGCTCTTCAACCAAAAAATAATTTGTGGAGTAAGGTTATCTACATGACCTCTTGTAACCCATCTCTCCTCTCTCTCTCTCTCTCTCTCTTTCTCTCTCTCTCACACACACACTGTATGGGACTGTCCTCAGGGAGTAATATGTTTTTTCCTTCCATTTCGAGGCTTGGAGCTTCTTTTTGTGGACGTGTGATCGGTGCACATTTGGGAGTTCGAGAAAATCCCTGGCATCTTGCCACACTTTCCATTCATTTAAACACGAAATTCTGCACATGTCAGTGTACTTTCATATTTTGGTGTGAACAATCATAGGATTGCTCAATTATTGAAAACAAATCTGTGCTATAAGCCACAAAAAATTAAAGTGAAATACAATCAGCGTGAGTCAATATAGTTACTTGTGAATTACATATATTGGCATGTCTTTTGAAAACTTCATTTAGATACAACTAGATTAAACGTAGCTACATCTATATTAGTCAGAAATAAAGCCAACAGCACAATCTAAATCATTATATTAACCTGAGTGTGTTTTATTATTTGTGTGGAACACAGATGTTAAACAATGTCTATGCTGATCTTTTCCATTAAATCAAAGAGAAGGATATTGAAGAGCTCCAAAAATGAAAGGAAAAAAGAGTTCGAAAACTAACTTGAGAAGCAAAAGCAATTATGATGTTAAGTTTTGTTTTTGGAAAAATGTATCAAAATTGAGTTTATGCTTAAAATATGAAAAAATATCTGCCAATGGGGTACAATTTTTACTCAGCAAAAACTGACTTAATTTTGATAAATCTTTGAGAAAACAAGACAATATCTTCTGACATTTTACTTCACAAGTAAATGCATCTTGATTTAAGAATGTTTAGATATTTGTACTGGAAAACAAGACAAAAATATTTAAGTCAAGATAAACAAGATAAAAATATTTAAATATTAAATATCTAAAATATCTAAATATTTTAGATATTTTGAGTAATTAAATCATCTTTTGCAGTATAGATAATGGAAGGCAGTTTTTTGCTGTTTTTTGGAGCACCATCCACTTTATTTGTAAGGAAAAGAACAGCTTTAACATTCTTCAGAACATCTGCTTTTGTGTTCCACAGAATGAATGAATGAATGAAAAAACAAACAAACAAATAAAATTAATTTGTGGTGAAGGTGAACTATTCCTTTAAAGAGGCTGAAAAAATTCAAGGAACATTATTTGGGTTATATATTACTTCAAAGTATTTGTCTAGTTAAGAACGAAGGTAATAGTATACCAGAGAAAATCCTAGTAAAGACGCAGTAATGACATTTCCAAATTCATTTCCTGTGGCAAACATAAACATTTAGATGATGAAACATATGCTTATGTTTAACATTATAATTATTATAATTATACTCACTACAACATCCTCAAATTTCTATCCATCAGTAGGAATAGTAAAAAAAAATACCCTTATTTTTTCTTATTTTTTCTTTTTTTTTTTCTAGCGGTAAGAATGAAGCCTGGAGATGCAAATTCCAGAGCATCAAAGGCGTCATTTCTAAGAGAATATGGTTATCAAACCCAACATGAAAAAGCCCTGGCAGTGCTACTGAATTCAGGTGTAGGTGTGTGTGTGTGTGTGTGTGTGTAGAGAATGGTGTAGAGAGACTGGCTTGAAACTAGATTGTGAACGTGTTTCTGTCTTTGCGTTTCTGGAAGTTTGAATATTTTCCCATGAAGTGTGTATGTGGCAGTGATGTCTTCTGTGTATGTGTGAAAGATTGTGGCTTCGTCAAAAGCCAGAAGATAAAGCAGGTCGATCTCCACTGTGGAAAGTTCTACAGATGACTAATTCATGAGCCGTGAACTCAGAGACCACCTAGAGAGAGACAAAGAGTGAGACTGACACTTATGCCCCTCCAGCCAGAAAATAGAGCTAATTAAACTCTTATAAGACAAAAAAAAAACTGTTTTGTCATTAACAATTTGTAACTATTTTATGCTGGTGGCAAATTGGTGACAAATTTGTATAAATTTGTATGATCTCTTTTTTGCGTTTTCATATGATCTGCTCATGCCCCATTGAGGGTTATGATTAGAGGTGGGGTAAGAGTGAAGCTTCATTCTTACTGTTTTATTACAAATCATATGTTGCCTTACAAATCACATTGTATGGATTTGTGCGAAATTGCAAAATCTAAATCAACTGAATCATTAACTCAAAATACGTAGCAGAAACTGTTTGTTCACAAACCAGTTATAACGACTTAAAATTCGGTCTTTTCTCACACAATGCTAGATCGTATGACTTCAGAAGACTTAAAAATATGTGATCTGTGCTGGCAAAATGAGCAATGAGCAAATTTTCAAAAATTAGTTATTGTTTTTTTTTTTTTTTTTTATGTTATTCTCTATTAAAACCTTCAAAATGATATATGATTTGTTGGAATCCGACAAAAAAGAGCTACACTTGTTTGAAGTCGATAGAGTCAGCAAAGTCAGTTTTGAGAAAAAAGTTTTCTGAAGCTTCTAAAACAAAATAACACCTAATTTGGCACACACCTCGTCAAAACCAAATATATGAAAATATATATATTCAACTTTTTTTCTCAATATTTTACTTTAATATTTTGAATTTCTGTAATTCTGTTTATATGTGTATATCGGGATCACACGCTGTATGAGGCATCTTTTTGTGCCTCAGATCTGTAAGATCAATTTGTTTACATCAGCATGAGCTTGAAAATCACATTTCATTGGTTCAGACTCATGCCATCAAATATTCGCTTTGAATATTCACAAAGTTGGAATGTTGTGCTTTAAACCTCAAATTCGACCAAAATCGACATTTTTGACTTGTTTTGCCTAGCTCGTAATTAGCCCATGCGCATTCCACCTAATTTTGCCAGCATGGGCCACATATAGTGCACATCTCATGGACTACATACACCAATCAGGCATAGCAAGCGTAAGGATTTGAGCAAGTTTGACTAGGGCCAAATTGTGATGGCTAGACGAATGGATCAGAGCGTCTCCAAAACTGCAGCTCTTGTGGGGTGTTCTCGGTCTGCAGAGGTCAGAATATATCAAAAGTGGTCTAAGGAAGGAACAGTGGTGAACCAGTGACAGGGTCATAGGCGGCCAAGGCTCATTGATTGACGTGGGGAGCGAAGGCTGGCCTGTGTGGTCCGATCCAACAGACAAGCTACTGTAGCTCAAATTGCTCAAGAAGTTATTGCTGGTTCAGTGTCAGAATACACAGTGCATCACAGTTTGCTGTGTATTGGGCTGCATATTTGGGCTGCCTGCCATCCATGTGGATATTACTTTGACACATACCACCTACCTAAGCATTGTTGCAGACCATGTACACCCTTTCATGGAAACAGTATGGCTGTAGCCTCTTTCAGCAGGATAATGCACCCTGCAACAAAGAAAAAATGGTTCAGGAATGGTTTGAGGAGCACAACAACGAGTTCAAGGTGTTGACCTGTCCCCCAAATTCCCCAGATCTCAGTCCAGTCGAGTATCTGTGGGATGTGCTGAACAAACAAGTCCGATCCATGGAGGCCCCACCTCACAACTTACAGGACTTAAAGGATCTGCTGCTAACATCTCGGTCCAGATACCACAGCACACCTTCAGGGGTCTAGTGGAGTCCATGCCTCGACGGGTCAGGGCTGTTTTGGCAGCAAAGGGGGAACCAACACAATATTAGGAAGGTGGTCATAATGTTATGCCTGATCTGTGTATATGATGCTTTAATAGTGAGTAAAATGATGACAGATTTTTCATTTTTAAGTGGACTATCTCTATAATCCTATATGTGGCCCAAGTGTCATCATAATCATTTCTTGTTCTTGTCCTCTCCAGCCTCTAGACTTGATATGGTTCTTATATGTTCTTGAAATGTTTCAGTACTTGACAATCTTAGACAGTTCTAGAAGGACTATTTAATGGCAATGAGACAGCAGAAGAAGCTTTTGCTTGTGCTTCACCTTTGAGAAGTGAAGATTTGAAGTGTCAAGCACAAGAACAGCTCTAGAAACTCATACTGGCATATGTAGACACCATTAATAGTGCTATTGATCTCACATTCAGTTCAACATATCAATATTATCAAATTTAGGTGACAAAAAAAAGACAAAAAGAAATTCAGGCACAGATAGTTTTATGACTAACAACAGCATGTGGTCCAACTTCACAGCCAGTGAAACAAAACCAGCGAAGAAAACACAAGCACGTCGTCCAGAAGCTATAAGCTCTGTCTGCTTTTTTTGATTGACAAGTATAGACAGACAGGTAAACTAAAGGGTATCAGGACGTTTTGATAACACTGACTTCATTCCTATTCAATATTTCGGTGTGTGTCTTTGTTGAAAGTTGCATTCTTACTGTCGCACGCTCTTCGTCTTCTGGACCTCATATGCATTTGCAGGCCACGTGGGACGCCATTTGCATTAGAAAGCGGAATACAATCACTTTAATTTTTAACAAGACATTTGGAATGTGCCACAAAGGCAGATTCTCGGCAACTGACGGAGCCCACGAAAGGAAAGAAAAAAAGAATTATTATGCAGGGAATTAAAGGAAAGCTGGAGTTGATGCGGCACAGACATCAATCAAGTGTTGCGAGTGTCGGAGAGAGGGGGAAAATGCACTGCATCCATGTTTCCAATAAAAATAACATTAAAGTAAATCTGCCATTAATCTTGCATATTGATCAAGGTCGGTGTTAAGGAATTAATCATGAGTAGCACACTATACATCAAACAGTCATAAATAAATAAGCAGCTCAAACAATGTAGTGCGTCTGGGCCGAGGTCAATACCTCATTAGCAGGGGGTGTCTGCGCATACCACGCTTATTTTGAACAATGAAACTGGCTGTGGACTAAAGGTTATTACTATTAGGGTTATGTTCGATTGTCACAGGTTGTGGTGAAATATCTTCTCACTTTATGGGAAGTGAAAGGAGGGGAGTTTCTTGTAAAAGCACTGGAGCTTCATCAGTCCAAACTCTACTTGATGAACTGTGAAAATACCTAGTGCTGAGTGACATATGTAAGAGCTTTTCAAACAAAAAGAGAAAAACAATATCTCTAAATTCAATCTTAAGAAGACTATATACACTGCAAAAAAAAAAAAAAAAGGCCTATTAAAGGAGTTTCAAATGAACCCTTTTGGACTTGTTTTCCAGTAAAAATATCTAAAAGTCCTTAAAACAACCTAAATCTATCTACGCTGCAAGATTGCGTAAAATATTAAGACTTGTTTTCAGTGAATAGAGTCTATCTTGAATATAAATATTTTGTCTTACTGCCTTAAAGGCATAGTTCATGCAAAAATTAAAATTATCACATGATTTACTCACCCTCAAGCCATCCTAGGTGTATATGACTATCTTCTTTCAGACAAACACAATCAGAGTTATATTATAAAATATCCAGGCTCTTCCAAGCTTTATAATGGGAGTGAATGGTGCTTGAAGTCCCAAAAATGTGGATCCATCCATCATAAAAGTAATCCACACGGCTCCAGGGGGTTAATAAAAGTCTTCTGAAGCAAAGCAATGTTTTTGTTTTGTTTTTTTCCTAGAAAAATATCACAATGACAACGCGGAAACTCAGAGGATAGAGCAAAACAAAACACGAATTAGAAGTCTAAAACGATTTTTTAAGAGAAATATCAAAGGGTTTTGATAGATAGAAGAGGTAGATAGAAATTGCCCAGCCCTATTTGTTTGAACCGTGAGAGGCGTCAGCTTACGATACTTCATACATTGTGTCAGAGGATACTCCTTTGGTGCAAGTCAATTTTTTCATGTAGACCATCTGCTAGCTAGTTATTTTAGTTTATAAAGTTTTAAACATGGACATTTTTCTTACAAAACCCATCGCTTCACTTCAGAAGGCCTTTATTAACCCACTGGAGCCGTATGGATTACTTTGATGGATGGATGCACTTTTTTGTACTTCAAAATCTTAAGCCCCATTCACTACCATTATAAAGCTTGGAAGATCCAGGATATTTTTTAATATAACTCTGATTGTGTTCGTCTGAAAGAAGATAGTCATATACACCTAGAATGGGTTGAGCATGAGTAAATCATAGGATAATTTTCATTTTTTTGGGTGAACTATTCCTTTAATGTCTATACTTAAACCAAATGAAAAACATCTGCCAAAATACACTTTTAATCAAGATACTTAATATCTTATGCAGTGGTCCCAAGTAAATTCATTTTTGAGTATTTTAAAATATTTTAACTGAAAGACAAAAACATTTGGTAATATTGCAGTGTAAACTAGATTTTATGAAGAAAGATGAGGGTTGTGTGTTGTGGATGGTTGCTATGTCATTTCTAGGTTGCTTGATAGGATGTTCTGGATAGTCGGGGGTTGGTTTCTGGCTCATGTCAAAAAAGCCCACCCCCTCGTTTTGATATTCAGCTCCCTAGATATGCTATGGGACCCTCTATGGGTTTGGGCACCGATTTATCATGAAAAATCATACATCTTAACAAGAGATTCTCAAAAGCAGAATGCCCAAGTTAAAATGTTTTTATCCACTGTATATGTGATAGATGTCATCATACAAATCTAGCGGCCTACAGTAATTACGTTTTGATAAGTGCTTGCATTTCACACTCTTGGAGCATGGGTAAAACAAGAGGACAGCCCCGTGGCAGGTCTCTGTGGGAAACTCTCAATTTTCGCTCTTAACATGGTGATCTAGAAACTTAATTGGTTCCATTTCCCTCCCTCTCCATCTTTTTCCTTTGCTGAGGGCACTCGCTTTCTAACCTGCCACTTTAGTGCCACTCGTGACTGGCATAGCTGATGCCCAATGGGCTTTAGAAGGGGGTTCTCTGAACAGGGAGTACCTTGGGATCTGTCATATATACGTTTATCATGTTTTGCACATTCATCAATGGCTCAAAAGTGGCACACTTTCTATCGAATGTATGTGGACCTGAACCTCCGTTAACGCCCGGGCCTCCGGGTTAAGAGTTTAGTAGGGAAATTAATCAGGGCTAATTCTCCAGTGGTGAAATTAATCCAGAGCTGAGGTAAATACTTTGTCATTGTTCGATCAAAGCACCTTATTAGTCTGCGGAACAAGGTTTCATTAGGCAATAGGGAAAAGAGAAAAGCTGCCTGTAATGTGGTGCCGCATTACCATTGACATCTGCCGCAGTCTTTGGAGATTATCTTTCTATGGTGATAATTTGTGAGCCAGGTGTCACCAACAATTACACCCATCTCATTCTGTCTCAACAGGCCTGTGTCTCGAGCAATAGCTCCACCCTTCCCCTCATTCCTCCTCTTTTCATCCCCCATCCGGTTTTTGTCATCTCACCTTCTGAAACTCAATCAAGTTGCCCCTCTTTAGGGAGTTTATTAACACTTAGTATGTGAAAAACAGGTGATTGGCATCTCTGCATGACTAACCACTAAAATTAAGCTTTAATGATGAGAATCTTCTGAATCTCTTCTTGTTAATTACTTTTGGGATCAATGGAAGACTTGGAGTGTTTCATTGGTATAAGGAGCATGGAATGTTGTACAGCAATGTAACCATGGGCAGAAATCATCTGCTTTTTTTTTTCTTTAAAAAAAAAAATTAATTCTATTCAACTACTCATTCTAATGTCATTCCAAATCAGTTTTCCTCGTGCTACACAGAAGGTGGATTTTTTTTCAATAAAAAAAGTAAATTGTTATCGTAGTATCATTGATAAACTATTATATTTTTTGTTAATATTTTGAATTAGATTTTATTTTTGTATTTTCACTTTAGTTTTAAAGTTTTATTAATTTTGTTGTGTTTTTGTCATTTTTATTAGTTCTATTTTAAAAAATATGTCATGGGATAATTTTCATAGTCATATACACCTAAGATGGTTTGAGGATGAATAAATCATGGGATAATTTTCATTTTTGGGTGAAGTATCCCTTTAAGACATCAGTATTTTCCCATATACTCCCATGTAAAATATAGTACAAATCAAGGTTTCATTTGTTTCAATGATTTCAGATTGTGGTTTGTAAAGTGGTTTACTATTTAGCAACGACATTTTGAACATTTTCCTAAAACCAGGCAGATGGAAACCATATAAACTGTGACCATTTTGGATTAACGGAAATGGCCTCTTGATGGCATGGGTATTAAGCAACTTTCTTTGCTAAAACAATGTATGTCCCCAAAACCTCAGATGGCTATTAAAGGATGATGTTGGCACAAAATGAGGTTATAAGCAGTATAAGAAAGTGAGGTGGGGACAGTTATACCCCTTTACTGTTTCTTACCTCTTTCACTTCCTCTATTCCATCTAGCCACACTTCCTTCATATAGCTTTCAAGTTATATTAATTTTAAAAGTAGATTTTCACACTTTTTTTAAAGACACAGTATGTAAGTTTTGCTGCTAGAGGTCGCTTATTCAAAACAATAACAAAGGCTTAGCTTGATGACCCTGTGAATGAGTGTGGAATCATGGAAGTTGTCGTCTTCACCTCCACAGCCGTTGGAAAGCAATCCGACCGGACTCGGGCAGAAATCATGTTCATGGAAGAGCTAATTTATTAAAGTTTTATTAACGTTACTGTGGTATGAAGCAGGCTGGGCTGAGAGCCGTGGGACCGGAACGAGGCCAGTGGAGCAAATGCTTATGAGAGACGAGTGCGACACACCGGTCTCAAGTCCCACAGAGGAGCTCCGCTGCCGCTCCTTTTGTTTTGTTGTTTATGTTTATTTTATGATTAAAGTTACCGTTAACATTTGCCGTTTTGGTTCTTCTTCCCTGAACTTGAACTTTGTTACAGTTATGTTTGATCACTTTCACATTATTTGTTTCATTGTAATGAAATATCCGCAAGTGTTGAATTACTGCTAATACAGGTCACTTTATTTGACTGTTCACATGAAGCAACAATCAGGCTAAAAATTCATTTGAGTGTGTTAAAAGTTGTTATAATGTGACCGTATGTTCGTTCGGCGGCTGCTACATCAATATTAGAATATCATATTAATAAAAGTTGGATGGCTTGTGTTGTTAAATGGCATGCAATTAATTTGAAAATATATTATGGCAGAGAAAATGCTGTATTATTGTTACAACAAATAAAGCTCTTTCTGATTTTGCTATGTTTGCCACTTGACAAAATAGCATTGTCTCTGAGGCATGGTACAAACATGTTACTCGCAGTAAAAAAGATTCAAAAAATAAGACTAAACGTGTGTAATAATGATTAGTTTTCTGTCGAAAAAGGTATCCAAACAGTTGCTCACCTGTCTAATAAAACACACTATATATTAAAGCATCTTTGGTGTTTCTATGATTTCCACAGAAGTAGAATTGGAAATCAAGGGTAGCGAGGATATGTCACTGACATGTGACGCAATGACATGGGGCGTTACACTGGTTAAAATGACTGATTTCTTCTGATTCTTGGAAACATTTGGGATAATGTAAGTACACAAGTCATATATATAACATACACAACATATATAATATTTTGTGTTTTTTAATCTAAAAATCTTACATATTGTGCCTTTAATGAAAGTTTGAGTGGTACTAAAACGTGTTGCCCTGATTCTAGGGGTGGTCACAAGAAAATTGCTAGGTGCTTGCTAAATTGTTGCTTACTATGATATTTATGTCCCTAGATATGGCTTTATGGGATAAAAAAAAAAAAAAAAAAAAAAAAAAAAAAGGGATTTTTCTCAACAAGCACAAATGTGTTGTATGATTTTAGCAGTTTAAACATCTCATTTAGTTTAACCCTCTAACCATACCATTTTCTAAAACAAAAAAAGTGTCCTCGTCTTGCACTAGTTTTGCGATGCACCACCAATTTCGTAATCACATTGGAAAGGTCACGTGACATAGGCAGAAGTACTGATCAAGTGTCTACAAAGCGAATGTGCAAAGAGTAAGTCAAACAACCTTTACAAAAAAAGGTAAATAAAACATTGTCTGAAGATTTTGAAGTTGGAGGAGAAAATGAGATGGAGTTTTTCGCCCTACTGCGGTACTTCTTTCTACGTCACACATGACCTTTCCAACTTGATTATGTAATGCGTGGGACATCGCAGAGCAGTGCAAGATGAGCATTTGTGGTTAAAAAGTATATAATTTTTATTTTTTTAGAAAATTGTTTCGCTAGATAAGACCCTTATTCCTCGTCTGGGATCGTGTAGAGCCCTTTGAAGCTGCACTGAAACTGACATTTGGACCTTCAACCCGTTGAACCCCATTGAAGTCCACTATATGGAGAAAAATCCTGGAATGTTTTCCTCAAAAACCTTAATTTCTTTTCGACTGAAGAAAGAAAGACATAAACATCTTAGATGACATGGGGGTGAGTAAATTATCAGGAAATTTAAATTCTGAAGTGAACTAATCCTTTAACTAATGAAACCTTATTGTGAAGTGTTACCAATAAAACATATAACTTCATGAAATGTCATTTTCAGCATGTCTAAAGTGGACTATTGAAATAGTGTTACAAAAAAGGTTTTACAATCACTTTTATTAGCTAATTGTTTTAATCAATAAATAATAATGCAAGATTCTGCCAAACTACTTTCTGTCTTTTATTGAAACTGAACCTCCAGAAAATTACTCCACCTGGAATTTTTTCAAGAACCCAAAAAATTTCAAAATGACTATAGAAGAATATTTTTTTGCAATAATTGCATTTTTAATTTATGTTTTCATGCTTCACGTGAAGCGACGCTCTTCATGTGCTCCATGGCATGTAAATGAAACAATTTTGTGGACCATTTAAAATTCAGTTGGTATCTATAGGCAGCAGCTAATACCCCTTTTGTTTTCTTTCATCACTAGACACTTGGGTTTAGCTAAACGCTATCACTAACAAACAACAGAGCAGGATTAGCAAGCATCCGCTCTAGGTGGCTAGCACACTCCTGGTGGCATCAGAAAGACCCATAATGCCGAGCAGCTGTTAGGGACATCTGGACACAGGTGAGGACGATGCTCGCCCCAGACCGCAGGACTGACGGCTTCCAGTATCACTGCATTATGGAGGTCAAAAGATCATCTCCACTAGCAACAAAGGATTGAGGATTAGTTTTGTAACATAGGAGGCCCTTTTCGTCTGTGGTGAATGCAAATGATGCAAACAAAAGCGATTGGGAGGTGATGGTCTGTCAGATTAGGGTGTCTGGACGCACACTTTGGATGCTGCCAATGAATCGCTCCACTCTTCTGTAGAGCAGATGGTTTTGTGACGTTTCACAGTTACTATTAAACTACATAATAGGTTCTTTTAGGCACTCTTAAGCTGCACCCCCTAATTTTTGGAATAGCTTGGAGCAGCTCAGAATACCTTGTTTTCTTTCAAAGTGACTTTTGACCCAAAGGTATGATCCTTTAGGACCAAAAGAGGGCAGCATAGCTCTGTTTGATACAAACAGAACTACGCTGATTGAAGATTGAAGATTGGTAACACATATTTAAAAGAATGAGCCAAAACTATTTGTCAATCTTTGAAAATTTTGAAGTAAACACAATTTTGATATTTAATATAATAATAATAATAATAATAATAATAATAATATAATAAAATCATGATTTTTAATTTCATAATAAATAAGAATGAGATTTCTAACACAAAACATATTCACAATAGTCAAAGAAACATTTAGTTTTCATACACATGTTAATGGATGACAGATCTCCCAACTGTCTTTTATCTTACTTATTTGTCTGTTTTGTTGTTTTTCCCCTTGGGAGTTAGATTGATACTAATGTTATTACAAAAGAATGTAATATATAATATATTTATAGTTGCAGTCATGTTTAATAAGTATTTATGTGAATATTCCTGAGCTGACTGTAAATATGATGAAAGAAAATGGTCACAATGGCTTTTAATTAATTGAAAATGTGTTGTGTGTTTTTCAAGATGTGAAATTGCAGATTAGACATCCTTTTTTACTTGTTAGATGGCTAAAATATATTGTGCTTTGTAATAAATATAAAAAAATCATGACTATTTATATTCTGTTGTGTTAATGGTCTTTCATGTATTTTCAAACATAACGTTTCATGATCAACGTACGTTGCATCAGAATTAAAATTGCAGGTCTGCTGAACTGAGTACTGTAATTTATTAGTCTGATAATTAGAAACCTAATAGCATATACTAAGGGTCTATTCATATCCTGCGATTACTCATGCAATACATTATGTTGTTACTTAAAAGTTATTGATACATCACGTCTGCCACAGCACAATAAACTCTGAGCAGAGTACACTGTAAAAATGATTTTCATGATTTGCTATCAGAACATTTTTTCTTTTGTCAAATCAACTTAAGTAATGTGGTTCAGATAACATAATATCTTGAGTTTCTGTTGATTAAACCAATCGCCTTCATTGTATTAACTCAAATTTTTAATGTCAATAAACTAAAAATTTTAAGGCAACCAGGTAACTTACTTTTTTAAGTTAAACCAGCAATTCTTTTTACAGTGTAGATGTTATATTCCAATATACACAGTGGCCTACAGCCCGTTCAAAATCCAACAAATGAGATCTCTTTAAAATCTCAATTGTTTCTCCCAGACAGCAATAAGTGTCAAATGCTTCTCAGACTTTTCTCTACTGAAAGAAAAAAAAAAAGATCATAATCAACAGTGTCTTAAACTGTCTCTCATTTGTGTCTATTTTTAGTATTATTAGCATTATTGCTTCTTTTGAGAAATTTTAATGTGTACCTGGATGTCGAGGAGTTAATGGATTAGCATTAAATATGCAACACAGGCTCATTGGACAACATACTTTGGATATCATAACATAATGTAATGGTCCATAACAGCAGGCCTATATGACATATTGAACACACTCTCACAGGCCCTATTTTGCGTCAAATTAAATATGGTTTCAACTTTGACTGAAGGTAATAGCTACTACCAAAGTCTGAAATCAAAGGTCAGAGATCTTAAAAATGAAAATTCTCTCATCATTTACTTCTTACTGTATGCCAACAATTGTCTCATTTGTATCTATATTTAGTATTTTATTTTTAAGTATTTCAATCACCGTAATGATTGCCCTGTGTACCTGTCGAGAAGTTAACTGATATATGTCTTTTTACACATTTCCTTTGGACAAAACACTTTATATGAGTCAAAATCTGCTAAAGGCAGGAACACACCAAGCCGACTCCGACGAACTAGTGGCGACGAAAGCAGACTGCGGGGTTGGCTCGCGTCGGCAGTGTCTGGGTCCAAAGTTGCCCTGACACACCAAACCGACGCTCGACAGCCGACGGCCAAGTAGCATGTCTGTTCTGAAATGCCTTTCCGTACCAGCAGGTGGCAGTAGCTGAACAGCCAATCAGGGGTGCGTTTCCCAAAGCGAACTATGTTCGCAAGTTCCGTCGTTACCAATAGAGTTCAATGGGACTTACGACCATAGTTGGCTAACGATACTTTCGGGAAACGCACCCCAGAATGATCAGATGGCCCAACAAGCTCCGACGGCGATTCAACATGTCGAATTGGCCGAAAAAAAGCTGACAAAGACAAGCTTCAGCCGACGGTGCGGAACACACTGAGAAAACTTAGTCGGCCGACGAACAAAAACTGCCCGACGGCCGACCGTCGGCTTGGTGTGTTCCTGCCTTAAGGGGTAATAATTGGAACAAGTTTTAAAAAAGTGATTTTTCACTATTATTTACAACAGGATTTGCATTTTATTGGGTTTAAATAAAAGATTTGTGTTATAAGAGACAATAAAAACAGATTTGTGCATCAAAACCACTCCTTTCCTGGCAAAAAATTAACCTGAGTTTCAAGTCAACGAAATTGTGACAGCCGAATGTAACATTTTTGACAAGCCAAACGTGTCAGTCTCTGAGTAACATGAGAGAATATTTAAGCCACAAAATAAACCTCATTCCATAAAATACTTATAATGAACTAGGCAAAAAGCATGCTTTAAATTACCCAAAAATCAAACATAATTCACCCCTCACGCAAGTTAAACTGGCTGTCGGTTGGAATATTAGAACTAAAAACATCAAATCCACATCATTTGAATATCACAACATTGATGTTAGTCAAAAATAACGTGTACTAGCTATACACCTTATTCCTACGCCCCATAACGATTTGCGTGAATTATGGGTGTAACTTCCGTTAACCCTGCTGAAAAAACCAGCATATGCTGGTTAAGGTAGGTTTTGGAGCTGGTATGCTGGTTTGAGCTGGTTTATGCTGATCCTATGCTGGTCCATGCTGGTCTTATGCTGGTCCAATGCTGGTCCTAAGCTGGTTCATGCTGGTCCTGGACCAGCTTAGGACCACCATAGGACCAGCATAAACCAGCTCAAAAACAGTCAGTTAAAGACTCGCTCTATGAACGCAATACGTTTTTTTAAAAAACTGGGTACAATGAGATGACATTATTCTACTCACCCTTCAACCATCGAACATTAAAAGCAAATTTTTAAGCATCAACAAGGTACTTTAAAAAAAAAAAAAAAAAAAAAAAAAAGCGCGATTCTTTCCACAGCAATAACGGATGGGTTAAATACACCTATAGTGATATATCTGTATTATGTAATATACGTTGTCTTAATAAAAAATGTTCATGAACTTAAGCATTGCGTGATACTATTTCAAAGTGATTTCCGTCATTTTGACAAATAATAAATTGTATTTACCTGTGAAAACAAACCTGGAAAGAGACGTGAGGCTTTGAGGAGAAAAAGAGAAATTCTTTGTGCATTCCAGTGAATTATTAATGGGATATCGTAAATTATATCGGAGAACAGACGTGCAGTATATGTTGTCCTTTTTCATACTAGCTATTACAGCGGTAGGCTATGCAAAGGAACAAAAGAAAATAATCACAAGGATAGAAAGCAGCGACTGAAAAGCGCTCTTGCCATAGATATTCTTGTTATAACATGTTACGTTAAAATAAAGCGTTACGTTATTCTCATGATGTCTGAAAATAAAACATGAAAGAAAAACTGACAGCTCATTCAGTCAAACTGGCAGATAAGCTTTATTTGTAGGGCAACCTTATGATTTGAAACAATCCGTTTCATTCTTTTTAAATGGAAGTTCCCCAAACCGGAAGTGCCACGCTGCTGAAAAAACCAGTATATGCTGGTTAAGTTAGGCTTTGGAGCTGGTATGCTGGTTTGAGCTGGTTTATGCTAGTCAAGTGCTGGTCATATGCTGGTCCTGGACCAGCTTAGGACCAGCATGGACCAGCACTTGACCAGCATAAACCAGCTCAAACCAGCATACCAGCTCCAAAGCCTAACTTAACCAGCATATGCTGTTTTTTTTCAGCAGGGAATGTGGATACACTGTAGTGTTTACGAGAAGCAGAGGTCCAGCGAGTTGTTTTGACTACGTCATCGCTTTCCGAGAAGAGGAGAATGGCGGCCTGAGCGGCTTCAACATGCTGTCTGTCAGAGACGATAACGTACGTAATACATAACGCATGTGAGTATAAATTCGGCTGAAATTGAATCGGAATGATCAGGGAACTGAGTGAAATACTTTACACACAATCTTTTACAGATTTCAATTGGACAAAACACTTCATATATAACGGGCTGCTAAAAGTAAACCTAATGATCTACCTAGTGACCTAATGATCTACATGGTTTGGAGATGGAAAAGAGAAAGTGACGTGAAGGCCAATTATGGTAACCCATAGTCGGAATTTGTCATCTGCATTTAACCCATCCAAGTTAGTGCACACACATTAGGAGCAGTGAGGAGCATATTTATAATAAAATAAATTCGAACCATGCCTACTGTTAGTATTATATATATATATATATATATATAAAAAACCTGTAATGATAAATACGTTATACAATTTTTTTTGTGCTTTTCCTCCCTGTACCGTCCATGTTTCCTCTCCATCTCTGTTAGTGCTGACATTGTGAAAATGTAACGTTATGCGTCTATTTACCTCTACTATCATTACTTGCATTTACAATGGCACATGCCTGCATGTTGAACGATATTTTTCTCCAATGAAGGGGAGAAGGAGGACGAATTACAGTGCTTGTATTATTGCACTGATTGGCTATTAGCTGTGAGTAGACAGTGTCAATCAATGTATGGAGAAAATGGCGACCATAAATGTAAAGAAACAAAGTTGCTTATCATATTTTCCTAACAAGCAACCAGATTTTTTAAAATAAGCCCAAAAACCGCAACCTGCGACCCGTGATTTTTTTAACGCGACTTGCCAGAAAAAGAAGCCCGAAGTCGCGTACTATAAGCGGACTTGGCAACTACGGCTACGACACACTGAAATGACTTTTTACATTTCGCGTCAAAATAATATGGAGATCTTAATATGAACTCAAACATTTCTCCATTAATTCAGCCAAAAACAAATTACCAGAGCTATTTAATCACCTTAATGATAGCCCTGATACCTGGATGTCGAGAAATCGGTTGCGAAAAGTAAATATGACCTTATGATCTACGCAACAGCAGCCCTACGACTTGTTGAGCGCTCACTCGCAAGACCATTTTGCAATATGGAGTCAACTTTGAATGAAGCGAATAGCTATTAGCTAGACGTCTGACCAGTGTGCTGTTGTTTTCCATGTTCTCACACTTAACTCAGGCATGCCTCCATGTTGCCAGCGGGACAGCGCACTGATTCGGCACGCGGCAGATGTGGCACAGTGGCGTCTGCCGCTTCTGACTGCAGCTCCCTGTGTGATGTGACTGAAGAGATGAAAGGCGAGGTTGTTGCTGTGGCGGTAATTACCGCGGATACAAACGGGAACAAAAAGCTGCTTTGTTTGCCATTCTGTCACCCAATCAGTGGGGTGCGCAAATCTTTCTGATATGTCTGTCAGATTCATGTGAAACTTTTCTTTTCCCCTCTGTTTTAATAAACAAATGGTACATAATAAGTGTGATGTTACATAGAAGTTCAATTGGCACTCAGTGACTAATATTTAACTTCATGAGCATGAAATGAGATCCGGGGTGAATGTTTCTTCTGCTAACTCTTACTTGAGTTCTGTGTTGTTGTTTAATGAAAGTAAGCAATTAAACGTGAGAGCAACAGCAGTCGACAAACACCTTATTAGTTAGTTGGGACCAACCTCGTCTAGTTAAGTATATGCTCAATGAATAAATAAAACCCCCTCATTTTTTCCTGTTCTTATTTGGCTTCCTCTGAAGTCTGGATGGAAGTGGCCTACACCCGACATAATGAGTGAGAGGTGTCATGTAACATTGAATGATTGATTGACAGTGTGGCAGGATGAACTCATGAGCTTCTGTCTTTTAAATAGCTGCCTTATTTAGGATGATCATTAGCCGGTGTCAGTTTGAGACGTTCAGAACCTGATGCAATCAGGAGCAACTACTAATTGCAAGCTGTCGTAAGTGGAAGCTTGCTAAAACGTCTGTTCAAGTAGTTTGGAAGTCAGTGTAATGAACTGGAATTTTTTTTATTAGGCTTCTCTTTTACTCTATAATTCAGAAGTGGGTTGTATGACCAAAATCTTATATGATGGAGCGAGTTTTTGGTAACACTTTACTAGTAGTTTCAATTTGTTACTTTTGCAGCACTTGTCAGTCGACATTAATATTAAAGGATTAGTTCACTTTAAAATGAAAATTACCCCAAGCTTTACTCACCCTCAAGCCATTGGTGTATATAACCTTCTTCTTTTTTATTTTGATAAAAATAGTTATTTTAATAAATATCTTGACGTATCCAAGCTTTTTTAATGGCAGTGAACGGGACCAATGAGTGTGAAGCTCAAGAAAGTGCATCCATCCATCATAAACATACTCCACATGGCTCCGGGGGGTTAATAAAGGCCTTCTGAAGTGAAGCGACGCATTTGTGTAAGAAAAATATCCATATTTAACAAGTTATAAATATCTAGCTTCCACCAGACCGCCTTCCATATTCAACGTCGCGTCAGTTATGCTTTTTCTGTAAGTTGAATACAGAAGGCATAAGACGTAGCGCAAGCATTTTGAACTGAGAGAGTTTTACACTTTCTTTGTAAATTGAATACGGAAGGCGGTCTGGCGGAAGCTAGATATTTTACTTTATAACTTGTAAATATGGATATTACACAAACGCATCGCTTCACTTCAGAAGGCCTATATAAACCCTTCTGAGCCATGTGGAGTACGTTTATAACGGACAGATGCACTTTCTTCAGCTCATACCTGTTGGTCCCATTCACTTGCCACTTTAAAGCTGGGATGCGTCAGGATATTTATTAATATAACTCCGATTGTGTTCATCAGAAAGAAGAAAGTCATATACACCTAGGATGCTTGAGGGTGAGTAAAGCTTGGAGTAATTTTCATTTTAAACTGAACTAATCCTTTTATTTCTACGTATATGCCTAGTATAGTTAATACTTATATAGTTATCTAAATTAACAGAAGTTAGTGTACAATAAACGTGAATTCACAATAGTAGTATTAACCAAGATTAATTAACACATTTGTTGTTTATTGTTAGTTCATGATACACAATACATTAACTAATGTTAATGAACTGCACCTTCAAAGTGTTATCAGTTATTTTACATCATGGAAATGCATTATAAGCGATATAGCAAATTCTTTACTGGTTCAGATTTCTACCATTGTATGATACATGGGTCATTCTACATCTGTGTCCCCCATTTAAATATGTGTAAAACAATGACCTCGCTGTATTAGCAAATATGTACATTTTGATGAAAACAAAAAAAAAGCTAGAATAGTTTTTACATTTTAGTTGACATAATGTATTATTTGATTGATGTCATGTATCAACCCTGTTACCATCGTAGTTTTTGCTATTAATTAGTACAAAAACACTTTTCATAGTGACAATATCATACTTTAAAAATTAAACTCTTCATGGACAAAGTCTCTTTCAACTCTGTTACCATGATTTTGTTCAGTAAACAACAACAAATGTTTGAAAACTGCAGTAGAAAAAACATCCACATTGAATTAGCTTTCGAAGATTATTGAATTTGTGACTGAGCAAAAGGCTTTGCCAAACTAAACTGTAAAACAGTCAGCCCTGTTACCCTAATAGATTAATTTATCGACTGAGATTGCACAATCTAACAAACACAATACAGACCTGACAAAGTTTAAAATAGAACAAGATTGTACCTCATGTCCACACTGAATTCTCTTTCTAAGAAGCATTTAATAGTTTCATGACTTTGAGCACAAGACTTGTAAAGCCAAATTTATCTGTAAACTGTCAACTCTGTACTGTAACGGTGAGCTGTGTAGTTGTAACAAGGTTGGTTGATAAGGGAAGAAGGAGTCAGGAACCTGTGAACAGTAAACATAACTTTAATAATAATATAAACATAAAGAACAAAACGTCCCCTCACGGACAATAGTTAACACAGAAATGAAAATTATCACATGATTTACTCACCCACAATACATCCTAGGTGTATATGACTATCTTCTTTCAGAAAAAAACACAATAGGAGTAATATTATAAAATATCCTGGTAGTGCATGGCGCTCCTGAATTTGAAGTCTGAAAAAGTGCATCCATCCATCATAAAAGATATTCACACGGCTCCAGTGGGTTAATAAAGACCTTCTGAAGCAAACTGATGGGTTTTGTAAGAAAAATATCCATATTTAAGTCTTTGACCTAGCGCATGACGAATTGACAAACGCGGAAGCGTAGAGGACAGAGCAAAACAATACACTGGTCACAAATTAGAAGTCTAAAATTAGAAGAGAAATATTGGAAGATTTAGTTTATAAAGTTTTAAATATGGATATTTTTCTTACAAAAACCTATTGCTTCACTTCAGAAGGTCTTTATTAACCCCCTGGAGCCATGTGGATTACTTTTATGATGGACGGATGCACTTTTTTTGGGCTTCAAAATCATAGTTAGGCTACTATTCACTCCCATTATAAAGCTAGGAAGAGCAAGAATATTTTTAAATGTATCTCCGATTGTGTTCGTCTGAAAGAAGATCGTCATATACACCTAGGATGGCTTGAGGGTGAGTAAATCATGGGATAATTTCATTTTTGGGTGAACTATCCCTTTAATAAACACCAAGATATAAACATACACAACACATCTATCATAACTTTAACATGAGACAATGAAGAGTGTGAACAGAAGGGTTAAATACACAGGTGAAGTTAATTAACGGAACAGGAAACAGGTGAGAACTAATTGTAACCATGACAACTAATGAATGAATGAGAACACAGGCAAAACAGGAGCTAATGAAAACTATGTAAACAAAACAGAAAAGAACGACCATAAACGTGACAGTTACCTTAATGGATGAATTTAGCCTGATTTTGCACAATTTTACTCATTACAGACCTGACATAATGTTTAAAAGATGTCTATAAGCATCTTAGAAAAATTATGACATTAAGAACAAGGCTTGTAGTGCCAAACTAAACTGTAAAAGTCAACCCTGTTACCCTAATAGATTAATTTATCCACTGAGATTGCACAAACACATTACAGACCTGACAGAATGTTTAAAATTACACAAGAAAATACCTTATGTCCACATTGAAATCTCTTTCTAAGAAGCGTTTCGTAGTTTATAAGATTTGTAAAAGCAAATTTAACTGAAAAACTGGCAACCCTGTTTCCAAAAGGGGGTTTCGCAGTGATGCCATAGAAGAGCCGTTTTTTGTTCCCCAAAGGACACTTCAGTCAACAGTTCTAAAAAGAACCATTTTTTCTTAGTGTGAAGAACATTTTAATAACCTAAAGACCCTTTTCCACGATAAAAAAATTTAGCCTGATATTGCACAATTTAACAACGAAACACATTATAGACCTGACAGAGTGTTTAAAAAATTGCATGAAAGCATACTTCAATATCAAACAAAAAAAGGCACCCGTTTCATAGAATGACCCAACTGAACAGTGTTATTCACAGTTTCATGACAGTTCCTGCCAGAAACAAAGATGTCCGCTTTTCAAAAATAGCCTCCTGTGCAGCTGCCGCCCATTCTCTCTCAGTAACCCTTCAATCAAGAGTCCAGTCCTGGGTGGGCTGCCCTACTTCCAGCCCCGAGGAATCAGCACTGGAGGCAAGCCAGCTCTTCCCCCTCAACACGACCAGGCGTCCCGAAGGTTAATGCAGGCCCGGTCTCCACTCGATCAGCTCTCATTACTAATGTTCAGAGGTATGGGTTACCAAATTGCTCCCAATTGGGCTCACGAAGCGAGACTTTGTGCCCAAAGCAAGACTTTCAGTGGAAATAATTATCAGCGGTTGGCCGACAGGTCACTACCACATGTTCGCACATACTGAAGGACATGCAGGAACAAGGTCACGGCTATGGGTCCAAGACAGATGATAATGCTTTAAGTACCGGTAGGCTCTTTTTTTATTGTTGCTCCAGACATTGTCAAAGCATGCCTTGTGCTTGTTAAATGCTGTGTGACAGCGATATTAGATATTTAGATTGGGATTGTTTAATGGTTCGCCAAGATAAGCTGACTACACATGCTGTTGAGCAGGGTGGGTTGGGTGATGAAAACAGGTTATGATTCAACAAAGTCTGCCTCGAAGCAACAAGTAAACACACACAAAGGCACAAGCACCAACGTAGTACACACTACACCCTACAGCATGTTCCAATTGGGTAATTTGGGTTGTTTAGAAGGGGGGTGAAAATGGACTTATTGAAATGGGCTCTCATTACAAGCCTAATTATAATAGCAATAAAGTGACCTTAAGATAAGAAGTGAAAGTCTGAGGACTTGACATGGAAACCCAGATAAAGATCACATCTAATAGGAGCGTTCCCACTGATTGGAGTCAAAATACTTGTCATTAAACAACTACAGTATACTTTAAATTGCAGACCATTTGGGATTTTGTACACACGGGGAGTCATGACAACACTCTCTTTTTGTTTCTGACCAAAATGTGTATAATTTTGCACCCTACCAGTCAAGCGTTTGAAATAATTAAGACTTTTTAATGTTTTTCAAAGAAGGTCTTATGCTCACCAGGACTGCATTTTTTTAAATAAAAAATACAGTAAAAACCATAATATTATGAAATATTGTTACTTTTTTTTATTTTAGTATATTAAATAATGTAATTTCATTTTAGAATATTTAAAAATGTAATTAATTTATTGCGTCACACAATCCTTTAGAAATCATTCTAATATGTTGATTTAGAATAAACATTTTTATTATTATCAATATTTTTGTGTGATACTCTACTATTCATGTGACACTGAAGACTGGAGTAATGGCTGCTGAAAATTCAGCTTTGCCATCACAGGAATAAATTACATTTTAAAATATATTCAAAGAAAACAGTTAATTTAAATTGTAGTAACATTTTACAATATTACTGTTTTTACTCTATTTTAAACAAATATATGCAGCCTTGGTGAAGATAAAAGACTCCCTTTCATAAACATTAAAAAATCCTAAATATCTGTTTGAGGAACACATGTACAGCTTTTTGAATAAGAATCGGCATTATGATCAGCCTTCCACCCTGTAAGCACACACCTAAAACTTTTTATATTAAATAAGACGTTGACACACATGCATTCCAACCCAAGGAGTGAAAAAAAAAGGTGAAAATACACATCCTCTTAACAAACCATCCTCACCTTGGAACGACAAAGCACTTCTGTAAAGCTGTTAAAAACACATTTCATTTCCAGGTGAAATTGCATAAATTGGGCCCATGGGTTTCGCAGCACTACAGTGCTGTGCATTCGTTTTTTTTTTTTTTTTTTTTTATATCTACAAAATTATTGTATTTTATGTGTTTTTTATGTAAAGCCGTATCTGGAAGGCAATACTGAATATTAATATTTAGTAGGTATTCATTTTCCCTATGTGAAAATGGTAATGTTTTTTTTTTTTTTAAGACAAATCAGTCCACTTTTCAATCCTTTTAGAAGTGTTGATAATACTAGGTTGACTGTAGCAAATATATAAGTGTAGAAAATCACATATGATTTTATATCATGTTAAAAGTACTGTTATTTTTTCCCAGTAATTCAATGACAATTTTATAATAATAATAATAATAACAATAACAATAATGTTCTAATGCCTATTCTTTCACTTTTTTTTGTAAATATTTACTAATCTAATTTGATTTTTTTTTTCTTTTGAATATTCATAATTAGGGGTGTGACGAGACACGATATTGGGTACACGAGACGAGACGAGATGAGATTTTTGCACAGTATTACGAAATCCTCAATGACATTTTGAAACGTTTTAACTAATCATCTTGTAATGAATTTAATTTCAGTTCTACTTTCTGAGTATTAATTATCATACGCATTGAAAGACAACAATATACAAGCTCTGTAAAAGGTTTTGCCATAAGCTCAACTGACGGGCTCCTCTCCTGTATTTCACACGAGTCTCTTCAGATCTTACAGTACGTGAATTATGAGCTTCCAGAACTTCTGATTGAGGCTGTGTGTGACCTAATTGAACTCCTTTCCACAAATTGAACACAATTGAAACACAGTTTTTTCTTAGTCTTATTAAGTGCAAACAATAAGTGCAACCATAAGTGCAACCACCAGAGACCAGAGCTAAGTGGTGGTTACAGCACAGCCCAGCCTACGATAGGTTTGTTATTGGGAGACAGGTTATTGTATGTAGCCTAATTTGGCGCATCAGGGAGTTTGCGTTTTACTTTCGCTTTTGAATTTGCGATCGCACATACTCTGTGTATATGAAGCAGTGGTGCTGAGCACGCATTCTACAAGATAAGACATTTATCATAAGGCTCTGTTGCCCAATGAATCCTCCGCCATGGTCTTGTCAGTCATCTCACCTTATTCTCGTCATGTAATCAGTGAAATGAAAGCTCTAGCATAAGTTCTGCCAGGAAGACTCAATGTTACGTCACCTATTAGTTTAGATCTAACTAAATATTTTCTTACAGTTGGAGTATAAAAGATAGGTACTTATTCACCCTCACGCTCCATCATGGCTATATCATGAGACTGCTTTTCATTTGACGAGAAATCTTGTCACATTTTAATATCCCGAGATCTCTTGGCACAAGATCTCGTCACAACCCTATTCATAACAAATTGCATTAGTGCAAAAACAGCTTCACATTATGTAACACTTTAGTTAAAAATATATATATATAGTTGAGTGAATAAGCTGCATTTGCTATTGTAAAGATCATTTACCCAAGATCTCACTGCGGTCATATCAGTTTTACTAGCAACAATGAGAAAGACCCAAAAATTGCAGTGTATTGGCTTCACGCCACAATTCTTCAGTTTCCGTCCCCCAATTAGCCTTCTACTCGGCTGCAGTTTAATCTTAGCTAGTTACGAATGACTCTATCTGGATAATTGAAACCTCATACTGTCCTCCCAGTTGCTGGAGCAGATGCCATGCTTTACTACATTTCTCGGCATCGTTGCTTTGTGCTCACCTGTCAGTCTCGTATTTAACAGCGTCCACCCGTTGTTAGCACCTGTCACACTCCCCACCCTGGTCCAGCTCAAGCCAAGAGAGATCCCAGTAAAACAGACCGATACAGGGGAGGATCTGTGCCACATGTGTCCTGGTGCTACTGACAAGACTCAAGCAAGTGTTGACAGACACCCACCGCCACTGACAAGCCTATTAAGCCGTCTGGATTGTCCATAGAGCTGACTGTAAAGGCCAACACACACATGTACTTCCTTTAGCTAATGCACAGGATGTAGTTTTACATGATGGAAGTATGCTCTGTTGGATACTTCATGATAGCTTGTAGAATATAAAAACAAGCACTATACAAAAAAAAAAAAAAAAACCAAACACTGCAGAGTAGAAGCCCCCAAAAAAGTTACTTAAAGGCCTCTGAAGAGTGTTGGAATGCGCAGCATTATTCAATGTGTTGACGTAATTTCAACTGAAACAGGAAGACAGGGGGCGATATGTTGAGCAGCCCCGCCCCTTTTTAAAATAGCCAATAGCGTTTTGTTTATGTTACAGCTCGGCTAGAGCCGTTAGACTCTGTAAAAGTTTCCTTCTAATCTCTAACCATTTCTCCTCATAATGTCCTTTATATCTCTTATATACAGCATTCTGTGCAGAATTCAAATGGGTCCGATACCTTTTGTGGTCTGTGCCGACTCACACATATGATCCGCTCTGTGCTTTCGTGTCTCTGGACCGGAGCAGACTGCTCGCGTTGCGGCGGTTCATGTGACACTAACTCGAAAACAGACTTCATTCGCGTCAAAGGAAAGCATTTTACACTGTCTGAATCGTTCCCTATTCTCTATACAGTGCACTACGTTCACCATGTAGAAACTAGTAAATGTGTGAGCAAGTGACCGATTTCAGCCACTGCTTCAGCGTCTGTAAGAGTATAGGAGGAGGCGGGACTTCAGATTATAGAGAGCATTTGATTGGACCGAAGATTTGACGAGAAACTGAAGTGTGATGTGATGTCATGAAAATCTGTGATCCATTTTAGCGGAAGTGAGACAGTAAGGCTACGTCCACACGAAGCCGGAGCTTACCCTATCCGATCTTTTTTTTTTCCTCGTCTCAAGAAATATCTGCGTCCACACGAAACCACTGAAACGACTCAAAACTATGTAGTATACATGCCAGACCAGTATGTGGCGCTGTAATTCTGCCACAGTGATACACTTAAAACAGAGAATAAGACTTGAAGCATGCGCATAAACCTTGCACGCTGTGTACAAACTATAGTAAAGCTTAGAAATAACGCTTTATTTTGGCTCAGTAGCTTCTGCAGCACGAACACAAGCATCTAGAGTCTGCTATTGTTGTTGTTTTTGCTGTTTTGTGCTGTTAGCGGTGTCTGACTGGGGTCGACACGTGGGGTGATGACATCATCGTTTCACAAAATATACGGATAGGCTGTACACACGAAAACGCAAAGACGGCATTTTCAGATTTATCCACTCTGGGACTCGGTTTCAAAAAATAGCGGTTTCACCTTCCGAAAACGCCGGATCCGTGTGGACGAAACGCCTATCTGATACAAAATTTGTGCGTATTCACAAAAACGCGTCTCCCTGCGGACGGGACCTAAGTTTTGAATGCTTATATCTCCTAAATGCAAATTTTGTGATTGTTTTGGAACACATCAGCTTATTCATAACATTCATGCTAACATATTCATACTAAAAGCTAAAAAACTTCAGTTTTGATTTCAGGGGGACTTTAAAAATAATTAGCTCAAAACAATTGTCATTTATTTAAAGGCGCACTATGTAACTTTTTTTGTTTAAAATTAACAATTAAATTAATAAGTCAATACACTATCAATCCTTCCAAAATGTGTTTTTGTCTAAAGCCCAAAGTATACTTCGTTTTTTATGCGTACACTAGCGTACACGTACAGTTAAACACACAGCCTTGCAAAGTATACTTCAATTTGACCCTCAGTTTTGAGCAATTTCTCGCCACAAGTTACAACCCATGTAAACATCTTTGTATTCTTTCTTGCTAGAGATGTACAAATGAGGGTACTTTCTAACCTCTTCGCACAGTCTCTTGTCTATGTAGGCCTCCATTTTCACTGTAGCTTGCATGCTTTCCAGTCTGTTCTGTTTGTGTGATTTTTTTCCCCCAAACCAGTTCAGTGGAAATCCCGCCCTGCAACCAATTTCATTGGCTGAGGTTACAGTGATGGGTAGGTTTAGGGATCAGTGTTTGGTACTGTGATTGGCATGGCCAATGACATTTTTAGAATAAGCTCCAGGGCGGGATTTCCGCTGAACTGGTTTGGGGAAAAATCACGTGTTCTGTTTATGCAGGTTTTCTTCGACTACCTTGTGAATCAGTGCCCCCAGGGCACAGTTGCCACCTTGTGGATAAACTAATTACTGCAAAAAAAAAAATTAAATGCACATGAGTTACCTGCGTGTATGCGTGGTTACAAAATTCTGGCGATGTGCGCACTGTACACTGACCCTCGCTTATGCGTAAAAAGCGAAGTATACTTTAGGCTTTACCCTGATTCACTAAGGTATGCCCGTTCTAAGTGTATATATTTTAGGCCGAGCGGGATGCTTTTAGCTGTAAATTGCGTACATGTCACTTGCTTGTGTGTGTATCGCCATATCGTAAATAGAGAAAAGTTGCTCCGGCTACTTTGACGCTTGGATGGTGTAGGAGCGGCAAAGGTTAGTTGTCACAACGAACGAGAGAGAATGACAGTTTTGGAGAATTTAATGTTTCCCCATTCAAAAAGATAGGAGATGCACTTGGATGCCCAAGAGACGTTTCAAAGATGGCCGCCAAGTGAAATGACTTGTCTTAATGGCACAATATGTAAAATTGCTTTTATAATGCCTTAGACGAGCACTGTCACTTCATCTGGTTATGCGTATAGGGTAACAGCACTGTTTACATTTACATTTATGCATTTGGCAGACGCTTTTATCCAAAGCGACTTACATTGCATTATACTATACATTTGTATCTGAGTATGTGCAATCCCTGGGATCGAACCCACGACCTTGGCATTGCTAGTGCCATGCTCTAACCACTGAGCTACAGGAAAGCCATGTTTATCATCTTAGATACACTTGTGTGTTGAAAGTTGTTATAGTTACTCTGTACATTCGCTTGGCGGCTACTATGAGACACTTTTTGCACACTGCAGTAAGCTGGATAGATATTAGGTATGGTAAAACATGGTACTCGCGGTACATCGTGAAAACGAGATTTAAACAATATGACTTACAATCTTGAGCTAAATAACAATGATTAGTTTTCTGTTGAAGAATGGATCCAAACAGTTGCTCACCTGTCTAATAAAACACATAATATATTAAAGCGTCTTTGGTGTTTCCATGGTTTCTACAAAAAAAAAAAAACAAGGAAATCGAGGGTAACGTGGGTATGATGTCATTGATAGGCGACGCACGGACACAGTCCATGTACAGATTAAAACTGCTTATTTCTCTAGATTTAAACATTCTTGGAAACATTTGGGACAATGTAAGTACACAAGTCAACAAAATATATAACATTGTTTTAGTGTTTTTGGATATTTAAATCCAAAAATCTTACATATTGTGCCTTTAAAGGGACTTTGCTTCAGCTGAATTGAGTCTCTGGATGAAAAATTGCTTCAGTAAGTGCTATCTTTTGTCAGAGGACTGCTCCGACTCAGTGTGCTGACAGACTGAAGGAGTGTGTCATATAACATCCCTAAACGCTTCCTGTGAAAAAAGGGAATTTGCAAGCATTTACTTTACTTTATGAACCCAATTAGGTCTTGTGCATCAATGACTTCTTTTTATTTTAGGTGTGCTTGGTGAATTGATGTTTAACCTGAGTGTGATGATAATGTATGTGTGCTATGTGCTTCCATTACAGTCACAGGGGACCACTGCTTCAGTGTCACTAGTGGCTACAACTTTGTGAAGATTAAAATCACATGTGACTTTGCATTAACTGAAAAGCAAAACTGTAAAAGAAAATACCAATTCCTCTAAATATCTAGGGCTGTCAAAATTAAAGTGTTACACATACAGTTAATTAAAGGCTGCTAATGTTTTATGCTGTTAACACATTTATCTACAACATTTTATTCTGTTCTGTGCGATTTCTATAAATTGACTTTTTCACTCGTTATTCGTTTGAATTTTGTCCTTGTTTGTATTTAAATTAGCTTTTGTACACCTGCAATCTTTTAGCCCTGATGAAGGCCTGTGAGGCGAAACACGTTGGCAAAATAAAGAGTAACATCTTTTCTGACTAATTTGATCTCTCCATTTTGCAAGTGTTGCTGGTATTGTCCCAATATTCTATAAACTGATCGGAACATTTGCAGCTGATTGGAAATACTAGTGCCTTGCGCGCGCACACACACCCACACACACACACACACACACACAAATATAGAAAGACCCTGGCCCCAGATGGGACATTTAACCAAAGTAAAATAATTTGCAATCTTCGTATGGTGAAATTTAATCATCATTAAAAACTCAATAAGTGAAATATCACCCATGAGCCAAACACTGCTATTTATAGAAGTGCAAACACCAGCAGAGGACCGCACTCACAGGCATCTTGTATGCACATGTAATATTATGTCCATAAAGTGTGGAGAAAATTATATTATTTATTTATTGCAGATTTGCATCGAGTATCGTATTTGCATTATAAACAGAAGTTTTCTGCAATGCAGATCTGTTAAAAACCTGTAGGATCTGCCATGTGTTACTGTCTTCGTTCTTCTCACTCTCAGATGTTCAGCTCCATGTGGAATGTTCCAGAGCTCCATAATTTCCATTTTGAATTCTGATCATTGCTCAAACGTCCCAGAGCCAAGCTCATCAGTGCTTAGAGATTTGTTGACAGGTGTCCAGTCTGTCTTTGTGCATCTAAATGGTGCCATTCCACTGGGAATGCCAAGTTTCCATGGCTGGAGAGTTTCAAAAGGTTGCCAGTTTAACATTAAGTCAAATGATCAGAGGTACTGATCAGAGTCAATGTAATTTGGAAGTAATGCAAATGTCAAGTGTGTCTAATTATGCTGCACTTAGGGCTAATTAGAGTTAAGCAATTGGCTTTCATGGCTGAGCGGACTGCGGTGCCACGACCCCTTGTTGATTTGACCTGAACTTGACCATGGCCTTGTTGGTGCCAGCTCGCAGTTCCTGATAGCTGGAGGGTTACCAGTGCTTAGTGATTATTTGAATGACAACTTTATTTTCTGCCTTACATTTCTGCCATTTTTAAAGTAACTTTTTGAAGTAGAGCATATTTGTATTTATCTTTGGCTGAACTTGATTCAAACACAGACAGTGGTTTCACATGATGGAAATGTGTTATTGCTACTCTTCTTGTAGCTTGAAGTTGATTGAATCAATTTATTCAGACAAATCTGTGTTCAATTTAGTTAATACTACATTTTTTCTATCAAGTGCAACCACTGTCCATGACTGAATCATGTTCAGCCAAATAGTTAAACATAGCTTTTCTTTACATATATTAGGTTTTGGCAACCAGAAGATGGTGCTGGTTACATCCATGGCATTCCCATGGCAGTCCTCAATCCAAGCATACACTCTACACTTCACCGCGATGGTACCCGAAAAACGTATCAAGCACTATGTTCTCTCACAATTCCTGATTTCTATCACACACTCAGTGTTTGGCGTGATCTTGCGGCTGTCAGAGCAGAAATGAAAGCTCCATCATCTACTTTCGCGTTCATGTAAATTGCGCAAGCATATTTCTTCAATTAGAAGAGTAACCATTTTGTGGTATCTGTCAGGAGTTATTAAAGGGGTTAGTTCACCCAAAAATGAAAATTCTGTCATTAATTACTCACCCTCATGTTGTTCCAAACCTGTAAGACTTTTGTTCATCTTTGGAACACAAATGAAAATGATGAAAATTTGATTAAATCTGAGCTTTCTGTCCCTCTATTGACAGCTACGCAACTACCACTTTGACGCTTCAAAAAGTTTAAAAAAGAAGAGGTTTGTTCTCAAACGCCATTCAGGTTCGGTTGAGCTTCTGTTTATGTTCGCTGATCAATGTTTATATGTAAATAAAAGCCTAAATTAAATTAAATCTCTTCATCATATAAAGTGATCAAGTCTCTTCAGGAAATTTGGACTAAACCGCTTAATTCATACAGATTTGTTTTTATGATCTCTTTATGAACTTTTTGAAGCATCAAAGTGGCAGTTGCGTAGCTGTCAATGGAGGGACATAAAGCTCTTAGATTTCATCAAAAAGATCTTTATTTGTGTTCTGAAGATGAACGAACGGGTTTGGAACGACATGAGGGTGAGTAAATAATGACAGACTTTTCATTTTTTGGTGAACTAACCCTTTAAGCAGAGAAACACACAAAACAGGAGTAGCCAACTTTATCCATCTTATTTACTTTTCACTTCCATTCTCACACACATTATGTCATTACACGACACTTTAAAATAATAGTCAACAATGTACAATTTTTAATCATGAACACGACACATTTCAAGTCAGTTTAACATGATGCAATCGTGTTTAAACAAGAAACATGATACAATATTGTTAAATTCTTTTTTATTTACTAGCTCTGTTGCTTGGAATAAATTACTTGATTTGATGAGTTGAGAGTATTTTTAGAAAGGAAGTAAAAAAAATGGTTGTTTTATCATTGAAGTTTGAAGTGTTTTTGCCAATAGAAATAAGCCGAAGGCTTTTTTGTGTACTTTATCCTTGACAGTTTTGAAATGTGTATGAACTAGTCTTTTTTTGGGCTTTTTTGTATTATGTTTTAAATTTTGTCAAATAATAATAATAAAAAATATTTAAATAAAGTGAACAGCATCAATTAATTATATTTGAGTGTATTTAGGATAAAAACACTGACGTGATAAAAACAGGAAAGCAAATTTTTTCAAAGAGAAAAAATTGGTTGAAGCTGCGGTGCAGTGGTTAACACATGGTGCTCATATGGATGATGCAGTTTGATGCAAATAGTTTAAAACAACACAAAAATCTCTCTGGCTAGTCGGCACCAGACATTTGGCTTGTCTTAGTGCCAAACATGTAATAAGAGCCATCTACATAAGTGAATCTGACTTTGCACTGTGCACATGGAGTTCTCACACAGGCCTCTGGGGAAGCATATGAGTCAACTCTTCACAATACAATAAAGAACAAAACAAATCCACCACACCTGTGGGATTTCTTATTTCCATCTCCAACTGTTGACAAATAAAGAGAGAACAGTTTTAGTTATACATTTTAACAGTCAACTAGTGTTTTTATAAAATATGGGTGAATTTTACCCCAAAATCAAAAGAAAAATCAAGATTTTATGTTTTGTGACTTTATTTGAATAAATTCCTCCTAATATATAGTAATAATAAATATAGCTGCAAGCAGTGATATGGGACCAAGCCCCAAAGAATGCAGAGCCAGAAGAACAAAAACAGCAGAAATAGAATGCACACGAAGAACTGGATGAACTCAAAATGAACAGAAAATCAGATGAGAACAAACACAGAATGAACAAAAACATATTTATTTCTAATCCAAGAGGAAGAAAGACTAGTACAATAATTATCGGGATAATAAAGGAATCTAAATGATACTTTACCTTTATAAAGTCTTCCCACATGGGACCCACTATCTCTGGGTCAGGTAGCTGTAACTCATCTTGATGCGCCACTGGGAAGATGTATTTTCACTCAATGCCTGAACAGAAGCAACTTTTACAAATAACCAATTAGCATGCTAAGCTAACCTAACACAAGACAACAAACACACTTCTTTATAAGAATCGGACAAATCTTGAAGGAGTAGCGAAAAAATGGAATACTGTACTTTTCAAAATGACCACTACTGTAATGGGTGGAGTCTTAATGTAAGATGTTTAATGTGCATGAAGAGAGGAATCAGGTGTATTAAATTTCATTTTTCTACAACAAAGGGTTCAAAAGTTATAACCTTTAGAAAAGTGAATTTTTGAACAGGTGGGGGCGCTATAGAGTTGGTCCTATAGACTCCAAATTTGGTTCAATCATTGTTTATTACCATCTCTACAATTGTGCCAAATGTAATAATTTTCCCATGTTCCGTTGATAGGTCTGCCATACACTCCCATTGAGGAGGAATAATAATAATATTTAAACAACACTAATTTTTTTATTATTAAAATTAGTTGTGTAGGTATACTTTACAAATGTATACTTTTATTTATTTAATCGTATTACAGTAATAAGATTTTTTTTTGCAGTGAAATTAAAAAAGTCTAAAAATAAAATACTATTACCTTCACAATTCACAAATTGTTACTGGTCCTATTTTTTATTTTTTATTTTTTTTTTAAGCAAAATATAATTTCTTATTCTTTTTGTCCTTTTGATTTGGGGTGAAATATGACCAGGGCATTTCTTTTTGTGCAATTTATGTATATATATATATATATATATATATACACTACCAATCAAACGTTTGGACACGGTAAGATTTTTAATATTTTTAAAAGAAGTGTCGTCTGCTCACCAAGGCTGCATTTATTTAATTAAAAATACAGTAAAAACAGTAATATTGTGAAATATTATTACAATTTAAAATATCTGTTTTCTGTTTGAATATATTTTATAAAGTAATTTATTCCTGTGATGGCAAAGCTGAATTTTCAGCATCATTACTCCAGTCTTCAGTGTCACATGATCCTTCAGAAATCATTCTAATATGCTGATTTGCTGCTCAAGAAACATTTATGATTATTATCAATGTTGAAAACAGTTGTGTACTTTTTTTTTTCAGGATTCCTTGATGAATAGAAAGTTCAAAAGAACAGCATTTATCTGAAATACAAAGCTTTTGTAACATTATACACTACCGTTCAAAAGTTTATTTTTATTTTTTTGAAAAGAAACTAAAGAAATTAATACTTTTATTCAGCAAGGATGCATTAAATTGATCAAAAGTGACAGTAAAAACATTTATAATGTTACAAAAGATTATATTTCAAATAAATTACGTTATTTTGAACTTTCTATTCATCAAAGAATCCTGAAAAAAAAAATATTGTACACAAATATTTTGTACAATTGTACAAAATAAATGTTTCTTGAGCAGCAGATCAGCATATTAGAATGATTTCTGAAGGATCATGTGACACTGAAGACTGGAGTAATGATGCTGAAAATTCAGCTTTGATCACAGGAATAAATTACTATATAAAATATATTCAAACAGAAAACAGTTATTTTAAATTGTAATAATATTTCACAATATTACTGTTTTTACTGTATTTTTAATTAAATAAATGCAGCCTTGGTGAGCAGACGACACTTCTTTTAAAAACATTAAAAATCTTACCGATTCCAAACTTTTGACTGGTAGTGTACATATATGTATATATATGAAGTGCTGTTTGAAGCACAGTTCTGCTCTCATTGCATTATTGCCATTTTTGCCAAAAGGGTTCACGCACACCCTACAAAAACACACTTAAAGAGATTCAATGAGAAATTGCATCTCTGTAAGTGTGTTTTTGTAGGGTGTGAGTGAACCCTTTTGCCTGCAAGTATCATAAAGTAATCCACTACAAAACAAGCACAAAAAACAGCACTGTATACATCAGAAGAACAGGCAGGGAAATCCAGGACCATTGTGGGGAACCACTAGATGAACACAACCAGGGATCGTTTCATCTTCACACCAAACAAACAGAGCCCCAATGATTGGCACCCCGAATCCATTGCCCTGGTTCTCCGGGGCTTGTTGCCTCTGACAACTCAGTTTCAGTGTCGTTGGGAAGTGGGGGGGGCACTGTACCAAGAGCATGTTCCATTTGCAAGTGGGGGCCAGTAAGGCAAACACTACACTGTTTGTTAATAATGATGTGCCTTGCCATCGCAGCTAACTACATCCGCCTTTGTAACGCGAGACTCCGTGACAGCTTTTGCGTGGCAAACTAAAAGGCCATTTTACAGCTGTCAGGAGCTGACAGCCATTACCCCTGCTTACACACCACTCTCAGTATGCACTGTCAGGCACACGGGAGACGCCGCTACTCCCTACCTGTGTCAGTCGCACCAGCTATCATTTCGACTCTAATTAGCTACACTGCTCTCCGTCGCGCAAAACAAAGAGACTTTCTATTTTTGTCCTGATATATATTCTGATGTCTTTGTGTCTCCTCCGCATGTTTCTCCCTTTCTTCCTCCCCTTCTTTCGCTTTCATCCCTTTCTTCTCTCCCCCTTTCTCCTTGTTTGTTTGTCGGCAGAGCGGCGTATTTCATCACCTACTTCCTCGGCGGAACGTGTGATTCCGACAGTCGTTAAACGAGACTTAAATTAATACAGACAATGGGGAAACTTTTTTCCTGGTGCACGGGTTCTTTTTTTGTGGCGATTGTTATGCAGAGCTACACGGGGGTGAATGTTTCCTCTGTCAATGAAGGCCCTCTTCATTAAGCATAATGGCAAATAATAATGATTCGAGCCAACCTGGTTTGCAATCTTGTCGGGTTAAAATCAAGTCCTCCTCGGCCTCCAAACCTTCCTAATTAGCATTTAAACCTGTGATTTTAACTGCAGCATGTTGCGTCAATGTAGCATCAACAATGCAATAACCTGTCACGGCTGCTTAGCATTAAATATCACCTGATGGAATGTAATGAAGGCAATATTCATCCGTTCATTGACTGCAATAACTTGTAATGATCATAGCATCATTATACTCTAACTACGTTTTGAAATTTCCACATTTGTCCCCATTATTTTTCAAAGCTCCAAATCTTAATATGTAATTTTTGTTTCTTTAGCCTACTCCACATTCTGAAATTTTAAAAATAAAAATCCCCCAAAAAAAAAAATCTCAACACCTTATACCAGGAATAGTTCAAGCAGCACTTCTGTCTTCTAATTATATGCAATATATATATATATTTAAAATGTTTAAATCATTTTTGTCTAATAAAATTGCATATTTGGGCTTGTTAATTTGAAAAATATGCATAGGTTTGTACATGTGCCGCTATGCAAAATGGCCACACATATGCATTGTCTGCACATGGGCCTGGAAGTGACTGCACTAACTGGTGGATCCACTAGGTGGCAACACTCACAGTTTGTCCATCGCTTCCAAGTCAAAGAAGAAGATAGAAAACGGCAGTAGAAACAGCGGCTGCATCCGAAAACCTAGGCAGCTGACTTGTTGCCTCGATGCCTTATCAGGCAATGACTTGTAAGGCAGCGTTTGTGCATGAAGGCACCTCACGGAACTGATTCCGGACAGACTTCTGAGGCAGCGTAAGTTTAATGATCTACAGCAAAATAGCGCGAGCTTTGGTGAGAACTAAACAAATATTTAATTACTACAGTGGTAATTTCTTGCTAGAAATGACATCAAAAGTGGAAAATGTTGGTCAAAAACATTTACACAAACTGAGCACCAAACGCAACTTTCGGATGCCATCTTTATTTTTTTCCAGCTTAACTGTCACAGAATAGAAAGCACAGGATTATGGGATATCAAAGGCAGCGAAGGATACATCTATGCTACCTTCAAAAATCGATCAGATTAATGTATCTCAGGAGACAGGAAGTGAAGCTAACATTGGATTTGGACGTGCCTTGATGCCTTTGTACCTTGAAATGTGTCCTCCGAAGGCAGCATTTTCCAGTTTTCGGATGCAGCCAGCAATTGACTGTTGCACAACTCTGAATGAAATTCAATGATGTCAAGGCTGTAATGTGATTGGTTATCAAGGCACACGTGATCCAAGTTAGTCGTTAGGCTTTCTCCAATGGTAGAGCTACAGACTCTCATATCTCCCAATAATAAGACCATCTCTGGTGGAAACAACAAAAATGGATATGCAAAGGTCAGAAGGAACTTATATTTGTACAACTCAAGTTTAAAGACTATAAAGATTACGTTCTGGAGGAAAACGAAGCATTTAGCTGAACCAAGCTTTAATGCTTGGATATTTAGTTTGATAATGTCTTTCTGTCATGAACTCTGGCAAGTGCTGCTCTATCTCTTTTAATGAGTGCTGTGAGTGAATGAAAGTGCCCTCTCCTTGCCTTTCAGCATTTCTGCTTGTGTTCGAGAAGAAGAAATAGTTCCTATCATACATAACAATTAACACAGTCCCTCGCCAAGTAAGCACAAAAACCATAGGGAGCCAATTTTGGACTTGATTTCTCTGCTTATTTTTTTGAAAGAGATCTGGCAACATGAAGTTCAACCAGAAAGGCCATCATTTGCTCAATCTCATGTTGTTCCAAACTGTATGAAAAGGTGTGTAGTAACAAAAAGTACAAAAGAAAATAATGGCATTCATTTCAGTTTGTGGTTCTTTAACCATGGTGCACTGATAACATCAAAAACTCAACATGAACATGGATTTGAGAGCTATGATGAAAGGGAAGAGTTTCAGTGACCGCTTCTCACGACTGATCAGGGTATTCTGCTAATCTTCCTCCATTGTGTTCCACAGAATAAAGTAAGATGTGGGTCGACAAAATAAAAAAAAAAAAACCGAATAAAAACTAAAACACATAAGTACATGTCTTGAATACAGATCTTTTAAAGGTAGGGTAGGTAATTTTCAGAGAGGCTAGCAATAGCGAGCTAGCTTTGAAAGCATAAGATCCCACCCTCACTTCAGAGCGTCTCCAAAGCCACGCCTGTCCAGAACACATGAACGCATACAGCAGGGAGCAAACAAAAGCGTCAAGAGACGGCAGTAAACTCGTGTCTCAAAGCACATAACATTACAATAATAATGAACATAAACAATTTAAAGAGCACTGACCTGTACCACCTGACAGCTGCAGATTCATTTTGGCGTTGATAGTGTTGCCATTGAAACGCATAAATTCGAGTCACAAACCGCTTTAATTATAATGTCACTGGTGTTCATCTCTTCCAAATGACCGTTCACAAAGACACGCCCCTTTAGTTACTGTTGCTGTGTTGCTATGCTATCATGTTCTCACATTGTGGAGCAAAGAGGACACTGACAACACGGCGACAGACAAGACAGAGCAGTTACTTTTCAAAAGGTTAAATTTCAAATTCTGTAATTTTTAAAGAAATTTAAACAATAAATACCGTTTTGTGGCTCTTTAATGTGTCGTGACAGATCACTGGCGTGCCTCAGTTACAGCGGCTCATGAAACGATCATCTCTTCCTATTAGTTAATTTATAGCATCAAATAAACATGAATGAACATCAGAAGGAATGTTGTTTCAACCAGGGAAAGACGTTACTACACACCAATTTTCAAGTTCAAGTCCACCGACGTTAATCTACCCGACTACTTTGTCGGATTTAGCATTATGATTGGTTAGATCGCCTGTCAATCAAACTCCCGGCGAAGAGTCAATTATAGTGTGAACATAGCATAAGCTCGTTGTTTTGGTTCAGGACAGGGTTTCCAGGTTTTCACAACAAAACCTGCCCAATTGCTACTTAAAACTACCCCAAAACTAGGCGGGGTCCCCTGGTAAAAATCGCGTTCTGGGGGGTAAAATCTGTGTTTTTGGCAGGGTTCCCCTGGTAAAATTCATATTCCAGGGGCTAAATATCATGTTATTTGGGGTTGCTTCAACTCGCGGACATAAAAAAAAACAACCCGCGGCAACAGTGTTAAAGTAGTTTTCCACTGAAAAACTGTGGACTTGGCAACATGGTTCAGGAGGATCTGTAAAACGTGGCTGCTATTTTGTTTGCGGTGCTCTGTCTTCACTCTGCATTGCATGAAACATGCTGACGACGTATGATGTCTGCGCAAACAGGGTGCATGAGGGTATGTAAAAACATACGTTAACAGGCAGGTATCATATCCCTCAGACCAAGGGATATGATTGGACGGACATTTTATAGTCCTACACCTTCCATAGACGATATACAGTAAATACTTATAAATACATTCAGACCTCTTAACTTAGTGATTGCTGTCGGCATGTGAAGAGACTTTCAACCAGCATAACAAAAAACGTTTTTGAAGCACATCACCTACCCTGTCTTTAAGATGAGAGGGTTTCTAATTTTTATGTGAAAATTATGTATTTAAATAAACATTTAAATAAAATATATCAATTCTATTTTAGGAAGCATCAATTAAAAATGTCTTCTTTTTTTATCTTTTTTTTTTTACTATTTTACTCCTAAATATTTGAAAAACTGTTGTCTGCCAATCAAACTCATGTGGTCCAACCAACATGACAAGAAAAAAAAAAGAAGATAATTCAACCTTTTAATAATAAGGCAAGGTTTAGGTTGTAACGTGTGTGCGACTCCCGAAAAGCTTGTATTAAACTATAAATTCATGATAATTGTAAAAACATAATAAAATAAAAAGCTTTTTACCTTGAAAAACTTCAAACTTTTTGACAATGATGATTCAGATGTGTACAATAACATGCATTCAAGGTGTAAGGAAAATATGCTATTATGTTACAATGGCTGATCAGCAATTACATCTAATAAAACGCAATGCAACATTCTGTCAACACTGTGTGTTTGCAATTGCCAGCAAGTCTCTATGGGAGAAAGAGCGGCATGTCTGCTCTGACGGAGGGGGGGAATATAAACACATAAAAGTGGTGTTGCAATTTTTGCCTTTACAATCACCGGCTTCCTTTGATCCAGCCAACAAAACTTTTTCTCTGTCTCTCCCTCTTGTTTCGATGAGATAACAAGATTACAGTTCTCCCTAAATTCCTCCATTGTATAAACACTCTCGCGCAGGGAGGGAAAATAACACGCAGGCAACAAACCGCGGGCACTTGAACCAGACTGCTGTGAAAATAAACTGTGCTCCCCTGTTTGCTCTGCTCCGTGTGCCAGCTTCTAACGCAGTCAGACGGCAGGGTTGCACTGTCATGGCAAGCTTGAGAAAGAAATAAACAAGACCCAGAAAGGCGATGAGTGTTTGTGGGTTGGCTGGACAGAAGTACAGAGGTTTTTATTATTATTATTATTCTGGGCCAGTACATGAGTGTTGATGCCAAGTGGTGTGAAGCAGCTATGATGTAACTGATATGCTGTTAGCATGATATCATGAGCTAAACTTGTACAGATCATCAAAATTATGATGAAAAGAAAACAAACTTCAAATTGGTTGAACAGCATCTATTCATGATGTTAGGACAATGGTGCTATCGAGCTTAACACGCCACAAGAAAACTGCTTTAAAAAATATAATCTCTTAGTCAGCAGGATGCTGAAACTGTTACATGTCTTTGTCACATCTCACCTTGATTACTGTAACTCACTTCTTCATGCCTTTCAGCTAAAATCATCAAATGATTATAATATGTTCAGAATTCTGCAGCCCATTTGATCACTCTCACAAAAAAGAATTCCTTACGTATTTTCCTTACTTATAAACATCAAAGTACTAAACCTCTCTTACAAAGCTCTTCATAACCTTGTCCTTCATATATATATATATATATATATATATAAAACCAACATGACAAATGTCCTATCTCAATCAATCAATCAATCAAACAATCAATCGTTTGTCTGTTTATTTATCAAAATGTCCTATCTATCTATCCATCTACCTATCTATCTGTCTGTCTCTGTCCTATCAATATCAATCAATCAATCAATCAATCAATCAATAATTAATCAATTGTTTGTCTATCAATATGTCCTATCTATCTATCTATCTATTTATCTGTCTGTCTGTCTGTGTCTGTCTATTGTTATCTGTCAATCTCTGTCCTATCAATCAATCAATCAATCAATCAATCACTCTGCCTATCTGTCTGTCTGTCTATCTCTCTATCTATCTCTCTACTATCGATGTCAATCAATCAATCAATCAATCAATCAATCGTTTGTCTATTTATCAATATGACCTATCTATCTATCTATCTATCTATCAATCATTTGTCTGTTTATCCATCCATCCATCCATCCATCCATTGTTTGTCTGTTTATCTATCAATATGTCCTATCTATCCGTCCTTCCGTCCGTCCGTCCATCCACACTGCTCCAACATCTTACCACCATCCATCTACCTGTTTACTCATCCATCCTCCACCCTGTAATTTCTCTCTCTGGTCGTCTCTGCGCTGGTGGGGCCCCTGAGGTCTGTGCGGAGCAGCTGTTTCGCTCTAACAGTATTATTCTGCCCGGGGCTCCTCGGGGACCCCGGCAGTCTCGTTAATCAAAGCCTCTGTGAGCTTTACCCAGCGCTGGTGCATCTTCCCCTGCCCCATCCATCATAAACCCCAGCACTGCTACGCGTGTGCACACTCTTCCTGTTTTGAGAAATAAATTGAGACACTACAAGAAGAAAGCAATTAAGGGAGGTCTTTGGTCTATCATTCACAGGCTAATGGACCACCTATTCCTCTTATTTATTTATGTGTAGCTATAGTGGAAATGGCAATACTTGTGAGTATTGTGAAGTTTGATGTTCCTCATCTTTCATGGGGTCTCTCAAAAGAAATAAATGAGGGTCCAAACTGGACACAAGGCCAGAGGGAATTCATCACAGCCAATGTGTAGAATTATGAGCAGAAGCGGATGGACGGTCAACGTGAAGGTGAGAGAGCCTGAACTGGACTCTGTTTGAGGTGTTGTGTTTGCATTGAGCTGATGATAATGCCAGAAGCAGTCGTGGTCGCTCATGACTTTTCTGTGTGACTCACAGACACTCTTCCTTCACTCAACACACATTTCTACTAGCTTTTAAAACAAGCCTTGTTCCAAAACCTTTCCCATGGAACACAAAGCAAGAATCTTTATGTGGAACAGAACAAAATTCATGTTGTAGTCACTAAAATCAGATCTGCAGATCTAAGCAGAACAAAGTTGTTGATCCAGGAACATGATGTACTTGGTGAAATCACGTTCACACTTACACATTATAGAGTACATTTTATAAATAAATAAGGTCACACCTTAAATTAGGGCATAATTCTCACTTTTAACTATGAGTTTTGCCTCAATAAACTCCTAATTACTGCTTATTAATAGTTAGTAAGGTAGTTGTTAAGTTTAGGTTTTGGGTAGGATTATGGGATGTAGAATAAGGTCATGCAGAATAAGGCATTAATATGTGCTTTATAAGTACTAATAAACAGCCAATATCCTAGTATATGCATGCTAATAAGCAACTAGTTAATGAGAATTGGACCCTAAAGTGTTACCACAAATAATAAATAAATATTGCTTTATTTAGCTGATAAAGACTTTTCACAACAGTGAAACGTAAAATATAACTACACACCAACACCAATCTACTTTAACCACTAATAGCTCTAATTGAAAAGAGAGTAGCATATGAGGAAATTAATAAATGAAGATATTACTTGTTTAAATGTATGGAAATGTTTGAATGCACTCTAAAAGATGCTTTCATCCATTAACCATAACTTGATTATATGAGTTTCTTAATTTTCCTCATCAGTCAAATTGGTCAGACAAATGCAATGTATATATATATATCTGCAATTTGTTATTTTGGCACCACTGTTTACTTTAAACATTAAGGTAGCAATTAAACTAAATTGTTTTTCTACAGAATGCAATGAAAATGGAATATTTCAAAAGCACCCATTTAACTTTCTGAACCACTTCCAGGTCTATTCGCTTTGTTAATGGTCGTTAACTATGATATTTATGTACGATGGTAGATTAATTATTAAACCATAATTTTTGTGTTTTCTTCATTAAAAACTTGCCAGAAAATTGCAAAGATTCCTTTCACCAGTAAAGCACTATAATTCAGGGCCTGAAATTCTGAACCTGAGAGAGATAAATTTCTCTTTAATAACCTGTACTACCAGGGACAGTAATGTTATTTTGACTGCAGCTCCAGTAATGTATTCTGACTTCACATTGCACGGTTGAGGGGAGAGAGGAGAAAGAAATGGCTGCCATTGTAATGGAAACCCCATTATAGCCCAGTTTAAGGGTAGGAGTAAGTGGGTGGTATGGTATAATTACCTGTCTCCATTAAATCCCAGGTCAAAGGGTTATACTGCAATTGCATCAAATTGACCGCATTTGGGGGTACTTGGGCAATTGCAATGCAGATAGCTCTTCCTGGCAATCTGAAGTCCTCAATTTCTATTTGAATAATAGAGGTAAGACAGAGACTGCTTTGGTTGGCAGTGGAAAGTCATGAATTATGAGTTTCTTTTAAATATTTGCATTAATCAGAATGCACTAATTGTGTCCATCTCTCTGAATGTGAAGGCAGGTGTTTCCTTTACACTGAATTTATACTACAACAATCTCACCACACTGCAAAAAAATAATTTTTTGAAGTGGTAAATAAAACAAATATCACTGAAGTACATTTGACAAGAAAATGCTCTTTTCGTTTTTTTTTGGTTCACCCAAAAATTTTAATTCTGTCATTAATTACTCACCGTCATGTCGTTCCAAACCCGTAAGACATTTGTTCATCTTCAGAACACGAATGATGATTGTTTTTAATGAAATCTGAGAGCTTTCTGTCCCTCCACTGACAGCCTACGTAACTACCATTTTCAAGCCCAAGAAAGGTACTAAAAACATCATTAAAGTAATCCATGCGACTCCAGTGGTTTAACCTCAAGTTTATGAAGCGACGCGAGTGCTTTGTTTGCTTAAAAAAAGTTTTTTTGCCACTTTATTTACAAAATATTAATCTCCAATGTCTTCTCTTGCATCAACACAACACACATGCTTCGCGGTGCTCTTGTGAACGGTGTTGGAGGTTAATATTTTTAAATAAAGTGGTAGTTGCGTAGGCTGTCAATGGAGGGACAGAAAGCTCTCAGATTTAATCAAAAAGATCTTCATTTGTGTTCTGAAGATGAACAAATGTCTTAGGAGTTTGGAACGACATGAGGGTGAGTAATTAATGACTGAATTTTCATTTCTGGGTCAACTAACCCTTTAACTCAATGTGTTACTTGCTGTTTCTTAGTAATGGTTTGTGAAATTTTCTAGCAATTTCTGAGTGAACATTGTTTTCAGTGCAGGTAAAATGAAGCTGTCCCTCACTCCATCCCCACCAAACTGAAGATCTGCATGCAAGTAATATTTCCTCCTTATCCCAGCCAAAAGAACTACGTATCTATGTTGCGTATTCCAAGCTGTGGTCTAACTCGAAGTGACGTGAAATGGTGTGGTGGGTTCAGAGAAAGTGCATCCACTGCATTTGCATGAAAGCACGTTGCATGTTCATTAAAACAGGAAATCTCCATCACACTATTTTGACAAACTTTTAATGGTCTTCCCATTGCATCAATTTGCATCACTTTGCTTCGAAACAGGCCCCCTGTGCGCCATGGTAACGGCACCGGTCAAGACAGCGGATCAAATGGAAAGCAGGACTCTCTGGTAATACGGATACAATTACTGGAGATTACTGGGTAATGGTTACCACATGGACACAATGAGAACCTAATAATTCCCCCACCCTCCTTCACCTCCTCATGTACATCTAGGTGCTTTCCTCTTGCTTGCCACTGAGAAAGAGAGACAGTCAAACAGTAAGAAACAGTGTGTGACACTGAGAATGTGAAACAGCTCAGAAAGAAAATGAAGGCTGATGGATATTTGTATCCTTTCCCAGGTTTTCATTCTTTCTAATTTCCTGTTCAGCTTTTACATGGTGTCAGAGCAGGAGGAGGCTGTCAAGCTTGGCTCCTTCACACGGTTGAGTCTCATTCGGCACTTGACTTTATCTGATAGGAACGGAGACAAGAATCCTACTGCCTGGAAGGTGACATTGCTTGGGGTCTGGATCAACTCCCTGGAAGCAAATCAATCTGCGGGGTGCTCCGTAAACACGGAGGTTGTTACAAGGCTTTGTCAGGTCTCTGTAGAGAGGTTAGCGATGCAAATCGCTGACTTTAGCAATCAGATTACAGGTTTCTGAGAATAATCAGCGTATTAGTGTTGAATCTGCCCTCACAAAGGGCAATCCGCTCACATCAAGGAATTATTACAAATCTTGGGCCTCATTTATAAAATATGCACAGTTTTGATCTAAGTGTGTGCATACGCTAAAATCCACGCCAACGTTCATATTTATAAAAACGGTCTTTGACGTGGAAAAGTTAGAGTGACGTTACACACTTTTCCTTGTCGCACTTACTCAAGACTAGTTTAGGTATTTGTTTAGGGATTTGGACGTTGACTGCTGCTCTTTTATATATTAATGACGTTAATTAGGTGGCGTTTATAAGGCAGAGATCTGAAACCATTCAGCTGCACACAATTTCAAGATCATTTGCAATTTATAAATTTCACATCCAGAAGAGAGGTATAAGCATGTTTTTTGTGCATACATTCATTCATTCTCTGAATCACAGGTACACACATTTGAGAAATGATCATAAGTTTAAATGTAGGATGGTTTCTACGCAACATTTTATAAATGAGGCCCCAGATGATTACCTCAAAGGCGAAGTGTGCATTTTCTGCGTTAGCAGCAGAAGCGCTAGCAAAAAACAAACTACATTTTTAATTTTCTCAAGAAGTTTTGATTGGTTTTTGTAAGAAAAAAAAAATTATATTAAAGGGATAGTTCACCCAAAAATGAAAATTATCCCATGATTTACTCACCTTCAAGCCATCCTAGATGTATATAACTATCTTTCTTTCAGAAAATCGAAGTTATATTAAAAAATATCCTGGCTCTTCCAAGCTTTACGTATAATGGTAGTGAATGTTGCTCCTGATTTTGAAGCCCAAAAAAGTGCATCCATCCATCATAAAAATAATCCATATGGCTCCAGGGGGTTAATAAAGGCCCTCTGAAACGAAGCGATGGGTTTTTGTAAGAAAAATATCCGTATTTAAAACTTTATTAACTATAATAACTAGCTTCCGGCAGACTCCCATACACATACTGCGCAAGTCGATTGCACCACAAAAGAAACCCCTAACGCGATGTATGACGCAGGATGTATGAGTATCGTAAGCTTAAGGCAGGAACACACCAAGCCGACGCTGATGAACTAGTGGCGACCAAAGCGGACTGCGGGGTTGGCTCATGTTGGCAGCGTCTGGGTCCAAAGTTGCCCTGACACACCAAACCGGCGCTCGACAGCTGACGGCCAAGTAGCACGTCCGTTCTGCGCTTGCGTAAGATGAAATACCTTTCCGTACCAGCAGGTGGCAGTAGCTGAACAGCCAATCAGAATGATCAGATGGCCCGACGTACCGACGCCGATTCAACATGTCGAATCGGCCGAAAAAAGCAGAAGAGGACCAACTTCAGCCGACGGTGCGGAACACACTGAGAAAACTTAGTCGGCCGACAAACAAAAACTGCCCGACGGCCGACCGTCGACTTGGTGTGTTCCTGCCTTTAGACAAATAGTGCTGTGCAACAAACTTAAGCTCCTCTTCTTTTATATTGAAATCCTCTGATAATTCACTTTAAAAATTCTTGTTTTAGACTTCTAATTCTATCCTTTATCTATGCTTTCGCGTTCGTCAATACGTCATGCATTGGGTCGGCGGTTATTCTTCCACCGTTTCTCGATTTGCGTAGGCCGTCTGCCGGAAGCTAGTTATTATAGTTCATGAAATTTTAAATATTTACATTTTTCTAACAAAAACCAATCGCTTCACTTCAGAAGGCCTTTATTAACCCCCTGGAGCTGTATGGATTACTTTTATGATGGATGGATGCACTTTTTTAGGCTTCAAAATCTCACACCCCATTCACTATCATTATAAAGCTTGGAAGAGCCAGGATATTTTTTAATATAACTCTGATTGTGTTCGTCTGAAAGAAGATACTCATATACACCTAGGATGGCTTGAGGGTCAGTAAATCATGGGATAATTTTCTCTTTTTATCTTTGTTTTTGTCAGTGTAGTAAAATAATACAGCCACATCCAAATGTCCTGTATTACTGTAGCTCAAACAGTCGAGCAGAGGTCAAGGTCAGAGGGTCAGTTCCAGGAGTGCTTTGTGACCATAAGTGGTGTTTAACTTTAATAAGCAAAATCAAGACTTTAAGTGCTGTAGATTGTTTAAATTCGAAATAATATAACATTCATTCAGTTGGAAAACAAAAACCCAAATGTATCTACTGAGAGAGAGACCCAGATGAGCATGAAATGGCATACTGTGTTGTGTTGTCTCTCTCAGAAGAAGCTGTAGGGTAAGGGATGGTCAGCAGCAGGCATCAGCTGAGCGTTAAGGTACATATGGTCCTGCCCGATCTGCTCGCTGATTGATTAGCTCAAACACTGAAGGAAGGAACTGAGCCACGGGCTCTCAACACATCCATCCATCTCACGGTCACCAGCTCGCTGGGGTGTAGACAGATGAGCTGTCGAACCTTCAGAAAGTGAGAGGGTCCGCTGAACCCCGTGGTACATCCAGGGATGGAATTTCAAGATCAGTAGTTGGATGGATCGCGGTGGTATTTTGAGCTAATAAACGTGTCAACGGTTGCAGATGTTTTGAAGAACTGATTATAGAATCAGAATGTCACTTTTTTGCGATAGCTGAAATTTTTTTTTATACGGGAATAACATTGATCTCAAAGACATCAAAACCTCTGTGAGAAAATTTTCATAAGAGATCTTTTCTCAAATCATTCTGACCAGTAATGTTCTGTGGGTCTTTCCCTCCAGGAAACAATTCCAACATGAAATTTCTCCAACATGTTCTCAAGGCAAAAAAGGCCTTTCCAATGTTTTCAATGTACTAAAATATCACAGCAAACCAAAACAAATGCTGTGGTGGCAACCACAAGCAAAGGAAGGTTTAGGGTTATATTCTTTGTGGCATAATTCACCTCCATTTCCTTCATTTTTTTTACAGATACACAATGGCAAATGTTATGATTTGCTTGTCAACAACCCAGTGGTGGCCAGACGAGAGCTTCACTGCGAGAGGAATGTGAACCATCTTTTGCAGGCCTCAGCATCAGCTGGTTCTATTTATGGATGAAGAGCAAGCTAAAAAAGACCATTATGGAGGGTTTTACACAGTTTTGAGTTATGGTGAGGGAGCTGTTTTTAAGGGACCATCTGAGTATGCTAACGTAGCTGAAGCTTATGGGAATTCTTTGATATGTGCCCAGACAGAGTGCTCAGAAGTGCAGGTAACAATTTGCTAAACCTCGATAATGATGACTAAAACAAACCGGGTATAAATAGGCAGAAACAAACAAGATGAGTGAAAACAGTTGAGTGCAATGAACAGTGATTAGTCCGGAACAAAGGATTATGGGAATTGAAGTCCGTGATAGTGAGAATGTCCGGGGTAGAGTGCCCTCTGGTGGCTGTCAAGGGCACTCCAGCAGGTGATCACAACAATTTGGAGCCGAAGTCTGGCCAGTAATGATCCTGAGATGAAGCCATGGTATCAAGGTCCCGCCCACACTCTCGCTCCAACAGACTCAATTGCAAGCACAGCTGTCAATCATAATGTTACACCCTGTTTTTATAGCATCAAATAACTAAAACCAAATTTACTGAAAAAAAAAAAACAATCACTTGAACATACATCTGCATGACAAGAACTACCTAAAATGACAAACCATTTTGGCAAAAAAATTATTTGAAGTGTAATTGGATTTTTTAGTTTGACTCCTGTCCCATTCACTTACATTCAGAGGGTGGGGTTTGTGACCTATACTGCAACCAGCCAGCAGGGGGCAATTAAAAATTTTTACTTTTCAGGACGCGTGCAGCACACTTGGCTAAAGCACACATAGGCTGCGTTCCACTCCACTTTTAGACACGCACTCGCGAACTTCCCTAAGTACTTCCCCTCGGGGGAATCCCTGCCGCCATTTTGAAGTGCGTTCCACGAGGGAAGTTTATATGGACAGACCCTCGTCCCCTTGATTTTGACAGAGGGAGCGAGTCTACTCTGATGTACACTTCAAGCAGCTCTATATCCCAATTCAACTTGATTGTGATGTCACAGCAGATCACGCTTAATTGAAGTGCATGATATATGAATTATTTTTAAAATTAGTCGCATAATAGTGTATAACATAAATAATGTTGTTTAGATTTAAACGCATAATACTTGTAGCTACCTTATGTTCACAGTCAAAGTTTATACTATTGATATTTTTGTGTCAAAATGAAATGTTAAAATAGAATGGTGTTGAAATGCATATAGAATGGTGCATTAAACAAATTCATAAGTAAAAAAGGGGGTTTAAATAATAAATCAGCCATAATGAATTCCAAGTGATCAAAATGCGTTTCATTTAAACCTTATGCACGAGTTCCGCCAGTAGTGGGCACTCATGCAGCGTAAGCAATGACGCACATCCGAGTCCACGAGACGAAGGGAATTTAGCGAGTGAAAAGCATAAAAATTTGAAGTGAACGCAGCCCTATAAAAACGTGCGATGGATTTGATATTTCCTCAAAATGATATTATGTTGCTTCTTGCACATTGCTTGATGTGAAATGTCCAGCGCTAAAAGCGCATTCAGTTTTATCCTAAACAACAAATGTTTTAGTGCTCTGCAGTGCAATTCTCAGCATCGCACTTTACCAGGTGAGCTACCGAGCAAGTTTACCATAAAGCCATACATATGGAGTTATGATGTTTAAACGTGAAAATTTTGTATTAGTTTACAAATCATGCAGTAAGGTAAAATGTTTTGAGGTCATAACAAGGTGTGCAAGGAACATCTCGAAAATAAGTCAAATTGTAAGTATAGGTATGTTTTGGAGCTTTGAAAAAAGCAGGTAAAGATTTTTTTTTTTTTTTCCAATGAGCTTAATGAAAATTTTCTAACTATTGAACCAGATGTGCCCCACTCGCTTATAGTTTCTGACAAATGCAGACACTTTATTTCAGTTTCAGGCGATTCACAAAAAAAGAAAAGAAAAAAGAAATCTTGTATGTGAACACTTCAAATGCTGCCTCAAGTCTGTGGTGTGGTTCTCAGTAACATACTTTGTGAATGTTTCATTGCATTTCCAGATTCTCATAATTCCAAATATATCTGGTTTGAATTGATCTGGAGAGATTTGCATTTGTTTAAAAATGATAGTTTTGCTCATTATTAGAATAAACCAAAAGCAACCAAAGATAAGACATAAAATGCATTTTAAATTGTCTAAAACAATTAACAAAAATTAAATTGAGAAATACATTTCGAAATGTTTATAATCCCTAGTTAGTTTTGGTTTGATGTTGGTCTGATAAATGATGTTGATGATTCGCTGCACCAGCAAATCTTAGCTGGTGAAGCTGGTTGACCATGGTCTTAGTGGTTAGTCAAGCAGTTTACACCTGCATCCAAAACAAATGCCATTGTCTTTTAAACAGGGTTATGAATAAACCCGATGCAATAACATCGAATCAAATGGTTATTTTTCTGTAAATCAATGCAAAAATTGTGCTTTACCCCCCCAATAACCAACATTTAGAAGCTTTATAATTTAAACATTTCCACAGATAATATGCCACAGATAAGATAGTGTTCTCTGTCGTTTTATGCCATGCCATTGTGAAAGCTTTGAGGCCAGCTATCAAACTCTGGCCTGAAAACAAGAAAAACCCACTCTTCAGCCATAATAAACAGAACTTACACAGCACACTCAAGAACACAGACTGAACTTTGATCAGTTTTCAATGCGAAAAGATGTATGTAGAGGAGAGTCGAGTAAGCTGTGTCACCTTTAATCTAGCAAACAATTATAAAGGACTGATGGTCATATACAGTTGCATATGAGAGATGCACATGAGAAAAGCGTTTTGTTTTGGGGCTTTTCTTTCTTTCTTTTTTTTTGCATTTTTTCTACACTGCAGATACAAATCATTTTATGTCAAAACAAGTTTGTCTAAACCTACAAATACTATATGCCACACATATATCACTATATATGTTGGTAAATTGCCAGTGTATAAAAACATGTGTTACACTTTATTTTAATGTGACGTAGTTACATTGTACTTACTATATAAGTACTAAATAAGTACAGAGTAATATTAATTAACTACATGTACTTACTATAGAGTTACAGTTAGGGTTTGGTTTAGGGTTAGTTACTTGTAATTATGCATAATTTACTGTTATTACTGTAGTAAGTACATGTAGAAATGTGTAACTACGTCACGTTAAAATAAAGTGTTACCAAAACATGTAAATTATTTGGCAAAAGACTATCCATGGGTTATTAAATTTAAAATCTGAGTGTTACAGAACTTTTCAGCACTGGTTAATCTTGTTTGATGTTTATTTCTACATATACTAACATTTTTTAACATTTCATTTTGACACAAGTTGTATAAAATAATGTTACTGGAACTTTCAGCCCCCCAATATTAGTTGATACCAGACATCCTGAAATATGATTATATTAATTTGACCTCTAATTTCTATGTGCCTAAAGGAATACATAAGTCAAAAAGTGGCACAAATTACTCCACTCGCCCCCTTTGCTGTAATGCAAGGTAAAATATATTTTAGTGAGAATCATGCATCAACAGAAAGACCCCCTTTTCCCCCACCCGTTTAATACTGGATGATTATTTTATTACAGCATTCTGGGTGTGATCAGTTGACGCCCCAGTGAAGTAGAAGACGCCGCACCCTTCTCTTCAACGTCCAATCAATCTCTGCTCTCTGTCTTGCATAACCAGTTGGCCGTGCAGATTTGACTTTTTCTTGCCAGTCCACTCTGATGTCATATCTTGTTGTGACATTATGAAATGAGGTTAAATTTTAAATATTACTCAGTCAAAAACTATTAGTTCTGTTCTATTTCTCTGGTTTTCAGAATGATCACACGGAAAATCTGAAATGATGGAAGACTAAAGCTATTTACATAATGATTAATGTGCTTACAACACAGTTAATGCTTTTTATATTTACATATGCTCATTTAGCTAAGACTTTTGCACCTTTGAGATTGGAATTGCTGGAACATATTGAAATAGACTATTGTGATGAAACGGAAATAGCAACAGATCTTCTTCCATATTGCAATGTACATCAAAGTGAAACATTATGGAAAAAGAAAAAAATATATAGGGTGGGACTTGGTTCTTTCCATTGGTTGTTGATTGGGTGGATGCAGATATGAATGTGAGCTTGCAGTCGATTGCAAGAAAGTGTGTTTACGTAGACTAAACCATTGGAGAAGTCTGTTGTTTTACCGGAAGTGTTATGACATTTTGAATGAAAAATTTACAAGGAAAAAATAAGTACATAAATATATATTTAAATGTAAAATGTGTATATGAGAAGAACTGAAGGATTTAAAGCAAACAGAAAGTTCTGATAGCGCAGTTTTATTCAACTGGAGTATGAGAAATTGTAGCAACAAAAAAGTATGCATTTTAGATTGAACAAACCTTCAACTGTGCACCAAAGAACACATTTACAGTATAACTGTAAAACAAATATACAACTGACTCTGTCCAGACCAGCTTGCAGTCCCATCAATTCAGTTGTCAACCCAATGACCGCATCTTAAAGTGACTGTACCCAGAACAGAAAAACACACTAACGTTTACTCTGATTAGATGGTCATCTCTGATAATCACATTCCAGGAAGGAGAAATCCTTGGCCGCTCTGCCATGACCAGTGCCAGTTTCCAGCAGTGAGTCTAGGCCAGAAAGGCTAGATGGTTATTAAAGCCAATGATGGACCTTAGACATGGTGCACAATGCCCTCATGACTAGCCATAACTGAAATCTGGTTACCAAAAGGCATTAACGAATCAAATCTTGTGTAAGGAAGTTCCACATGAGTGGTGAAGTAACCCCAGTGACAGTGAATAGATTATGATTCCAATAGCAATTATACTGGTTTAATTATCAAGCTGCATTAACTTCAATGATTTACAAGAACTAAAGCCCAGAGTATACTTCATTTTTTACGTGTAAGCGTGGGTCAGTGCACAGCGTGCAGGTCGCATATGCGCATTTAACGTTTTTGCAATAATTAGTTTATCCACAAGGTGGCAACAGTGCACTGGGGGCGTCAATTCACAAGGTAGTCAAAGAAAAATTACATAAACAGAACAGACTGGAGCACATGCAAGCTACAGAGACAATGGAGGCCTACACAGATGAGAGATTGTGTGAAGAGATTAGAAAGTACCCTCATTTGTACAACTCTAGCATGTAACTCGTGGTGAGAGATTGCTCAAAACTACGTTTGCGCCAAACGCCTGTGTACGCGTACGAGTCAAATGAAGTATACTTTGGGAGGCTGTCCGTTCAACTGTGTGAAGTATACCTTGGGCTTAAGATGTTCCCATATATATCTAATCAGCCAATCACATGGCAGCAATCTGCTGAAGTTCAAACTGAGCATCAGAATGGAGAAGAAAGATGATTTAAGTAACATATATACATATATAAAACCTTCTAACCAGTGTCAGCTTGCTGCATTGTACAATTAAAAGACTGCCCAACACAGAGCCATGTGGTACTCCAGGCGTTAGTTTGCTGGATGTTTCAATTGATTTCTACTTGGCAACCTGATTCTGCTACTAATCTTAAAGGCCCACTGAAGAGTGTTGGAACGCGCAGCTCCGCCCCTTTTTTAAAATAGCCAATAGCGTTTCGTTAATGTTAAAGCTCGGCCAGAGCCATTAGACTCTGTAAAAGTTTCCTTCTAATCTCTAACCATTTCTCCTCATAATGTCCTTTATATCTCTTATATACAGCATTCTGTGCAGAATTCAAATGGGTCCGATACCTTTTGTGGTCTGTGCCGACTCGCAGATATGATCTGCTCTGTGCTCTCGTGTCTCCGGACCGGAGCAGACTGCTCGTGTAGCAGCAGTTCATGTGACACTAACTGGAAAACGGACTTCATTCACGTCAAAGGAAAGCATATTTACGCTGTCTGAATCGTTCCCTATTCTCTATATAGTGCACTATGTGCCTTTCACCATGTAGAAACTAGTAAATATGTGAGCAAATGACCAGTTTCAGCCTCAGCTTCAGCGTCTGTAAGAGTGTAGGAGGAGGCGGGACTTCAGATTCTAGAGAGCATTTGATTGGACAGAAGATTTGACGAGAAGCTGAAGCGCGATGTGATGTCATGAAAATCTGTGATCCATTTTAGCGGAAGTGAGAGACTTTTTGAAGTTTTGAATGCTTATATCTCCTAAATGCGATTTCTGTCATTGTTTTGGAACACACAAGCCTATTCATAACCTTAAGGCTAACATATTCATACTAAAAGCTAAAAAACTTCAATTTCAAGTTTTTTATCTTCAATTTTGAAGATAACTCGTATCACAAACCAAGACAGCACAAACAAAAATGGAGAGGTAAACGATGAGTCACCGTGTCAAGCACCAAGGACAAACCCCAAAGGATAAGAACATAAGAGAGGAAAAAAGCTAGTTCAGTTTTGAGGGCTCCCATCAAAGCCAGAAGTGCTTCCTTATCCTTAGTAGAATTAGCGGCTTTGAAACCAGAGCGATCCATACTTGGGTTCTAAAGCAGTAGAGCAGTGAGCCATCTTGAAATCAGACAGAATGAAATGACCCTCTTGTGAGCTAAACTCAAGGTCAAGTGCATTACATCTCTCTCCTTCATTAGTTTTTCATGTCTGTTTGGGGTTCATGACTTTGACATTTCACAGAATGTCAGTTTTACACTTTTCACTTGTTGAATTACTGTAACTGTGGTTGCAATTACATATTTCTAGCGGTTTGGATGTTGGTCAAACATTCAATATAGCAGCAATTCAATTTATGTCTTATGTACAGTTGCATAAAACTTTCAGTGCATTTATTTATTTTCAGACCTATGTCTGTGTATTTTGGACTTAAATACTAAGTAAATGAAAGCTAAGGTGAACCACTTATGATTCACCAGTAATTACTCTTGTCTTTCATGTCTAACTTCATGGGGAAATGCAGAAAAACATTTTCCTCTTTAAATACATGTGAAAAATGACTAGACCACAAAAAGGTGTGACAAAATCCATCCAGCTCATAGTTAAAAGGATCATGGAAAAAACAAAGAAACAAAAGAAAAACAATGTTTTTTCTAATTGCCCTAATTTTAAGGGGGAGGGGGATCACACACAGTTTCTGCCAATCTCATGTTAATCTTGAGTACATATAGAGTAACATTGCCTCCTTCATATCTCCGAAAAGTCTTTAGTTTTGTCATATTTATAAAAGATAGATATGCTAAACCAAGTCTTTCCGAAAAAAAGCCGAGATCCTGGAGGTGTGCCTGCCGTCAGTGCCGTGGGCGGAGCTAAAGAGTCACGAGCGCATGCTAGCTGCGACATCATTATAAATAAAAAGGGAACAAAAACGTTCGTGTTATTTACATTATATGCACTTGCGCGACGATTGCCAACAAAACACAGACATCTGATGCAGCTTTACTCACCATCCGCGATCTGCAAATCCAGCGCCGAACTGGGACTTGTTTACAAAGTGTTCATCACCGAAATCCCGGGAACAAACAAACATACATGCACAACTCCGTTGCTGCCCCAGAAAAACAAACTTCATCCACTGTTTCCTTAACGCTGGGTTCTTTGGGAAGCTGAAAAAGGTAATCTTTCCTTACAACCTCAAACACACTCCTTCGGTGACAGGAGCTGCGTCTCATTTCGGAGGCTGCGTCCTCCGGAGATCGCATTTGAAGGCTGAATACTTCATCAAGGATGTCTTATTTAAGAAAACCGTAATAAAATTGACTGATATTCATTGTGAGGTGTAAAATACTGTAATTTCTTTCTTACGTTGCAATCTAACGGTTAATTTTCTTAAATGAGACTGCCTCGATGATGTATGCAGCCTTCAAAGGGTGCAGCCCCTGAATTGGGACACAGCCATTGTTGAAAAATCTCTCGGCTTCCGTATCCCGAACGAAACGCGCTGATGGGCGTGCTCTTGCTCCTGCTTTTGGTGATGTGTGTGTGCACGCTTATCAGCGAGAAATGGATAAAGACTAGAAGGGATACAGCTATTTTAATATTTATTTATTTCATTTAATAACTGTATTTGCAGTATTGTAAGGGTAGGTTTAGGGTTGGGGGTAGGTGTAGTCGTTAATAAAATACAATCTGATAAGTAGCAAATTAAATGACTGTTATTTTATTATGAAATTTTGCCTCAGTTCCGGCCGTTGCTGTATCCCTTCTAGACACAACCGGAGAAGTGCCTATACAAGGAATTCCGCTCTCTTTTGACGTCATACAGGACACACTCGGAAAAAACTCCTGTACCGAAACCGGAAGTAGTGGATTTGGCACAGAAATACTCCGTCATACGTCAAACTCGTATTTTGAAACTTTGGCCATGTTTAGCATGAGAATGCAACTCTTTAATAGTGTAAATAAGTCAGAATGCATATATCACCATATATCACATCTTCATGGTTAATTATCAAGATGTTGTTGGAAGGTTTTCCCCCACCCCCAGAATTAACTGCCATACTCTCATTGCTTTGACTTGTGTAATTTTCGTACCGTACAGCAGAAAGCAACAAATCTCTCCAGTTCAGTGTTTTGAATCTGTGAAATTATGTGGAGGAAAAAAATGGAGTAGAGGCCAAGAAAAACACACCATACTTTTGGCCCTAAGGCGCTTTGAGATTTCCTTTCACATCCTGAGCTCAAATATGATCTCTGTGCCTCCCGTGAAGGGAGAGATCGGCAAAGGCACTATAGGCAACTATTTGCAGTCTCCGAAAATTAGATTATAGTTAAAGAACAATAGTCATTTTTATTAATAATTTTTTTATTCTATTTATTTCTTCCAAACTAGTGATATCAATCATGGATATATGAGAGTACTGTATTTGCTTTTGGAAAGATGACATTCTGTGCTGTAACCATCTAAATCTATTACCATTTTTCTAGTTTATTTATAATTGCTATGAATGCAGCTTTTATCACTTTATACTACCAAAGAAACCACATTCAGTATTCATACATGTGTGAAATTCATTTCTCACACTGCATGGTTATCTACAATAAACTAGTAAAGGCAAAACATTTTAAAAATGGTGAAAACACTTTAACATTCATACACATT